>CAWUFW010001561.1:2414199-2746578 GCA_963921515.1 Calotriton arnoldi
GCAGAGGAGCTGAGGCCTGTCCAGGGGGGTGCAGAGGAGCTGAGGCCTGACCAGGGGTGCAGAGGACGAGAGGCCTGTCCAGGGGTGCAGAGGAGGTGAGGCCTGTCCAGGGGGTGCAGAGGAGGTGAGGCCTGTCCAGGGGTGCATGGGAAGTGAGGGGTGCACGGGAGTAGAGTCCTGTCCATGGGAGCAGTGTCTCTCTTCGGGGCCTGTGCATAGCGCCCCGAGGCTCAGGGCGGAGTCAGAGGTGCTGTATGGGGCGGAATGAACTCTGGGCTCCTCTGTCCTTAATGAGAATCCTTCACCGAGAGCTCCTGTGAGAAGCACCGAGAGGCCTGTCCAGGGGGTGCAGAGGAGGTGAGGCCTGTCCAGGGGGGTGCAGAGGAGCTGAGGCCTGTCCAGGGGTGCAGAGGAGGAGAGTCCTGTCCAGGGGTGCAGAGGAGGTGAGGCCTGTCCAGGGGTGCAGGAGAGGTGAGGCCTGTCCAGGGGTACAGAGGAGGTGAGGCCTGTCCAGGGGTGCAGAGGAGGAGAGGCCTGCCCACTGGTGCAGAGGAGGTGAGGCCTGTCCAGGGGGGGGTGCAGAGGAGGTGAGGCCTGTCCAGAGGGGTGCAGAGGAGGCGAGGCATGTACAGGGGTGCAGAGGAGGTGAGGCCTGTCCAGGGGGGTGCAGAGGAGCTGAGGCCTGTCCAGGGGTGCAGAGGAGGAGAGGCCTGTCTAGGGGTGCAGAAGAAGTGAGGCCTGTCCAGGGCTGCAGAGGAGGTGAGGCCTGTCCAGGGGTGCAGAGGAGGTGAGGCTTGTCCAGGGGTACAGAGGAGGTGAGGCCTGTCCAGGGGTTGCAGAGGAGGTGAGGCCTGTCCAGGGGATGCAGAGGAGGTGAGGCCTGTCCAGGGGGATGCAGAGGAGGTGAGGCCTGTCTAGGGGGGTGCAGACTTGGTGAGGCCTGTCCAGGGGTGCAGACGAGGTGAGGCCTGTCCAGGGGGAGCAGAGGAGGTCAGGCCTGTCCAGGGGTGCAGAGGAGGTCAGGCCTGTCCAGGGGTGCAGAGTAGGTGAGGCTTGTCCTTTGCAGAGGATGTGAGGCCTGTCCAGGGGGATGCAGAGGAGGTGAGGCATGTCCATGGGTGCAGAGGAGGTGAGGCCTGTCCAGGGGTTGCAGAGGAGATGAGGACTGTCCAGGGGTGCAGAGGAGATGAGGCCAGTCCAGGGGGTTCAAAGGAGGTGAGGTCTGTCTTTGGGGGCAGAGTAGGTGTGAGACCTGTCCAGGGGTGCAGAGGAGGTGAGGCCTGTCCGGGGGGTACAGAGGAGGTGAGGCCTGTCCAGGGGGTGCAGAGGAGATGAGGCCTGTCCAGGGGGTGCAGAGTTGAGGCCTGTCCAGGGTGATGCACAGTAGGTGAGGCGGGTCCAGGGGGTGCAGAGGAGGTGAGGCGTGTCAAGGGGGTGGAGAGGAGGTGAGGCTTGTCCAGGGGGTGCAGAGAGGGTGAGGCCTATCCAGAAGATTGAAGAGGATGTGAGGCCTGACCAGGGGGTGCAGAGGAGAGGCCTGTCCAGGGGGTGCAGATGAGGTGAGGCCTGTCCAGGGGTGCAGACGAGGTGAGGCCTGTTCAGGGGTGCAGAGGAGGAGAGGCCTGTCCAGGGTTGCAGAGGAGGTCAGGCATGTTCAGGGGTGCAGAGGAGATGAGGCCTGTCCTTTGCAGAGTATGTGAGGCCTGCCCATTCAGGCAGAGGAAGTGAGGCCTGTCCAGGGGGTGCAGAGGAGGCGAGGCCTGTCCATGGGTGCAGAGGAGGTGAGGCCTGTCCGGGGGTGCAGAGGAGGTGAGGACTGTTTAGGGGTGCAGAGGAGGTGAGGTCTGTCCAGCGGGTGCAGAGGAGGTGAGGCCTGTCCAGGGGAGGCAAGGCCTATCCAGGGAGATGCAGAGGAGGCAAGGCCTGTCCAGAGTGTACAGAGGAGGTGAGGCCTGTCCAGGGGGTGCAAAGGAGGTGAGGACTGTCCAGGGGTGCAGAGGAGATGAGGCCAGTCCAGGGGGTTCAAAGGAGGTGAGGTCTGTCTTTGGGGGCAGAGTAGGTGTGAGACCTGTCCAGGGGTGCAGAGGAGGTGAGGCCTGTCCGGGGGGTACAGAGGAGGTGAGGCCTGTCCGGGGGGTACAGAGGAGGTGAGGCCTGTCCAGGGGGTGCAGAGGAGATGAGGCCTGTCCAGGGGGTGCAGAGTTGAGGCCTGTCCAGGGTGATGCACAGTAGGTGAGGCGGGTCCAGGGGGTGCAGAGGAGGTGAGGCGTGTCAAGGGGGTGGAGAGGAGGTGAGGCTTGTCCAGGGGGTGCAGAGAGGGTGAGGCCTATCCAGAAGATTGCAGAGGATGTGAGGCCTGACCAGGGGTGCAGAGGAGAGGCCTGTCCAGGGGGTGCAGATGAGGTGAGGCCTGTCCAGGGGTGCAGACGAGGTGAGGCCTGTTCAGGGGTGCAGAGGAGGAGAGGCCTGTCCAGGGTTGCAGAGGAGGTCAGGCATGTTCAGGGGTGCAGAGGAGATGAGGCCTGTCCTTTGCAGAGTATGTGAGGCCTGCCCATTCAGGCAGAGGAAGTGAGGCCTGTCCAGGGGGGTGCAGAGGAGGCGAGGCCTGTCCATGGGTGCAGAGGAGGTGAGGCCTGTCCGGGGGTGCAGAGGAGGTGAGGACTGTTTAGGGGTGCAGAGGAGGTGAGGTCTGTCCAGCGGGTGCAGAGGAGGTGAGGCCTGTCCAGGGGGAGGCAAGGCCTATCCAGGGAGATGCAGAGGAGGCAAGGCCTGTCCAGAGTGTACAGAGGAGGTGAGGCCTGTCCAGGGGGTGCAAAGGAGGTGAGGCCTGTCCAGGGGTGCAGAGGAGGTGAGGCCTGTCCAGGGGTGCAGAGAGAGGTGAGGCCTGTCCAGAGGATGCAGAGGAGGTTGATTTAGAGAGAGATTTAGAGATTTGTAGAGCGCATGGCTACCCTAGGGCTTCCCTGCGCTGATGATGAATGCTGTAGTGAGAACGGAGCCCATTTTTTGTTTAAGGGAAACAACCAAGTCTTACATTTTTTTCTGAAAGCCCGTTCGTTTTGCAACGCTCTAAGGTAATGAGGGAGCTCCTACCACAGTTTTGGAATCAAGTGAGCAAAGGATCTGCCTCCCCATCTTGATCCTTTCATTCTGATTGTGCGGAGGAGGTGTAGATGGGAGGCCTCAGTGGTCTGGTGGGGGCGTGAGCAGATATCAGGTTTCTGAGTTTTTCCGGGCCTTGTGAGCCATGCATAGGGATTTGAACTTGACTCTCGCTGCAATTGGCAGCCAATGGAGCTGTTTCAGGGATTCCCTGACCGCACCGTGTCTGGGGAGTTTGAGCAGGACCCTTGCTGCCGCGTTCTGCACAGTCTGAAGTCTCTTTATCACATACTTTGGAGAGCCTAGGTAAAGAGAGTTACCATAGTCCAGACGTGAGACTATAAGGGACTGCAAGACGGTTTTTCTTAGCTGCTCTGGGATAAGCCCAAGTATCTTCCTGAGCATTCTTAATAGCCCGAAGCAGATACCAGTTTATTTGCCTGTTGGTTCATTGCAAGGGTGCTATCCAGCCAGATACCTACATTTTTTATAACAGGTTTTGGATCAGGTGGATTTCCCATACAGGATGGCCAACTGTTCAGTGGCCTGGGTATGGCCATGTTACCTAATATCATTAGTTCTGTCTTCTCTCTGTTCAGTCTTAGGTAACAGTTCGACATCCAGTGGGACAATTTGTTCAAGCAGGGAGCCAGTTGTTGGTTACCTTGGTTGGGGTCATTGGACAGAGAGACAATCAACTGGGTGTCATCTGAATAAGAGACACCCGAAATTCCAAACTCCTGCATGATAGTGGCTGTCTTACATACATATTGAATAACGTAATTGGCAGGCGGTCAGAAAAACAGTCCTTTTCCATCACTTGGAGGGACCGATCTTCCAGAAAAGAAATAAGCCAGTCCATCGCTTTATCCCGGATACCTATTTCCCTTAGTCTGTCTTTTAGTATGGCATGATTGACAGTATCAAAAGCCGCACTGAGATCGAGCAAAATATTGGCGGCAGACCCTCCATTATCTAGTAGGGCTTTGAGCTCCTTTGTAACTGCCAGGAGAGCTGCTTCAGTGCTATGTAGGGCGCGGAAGCCCATCTGCGTTGGGTGGAGTAGATTGTTTTCCCCCAAGTAATTGACTAATGTTCGACTGACATGTTTCTCCAAGAGTTTGAGGCCTGTCCTGTGCTGGGGGGTGCAGAGGAGGAGAGTCCTGTCCATGGGTGCAGAGGAGGTGAGTCCTGTCCAGGGGAGGTGCAGAGGAGGTGAGGTCTGTCCAGGGGAGGTGCAGATGAGGTGAGGCCTGTCCAGGGGGTGCAGAGGATGTGAGGCCTTTCCTGTCCAAGGGGCACAGAGGAGGTGAGTCCTGTCCAAGGGGGTGCATTGGAGGTGAGGCCTGTCCACGGGGGGCAGATGAGGTGAGGCCTGTCAAGGAGGTACAGGAAAGGTGACGCCTGTCCATGGGGAGTTGGGGAGTGCAGAGTATGTGAGGCCTTCCTTGTCCAAACTGGTACAGAGGAGGTGGGGCCTGTCCTGTGCCTGGGGTAGTTCAAAGGAGGTTGGGCCTGTCCAGGGGGTGAAGAGGTGATGCCTTTCCTGTCCAAGAGGTGCAGAGGAGGTGAGGCCTGTCCTTTTCAGGGGGAGGGAGGGGTGCAAAGAAGGTTAGGTCTGACCAGGGGCTGCAGAGGAGTTGAGACCTGTCCAGGGGGTGCAGAGGTGAGGCCTGTCCAGGGGATGCAGAGGAGGTGAGGCCTGTCCAGGGGAGTGCTGAGTAGGCGAGACCTGTCCACTGGGGTTCAGAGGAGGTGAGGCCTGACTTGGGGTGAAGATGAAATTAGGCCTGTTGTGAGAAGTTGGCCTGGCATATGCTGTCCACTAGTTATAGTGGGCACCTTGCACCAGACCAAACAACCCCTTAGAGGTGATAGGTTAAAGACAACCTTATTTGAAAGCTATCCTAGTGGTAGCTGTGGAGAGCAGCCTTCAGGCTAAGTCTTGAAGGAATGTAAAGCAGCTTGTTTTACCAGTTTATAATCTCTTGAATGACCAAATGAAAGGAGAACCACACCAGGTATATATATAAAATATATGTATTTATTCTAAACACACCCTACTAGTCTCTTTATGAGGCTAGAGGTCAAAGCACATACGTTACAGTTAATATATCACAGTAAATTAGCACAATATACGTTGAGCCCTAGGGGCGTACCAAACCATATATTAAGAAAGTGGTATAAGAACCACGACTTGACTAGACACAAGGCCTAGAGCCTGTAGAATCGCTGGGACCACAAGGAACCACCCAAGGTAGTGACACAGGGGACCCACGGGGGACGCGTGCAGTGTGAGAACACAGCCGCGAGACGCCGTTAGCTTCTATGGGGAAAGTCGCGGTTGGAAATTTAAAGATTAAGGACACTTAGGAGAGGACTTTGAGCGAACCCCTTTAGACTTAAGGGGTTCTAGGGCCAACACCCACGGGAGCACCGGAGTACTCGAGTTACCTCACCCAGGGAAGCCGGGTGCATAGGTGTCTTTTGGTGTCGGGAATCGTCGTTGATTTCAATGGCGATCTGCTGCAAAGTGCTGCTGCCGTCGAAGTGGAAAGTGTCCGGGTTGATCCAAGCCTGGATCGAAGATGAGAAGAACCTGAAAGCAGAGGGGACAGAGTCTGGGTCACTTGCCAGTGACCAGGGGCTCGATAGACGAATGCCCACCGATGTCGGGTGATTTCAGGTTGAAGAGGTGAAGCTTGACTCTGCAGCCATGAGGACCAGGGGGCATCGACGACAACCAGGAGCTGGATTCGAGCTGTCCCACAAAGGATGTCGAGTGCTGCGGCATTGGTGACCGGATTGGACCCAACAAGCCTTGGCAACAGCAACCCACGCAGAAAGAGAAGAAATGCTTCGGTGCGGACCAGCAAGGTCCGGGGGACTCACCAAGTAGTGGAGTGTCAAGGCACGTTTGGAGCAACCAGGGAAACCCAATGAAAGTCAAAGTTGCCTTCTCAGGGACCCACCAGTCGACGGACCAGGGATCGCGAAGGTACCTCAAGCGAAAACACAAAGGGCTGGCTCACGGAACACTCGTGGAGTGTAGGCCAGCAATCTTCAGTGGAAAAGGTGCTCGGGGCCTGGGCTACAAGTAACCCAATGCACAGCCTCAAGGAACGTCGAGAAGCTAATGCACTTGCAAATGTGCACGGTGTCCAGGGGTTCCGGTTCCACGGTGCTCACGAGGGCTGCGGGTCTCAGCTTTGCTGGGGACTCAGGTCGGCCTCGGAGAAGTCTGGAAATCCACCTTCTCGGCTTTAATTACTTCGGAGTCCGGCGGGAGCTTCGGAGATGCAGAACGGTCAGATGTGCCTTTGGTGCCTGCCAAGCAGGGGAGTAACGCCTTTACTCCAAGGGAGATTCTTCAGTCATCTAGTCGTGTAGATCGTCGAAGTTCCTGGATTTCTGTAGCAGAGTTTCGTCCAGGTGTAATCTAAAGTCCTGTAGTCAGGGGTTCCTTTCTTATACCCAAGGAAGGGGTTGGACTTACTCTGGGGACCCACCTATGGGAGGGTTTGGAAAGAGGGGTGGCTACACCCATTTCCTTTGTCCAGTTTTGCGCCAGAGCAGGGGCTGGTAGCCCCTGCAACCGGTTTGAACTGGGCTATGCACAGGGACACCAAATGTGCCCCCAGTGCAGACTTCAAAGCACTCTTGGAGTGCACCCACCCAGCCCCAATACACTAAAGCCTGTCTGGGAGGTGGTGACACCTCCCTGTGACAGGAAACCTATTGTCCAGGCCTCCCCTGCCGGAGTTTCGTACAGCAGCAGGAGGCCAGACTCGTGTCTGTGGCTGCAGCATCCATTTTGTGATGCCAGGGCTCTTTTAAACTGGTACCGGGTATACCGGTGTGTACATGTCTCTCCCTCTAGAAGTGTGGAATCATACCCCCTGTGAGAAGTTGGCCTGGTATACGCTGTCCACTAATTATAGTGGGCACCTTGTACCAGTCCAAACAACCCCTTATTGGAGATAGGTTAAAGACAACCTTTAATGAAAGCTATCCTAGTGGTAGCTATGGAGAGCAGCCTTCACGCTAAGTCTTGAAGGAATGTAAAGCAGTTTGTTTTACCAGTCTATAATCTCTTGAGTGACCAAATGAAAGAGGACAACACCAGGTATATATTTAAAATATATGTATTTAGTCTTAAACACACCCCTCTAGTCTCTTTATGAGGCTAGAGTTCGAAGTACATAAGTTACAAGTCAAATATCAACCGTAATAGCACAAATACACGTTTGAGCCCTAGAGGCGTACCAAACCATATACCAAAAAAGTGGTATAAGAACCACGACTGAGCTAGACACAAGGCCTAGAGCCTGTAGAAGTGCTTGGCCCTCAAGGAACCACCCAAGGTAGTGACACAGGGGACCCACGGGGGACGCGTGCAGTGTGAGAACACAGCCGTGAGCCGCCGTTGACTTCTACGGGAAATGTCGCGGTTGGAGTTTTAGAGAAAAAGGATACTTAGAGGAGGTCTTGGAGCAAACCCCTTTAGAACTAGGCAGTTCTAGAGTCAATACCCACGGGAGCACCGGAGTACTCGAGTTACCTCACCCAGGGAAGCCGGGTGCATAGGTGTCTTTCGATGTCGGGTTTCGTCGTCGTTTTCAATGGCGATCTGCTGCAAAGTGCTGCTGGCGGCCAAGTCGAAAGTGTCCGGGTGGATCCAAGGGTGGATCGAAGATCTGAAGAACCTGAAAGCAGAGGGGACAGAGTCTGGGTCACTAGCCAGTGACCAGGAAGGCGATGAGCAGATGCCCACCGATGTCGGGTGCTTCAGGTAGGTTGACGGTCGTCTCGTCTCTTCAGCCACGAGGTCCAGGAGGTGTCGATGACAACCAGGAGCTGGACTCGAACTGTCCCACGACGTCTGTCGCTTGCTGCGGTGTCGGCGACCGGATTGGACCCAACAAGCCTTGGCAACGGCAAGTCTCGTGCAAATAGAAGAAGGACGTTGGTACAGACCAGCAAGTTCTGAGGGACTCACCCAGCAAGGGTAAGTCAGGGCACGTCTGGAGCAACCAGGAAAGCCCAAGCAGAAGAAGAGTTGCCTTCGGGAGGGCCCACTAGCCAACGGACTAGCGACCGCGAACAAGCCTCGAGTGGACGCACTTGGAGCTGGCTCACAGGACACTCGTGGAGTGGAGGCCAGTGATCTTCGGTGCAGTTGGTGCAGGAGGCGGGGGCTACTCGGAGCCCAATGCACAACTTCATGGTAGCCCAGGAAGAGGATGCACTTGCAAAAGTTCTTGGTGCCCAGGGGTCACGGTTCCATGTTACCCACGACAGCTACGGGCCTCAGCTTCGCTGGGGACTCAGGGCAGCCTCGGGGAAGTCTGAAAATCCACCTCTGGTGATGCAAAGACTAAGGCGTCCGGCAGGAGCTTCAGCGATGCAGACCGGACAATTGCTTCATTGGTGCCTGCCAAGCAGGGGAGTCACTCCTTGACCCCAAGGGAGATTCTTCAGTCCTCTAATCTTGAAGTAGAGCGTTGAAGGTCCAGGATTCGGTTTCAGAGTTTTGTCCAGGGTAATCTAAAGTCCTAAGGACTGGGGTCCCATACTTATACTAAGTTAGGGGGTTGGACATACTCTGGGGACCCACCTATGGGAGGGTCAGGGAAGAGGGGTGGTTACACCCATTCCCTTTGTCCAGTTTCGCGCCAGAGCAGGGGCAGGTAACCCCTGCAACCGGTTTGAACTGGCATATGCACAGGGACACCAAGTGTGCCCCCAGTGCAGGACTTTAAAGCACCAGCGAGTGCTCCCGCCCAGCCCCAATACACATTGTCCTGTCTGGGGAGGTGGTTACACCTCCCTGCGACAGGAAACCTACTGTCCAGGCCTCCCCTGCCGGAGTTTCAGTCAGCAGCAGGAGGCCAGACCCGTGTCTGTGGCAGCGGCATCCATTTTGTGATGCCAGGGCTCTGTAAAGAAGTTACCGGGTAGGCCGGTGGGTACATGTCTCTCCCTCTAGAAGGGTGGAATGCTACCCCCGCCGCCAGGACTGGCGGGGGGGTAGTATTCCAAGATGTTTGACACCAAACACAACATGTTTTGGTGCAGCCAGTCCAAAGTTAGCATTGTACCGCGAGGATATAATGCACTTAAGAGTATATGGTCAGGCTGTACCACAAACAGCATCAGAGGAGGGACTCCGAACGCTGCAGAGGGGCTCTGCTCATGCAGGGTCACCCTCTCACATAAAAAACAAGCACTCTGCCTTCAGGATTGGTAAGGCCTGCCACAGGAGTGACTTATAGGTTTATATGTGTGTGTAATGGTAGTGATATAGGTAGCCTATATCACAGTAAGGGGTGCATGCACCACCTTACCCAGGCTGCAGTAGCAGACCTGTGGTGTCATTTTGGCTGGCCTTCCAGGGGTGGCATAATACATGCTTCAGCCCCTGGCAGGCCTCTGGGGTACCTATGCCCTGGGTACATAGTATACCATATACTAGGGACTTATAAGGGCACTCCAGATTCCAATCAGAGATGTACCTAAGGTACATGGAAACCATTTTAGAGAGGAAGCAGATAGACTGGGGCCCTGAATAGCAGGATCCCAGTCCAACTAAGTCATAAACCAGCAAAACACCAGGAAAAAAGTGGAGGCAACCATATAGTCAGATTCCACCTTCCTACATAACCCCCCCCAAACGAAAGGAGGTAAGGCTAACCTTGGCCAGTTGAGCCTTTATTGACTAAGTGGCCATATAAGGAAGCACCTGCACTAGCATGGTTGCCCCCTGTTTTATGGTCCACTAAGCTATCCCTCACCCTAAGGGTATGAGAGGGCCTCCACCATGGGGAATTTCTACCTGTGGGGTGTTTTAGTAAAGTAAAAGGCTGGTGAGGGGTCTGAGTAGAGAAGTGAGGCCCTAATAAAGTTGGCCTCAGCTTCCTCAGATCACTGGTCACCATGTAGGCCTTTCTTTCCATGACTGAGTTGTACTTTGCTCTGAGGGTCAACCCCTGGCTGCCTACAGCTGGGGGTTGGGTCCCTTTGGTTGGAACACTGGAGGGACAGGGCAGGTTTGGTACCTTTTGGTCCCAGGTTTGCCCTTGCCCAACAGAGTCCTGCTGGGGGAGGTCCCTACACAAAGGTATGGGGGATCCCTCAGTGTGTTGAGGAATTATCACCTGGCTAGGGCTACTAGACTGGGTGCCCCTAATCTGCTGATGGGGGGGTTCCTCTGGACAGGGGGCCCTGTGGGGTCCACTGACCTCCCTGACCTCTGCAGCCCTGGGCTGACTGAGGCAGGGTAGAGAGGGGCAGGTTACCTGCTCCAGACTGGGTACCACCTTGGTAGGGTCCCCTGCCATCAGAGGGGTGGCCAGGCCAGGCCTGACTACCTCTGGGGCAGCTCCTTCACTAGGGGTAGGATCAGTTCCCTGAGGAGGCTGACCCTTACCTATAGTCTGGAGGGAAGAAGACTTTTCTTCAACCCTTGTGCTCTCTTGTGGAGGAGAGTGGACCATTATTTCAGGCTCCATCACTCCAAAATTTTCCTGGGGTTGGGCTGTGGCCCTCACAGCCCCACTAACTCTCTCAGGGATGCCTAGCATTTTCAGATGGGCTTGGTGCTCAACTTCAGCCCAGGCTGAAATTTCTAGATCATTGCCCATGAGGCAATCTACAGGTAAGTTTGGGGGACACTGCCACTCTTTTTGGGCTGAGATTGACTATGGCCATGGGGTGATCTGTTCTGACACCATCAATGTTGGTTACCTGGTATTTAAACTCAGGTAAAAGCTGGTGAGGGGGGACTAGTTTCCCTGCCACCATGGTGACACTAGCCCCTGTGTCCCTGAATGCCACAGCTTTCTGACCATTAATCATTGGCTCCAGTCTGTACCTGCCCAATGCATTGGGACCCATGGTAAAGGTGGCAAATCCTATACCACCATCAGAGTCAGAGGAGTCTGTTGAGGGGTCCTGTCTAAACTAGGGCCCACCTCTGTTCCCCTTGCAAAAGCACCTAACTTTTTGGGTGCACTACTCCCAACTGGAGGATTACTACTGGTAGTACCAGGAGGGGTGGTAGTATTTGCTGGAGGAACATTTTCTTTATTGCCAAAACTGGGGCAACTGGGATCAGTTTTCCAGTGGCCAGGCTTTTTACAAACATGGCAATATGGTTTCTTTTCAGGAGAGGAAGGAGTTTGGGGCCCACCCCCAGAAGAGGACTTTTGGGGCCCTGTAGTGGATTTATCCTTAGATTTATCCCCACCTTTCTCTTGGGACTTGGTAGAATCTTTCTTCTGGTCACCACCCTGATTCTTAGGCCTTACCCTGGTTCTGACCCATTTGTCTGCCTTCTTTCCCAATTCTTGTGGAGAGGTCAGATCAGAGTCCACCAGGTACTGGTGTAACAGCTGATTTTGACAGTTATTAAGAATCTGCTCCCTCATGATAAGATTGTACAATCCTTTGAAGTCACATACCTTACTGCCCACTAACCAACCTTCCAGAGCCTTAGCAGAACAATCAACAAAGTCCACCCAGTCTTGATTCTGTGCTTTTTGGGTATCTCTGAACTTTAACCTGTATTGTTCAGTTGTTAGGCCAAACCCATCAATCAGAGAACTCTTCAAGACTTTGTAATTGTCAGCATCCTCTTCTCTAACAGTGAGGAGCTTATCTCTAACTTTGTCTGCAAAGGAGAGCCACAAGATTGCTGCCCACTGCTCCTGAGGGACCTTCTGTACTTTACAGGCCCTCTCTAGAGCAGTTATCCATTTGTGGATGTCATCCCCACTCTGGTAGGGAGGGACAATCTTGCTCAGGTTTCTATGGTCATAAGACCTTTCCCTACCTCTAGGGAAATTGCTGCCACCATGGGACTCTAGTCCCAACTTTCTTCTTTGCCTTTGAAGCTCTAGGGACTCCCTGTCTATAGCCAACTGCTCTTTTCTGATTCTCAACTGAGCTTCCTCATACTTGAGCAGTCTCTCTTTCCTTTCATGAGAGGATTCCCTCCTATGAGAGGAAACAGAGGTCCCTACTGAGGTGTCAGAGTGGTTAGACTCCTGAGAAGGAGATCTAGACCTTCTGGGCACACTCACAACTCTTCCTGGGGGGACAAAGGGGAGGTCATTCTGAGCTTCCTCCTCATCCTCAGGAGTAGCTGCATTGTCCAGGTCAGGATCATTGTCATCCCCCTGGCCAGTTGCAGAGGTCAGGTCCTGGGCATCTTCATCCCTGGCCCCTTCCTCATCTGCTGCCCCACCCTCTCTGCCTACCCTGTCAGACCCTATGGGTCTTCTAAGATCATCTAGCAGAAGCATCTCCAGGAGACGTTGGGTGTTGGCACTTTTGCCTGTCTTCAACTTCCTAATCTTGCACAACTCTCTTAATTCCAAGAATGTGAGGTTGTCATATCTGGATGGCAGGAGCCCGCTGGTTCCTGGCAGTGAAGACATTACTAGTGTGGTGTGGTGTATGCACTACCTACACTAGTGTGGCCTACTAAACTCTCTTGAGTTGTAGAACGGGTGTGCTGGCCCTTAACAAACAACTCTAAGTTCAGTAGAACTTACTGTATACTAAGCTTGTTATTATATGTACCTAAGGTACCCTTAGTGGTTTTCAGTTGATCAATTCAATTGAGATTATCTGGTAAAACAATAGCAAGCTGGAATCCCACACGCTGCACACCAATGTGAGAAGTTGGCCTGGTATATGCTGTCCACTAATTATAGTGGGCACCTTGTACCAGTCCAAACAACCCCTTATTGGAGATAGGTTAAAGTCAACCTTTAATGAAAGCTATCCTAGTGGTAGCTATGGAGAGCAGCCTTCAGGCTAAGTCTTGAAGGAATGTAAAGCAGCTTGTTTTACCAGTCTATAATCTCTTGAGTGACCAAATGAAAGAGGACCACACCAGGTATATATTTAAAATATATGTATTTAGTCTTAAACACACCCCTCTAGTCTCTTTATGAGGCTAGAGTTCGAAGTACATAAGTTACAAGTCAAATATCAACAGTAATAGCACAAATACACGTTTGAGCCATAGGGGCGTACCAAACCATATACCAAAAAAGTGGTATAAGAACCACGACTGAGCTAGACACAAGGCCTAGAGCCTGTAGAAGTGCTTGGCCCTCAAGGAACCACCCAAGGTAGTGACACAGGGGACCTACGGGGGACGCGTGCAGTGTGAGAACACATCGCGAGCCGCCGTTGACTTCTATGGGGAATGTCGCGGTTGGAGTTTTAGAGAAAAAGGATACTTAGAGGAGGACTTGGAGCAAACCCCTTTAGAACTAGGAAGTTCTAGAGTCAATACCCACGGGAGCACCGGAGTACTCGAGTTACCTCACCCAGGGAAGCCGGGTGCATAGGTGTCTTTCGGTGTCGGGTTTTGTCGTCGTTTTCAATGGCGATCTGCTGCAAAGTGCTGCTGGCGGCCAAGTCGAAAGTGTCCGGGTGGATCCAAGGGTGGATCGAAGATCTGAAGAACCTGAAAGCAGAGGGGACAGAGTCTGGGTCACTAGCCAGTGACCAGGAAGGCGATGAGCAGATGCCCACCGATGTCGGGTGCTTCAGGTAGGTTGACGGTCGTCTTGTCTCTTCAGCCACGAGGTCCAGGAGGCATCGATGACAACCAGGAGCTGGATTCGAGCTGTCCCACGACGTCTGTCGCTTGCTGCGGTGTTGGCGACCGGATTGGACCCAACAAGCCTTGGCAACGGCAAGTCTCGTGGAAATAGAAGAAGGACGTTGGTACAGACCAGCAAGGTCTGAGGGACTCACCCAGCGAGGGTAAGTCAGGGCACGTCTGGAGCAACCAGGAAAGCCCAAGCAGAAGAAGAGTTGCCTTCGGGAGGGCCCACTAGCCAACGGACTAGCGACCGCAAAGGAGCCTCGAGTGGACGCACTTGGAGCTGGCTCACAGGACACTCGTGGAGTGGAGGCCAGTGATCTTCGGTGCAGTTGGTGCAGGAGGCGGGGGCTACTTGGAGCCCAATGCAGAACTTCGTGGAAGCCCAGGAAGAGGATGCACTTGCAAAAGTTCTTGGTGCCCAGGGGTCACGGTTCCACATTACCCACGACAGCTACGGGCCTCAGCTTCGCTGGGGACTCAGGGCAGCCTCGGGGAAGTCTGGAAATCCACCTCTGGTGATGCAAAGACTTCGGCATCCGGCGCGAGCTTCGGCGATGCAGACCGGACAATTGCTTTGTTGGTGCCTGGCAAGCAGGGGAGTCACTCCTTGACCCCAAGGGAGATTCTTCAGTCCTCTAATCTTGAAGTAGAGCGTCGAAGGTCCAGGATTCGGTTTCAGAGTTTCGTCCAGGGTAATCTAAAGTCCTAAGGACTGGTGTCCCATACTTATACTAAGTTAGGGGGTTGGACATACTCTGGGGACCCACCTATGGGAGGGTCAGGGAAGAGGGGTGGTTACACCCATTCCCTTTGTCCAGTTTCGCGCCAGAGCAGGGGCAGGTAGCCCCTGCAACCGGTTTGAACTGGCATATGCACAGGGACACCAAGTGTGCCCCCAGTGCAGGACTTCAAAGCACCAGAGAGTGCTCCTGCCCAGCCCAAATACACATTGTCCTGTCTGGGGAGGTGGTTACACCTCCCTGCGACAGGAAACCTACTGTCCAGGCCTCCCCTGCCGGAGTTTCAGTCAGCAGCAGGAGGCCAGACCCGTGTCTGTGGCAGCGGCATCCATTTTGTGATGCCAGGGCTCTGTAAAGAAGTTACCGGGTAGGCCGGTGGGTACATGTCTCTCCCTCTAGAAGGGTGGAATGCTACCCCCGCCGCCAGGACTGGCGGGGGGGGTAGTATTCCAAGATGTTTGACACCAAACACAACATGTTTTGGTGCAGCCAGTCCAAAGTTAGCATTGTACCGCGAGGATATAATGCACTTAAGAGTATATGGTCAGGCTGTACCACAAACAGCATCAGAGGAGGGACTCCGAACGCTGCAGAGGGGCTCTGCTCATGCAGGGGCACCCTCTCACATAAAAACCAAGCACTCTGCTTTCAGGATTGGTAAGGCCTGCCATAGGAGTGACTTATAGGTTTATATGTGTGTGTAATGGTAGTGATATAGGTAGCCTATATCACAGTAAGGGGTGCATGCACCACCTTACCCAGGCTGCAGTAGCAGACGTGTGGTGTCATTTTGGCTGGCCTTCCAGGGGTGGCATAATACATGCTTCAGCCCCTGGCAGGCCTCTGGGATACCTATGCCCTGGGTACATAGTATACCATATACTAGGGACTTATAAGGGCACTCCAGATTCCAATCAGAGATGTACCTAAGGTACATGGAAACCATTTTAGAGAGGAAGCAGATAGACTGGGGCCCTGAATAGCAGGATCCCAGTCCAACTAAGTCATAAACCAGCAAAACACCAGGAAAAAAGTGGGGGCAACCATATAGTCAGATTCCACCTTCCTACACCCCCCCCGCCAGGACTGGCGGGGGGGGGGTAGTATTCCAAGATGTTTGACACCAAACACGACATGTTTCCGTGCAGCCATTCCAAAGTTAGCATTTACCGTGAGGTTATAATGCACTTAAGAGTATATGGTCTGGCTGCATCACAGAACAGCCCCAGAGAATAGATTTCGAAGGCTGCAGAGGGGCCCTGCTCATGCATGGGCACCCTCTCACACAAAACCCAGCACCCTGCCTTCAGGATTGATAAGGCCTGCCATAGGGGTGACTGATAGGTTTATATGTGTAGTGATTTAAGGTAGATATAGGTAACCTATATCTAAGTAAGGGGTGCATGCACCACCTTACCCTGGCTGCAGTAGCAGTCCTGTGGTGTCATTTTGGAAGGCTTCCCAGGGGTGGCATAATACATGCTGCAGCCCCTGGTAGGCCTCTGGGGTACCTATGCCCTTGGTACCTAAGGTACCATATACTAGGGACTCATAAGGGTACCCCAGTAACCAAACTGGATTGTACCTAAAGTACTTGGAATCAATTTAGAGAGGAAGCAGCTAGGCTGGGGTCCTGGATAGCAGGGCCCCAGCCAGACTAAAGTCGAAAAACAGTGAAACATCAGCAAAAAGTGGGGGTAACCATTAGAGCAGATCCTACTCTCCTACACCTGTCCAGGGAGGTGCAGAGCAGGTGAGGGCTGTCCAAGGGGGTGCAGAGGAGGTGAGGCCGTCCAGCGGCTGCAGATGAGGTGGGGCTGTCCAGGGGGGTGCAGAGGAGGTGAGACCTGTCCAGGGGCTGCAGATGAGGTGGGGCCTGTCCAGGGGGTGCAGAGGAGGCGAGACCTGTCCTGGCCTGGGGGTGCAGAGGAGGTGAGGCCTGTCCAGGGGGTGCACAGTAGGTTAGGCCTGTCCAGGCCGTACATAGGTGGTGAGGCCTGTCTAGGAGGTGCAGGAGAGGTGAAGCCTGTCCATGGGGGGGGGGAGTGGGGTGCAGAGTAGGTGAGGCCTTCCCTGTCCAAGCTGGTACTAAGGAGATGGAGCATGTGTAGATAGGTGCAGAGGAGGTGGGGCCTGTCCTGAGCTTGGGGTAGTTCAAAGGAGGTTTGGCCTGTCCATGGGGTGAAGAGGAGGTGAGGCCTTTCCTGTCCAAGAGGTGCAGAGGAGGTGAAGCCTGTCCTTTTCAGGGGGGTGCACTCATGCACTAGATGGAGCCTGTGGTTCTCCAGTTCCCTCTGCTGGTACTGACTTTCCCTCCTCTGAGTCTGGATTATATGGAGGCGGTCTCTCTGATAGCAACCTTTCTATCAAGCTGTCATCTGTATCACTATCGTCTTCCTCGCCACTCTTCTTCTGGGTGTTCCCTACTTTTACCATCAACGGAAACAGCCTATCCCCTTCAATAGTTTCTACTCTCCACCTCTTTTCCAATGCATCCCATTGCGCATCTTGAAATGCCCTAATCTACTTTTTCACTCTTTCCTGACTTCGATCCCTTTTCCTGTCATGTGCCGCTCTGATCCACGCATGTAGCACCTCAAACTGTGTTGGTTTGGGTATAGATCGTAAGGAAGACATCACTGTTTTCAATTGATACAACACCTCCAGCCTAAAAGTACCATAACGTGGGAAGGTCAATTCTTCTTTTCCCTCAGTCATTTTATGGCAATTTTCAGGCCAAAGTAAGGTATGCAACCCCACATTTGTAGCCATATAATGGGCTGGGGTATCCTCGGGCGGAGCTTCTTCTCCTCCTCGAGTAACCACCCTTCTATCTCCTCTACACATATCTTGTAAAACTTTAAAACATTTCATGATAAACTCAACTCGTATTTTCCCGTTGTTTACGCTCTACTTCCTGATGACAATCCACCAATACCAGCACGGCTTCACACCAACTGACCTATCGCAGCGCGGCACCCTCTGACGTCACTCTTCCTCCGCTTGCAGCAGTTCCCCTCTTTTACAATTTGTCTCGCACACTCTCACGCGTCTCTTTCATACAATGAAATTACCGTTTGTCCGCGAACCGACCGAACAGTTACTTCTCTGACTGTCTGTCCACCAAACGACCGGACAGTCTCTCACAATTGTCGACCTCAAATCTGGCAACCGTCTGTCCGCGAAACGACCGGACAATTGCCTCAGACTAGCTGCCCACGAACGGCTGGACAGTCATATAGTTTAATCGATAGGATCCAAACACTCGATGTTCCACATGTAGTAACCCACGACCTGCGTCGGTCACTCACGCACTCACACACTCGTTTCCCTATCACCGGTGGGTCAGTCAACGACGTCTCATGACTCCCACAATCTCTGGTCAGACAATTTCAACTCTGGGTGTCTTCTACACCACAATCTTTTATCCCGGGATATCAAAATAAAATCTCATGGACCGCGCGCGCTCACAGTCCGAAACCACAATCACTCGAATCTCTCTCCAACTCCGCAAGACATCACATAATCAAACAATACCGCAATCTAACAGACACACGCAACCCTGTTCATACTCACTCTCCTACGAACTGCTGCTTTCGCCGCACCGTCACTCTCCGTCAGTTTCCATCAAACGCCGTCGTCCTCCGCTCACGATCCGCCGGACAACCATCACTTGGGCTCTATGGCTATGGGGACTCAACGACTTCCCTTCTCCTCGTCTCCCCTTACTCTAGAGATAACCATCCTACTCTGCTACCAACTGATAACGCCGGATTCTTATCTTATCTTTTATCTTATCTTACCAATTTTAAGAATCCTTGGTCGACTGGACCTTTATTAATTGCTAGGAAGTGTAAAGGGGAGAAAACCATTTCATTCGGACATTCACCAATAAACCAATCAATTCGGATTCGGAAGGACTACTGACTCCGTAATCAAGTTGTAGGGGATTTATTACAAAGCCAAAAACAACTGAACATACAAACACCTCATGATGAGATAAAAACAAATACATGGGTACTAATACAAAATTCATCCTACGCACTAAACAAACTCGATATAACATTAAAAGGATAAGAATTTCTAAAAAAGATTAAACAAGCAACTACTGCACCAATATCCAAATCAGTCTTCATCTATCGTTACAAAAGAAGAAAATTAATCAGTTAGTTCTGTCCCTACACTAGCACTAAGGTGACATCCCTACTTAGCATTACTCCCAGGCATGATCAAGAAAAAGGTGTCAGCTCGTGAAGACTTCCTAAGAAGTACACTCACGTTGCATGGGTCAGTAGCCAAAGCTACAGAGTTCGATCTAAGAACCCCTCTGCTGTAATCGATCTCCTCCATCCCCGCTAGCTGCTTCTCCGAACCCTCTGTAATCCTACTCTGTATCTCCTCCCTCGGGACACTGTCCCTAATAAAAAATGGACAATACAGAAGACACGCCTCTGGAACACCTTCTTTGGCTGAGCACCTCATGTAGGTGATTTTCCACAAACTCGTGCTTCGTCCACTAACGGTTGGTACGACCTTGGGTCCCAGGCTCCTCCAGCAGGCTTCCAATTATCGTATTCTTTAGACACTATGTTGCAGGTTTCCTCCCTACCTAACTCCTGAAACAAAGAGCATCAGTCTAACTAACGAGAACGATGTCCTTGCACCTGCAACGGAAAGCATGTGAATGAAGCAACCTTGCACGCACATGAAAACTGCTGACTGTCTTCAACTGAGAGCCTTCCCAAGGAGAAAATACATTTCGGGCCTACAATATTCAGCTAACATAAGAAATCACGAACAGGCCTCTCATAGCAAAACGTGAACAATCGTTTAAGCCTTTACACATCAAGAACTACACGCATTAATAACATCACATCTACAAACATTACATTTCTTCACTTAAGGCACTTTTAGTCGTCTCTACATATGCAGACTTTATGATGCACATTTAAAGCATTTCAATACACATGAACTGATTCGTTAAACATTTGCAATAAGCAGTTACATTTTAAATGTCTTTTTATCTTTTCAACTAACACAAACTATATTCCTAGCATTGCACATACATTGTTCATTATTACGACCACATTTTCTAATGATTAATGCTTAAATCACACAGAAATACATGTGGATGCGGACTATCAGTGATTATAATGCACCCCTACAATTTTCAGAATATCATGACGCTCTATCAGGTAGTTTAAAGGAGGTTTGGCCTGTCCATGGGGTGAAGAGGAGGTGAGGCCTTTCCTGTCCAAGAGGTGCAGAGGAGGTGAAGCCTGTCCTTTTCAGGGGGGGGTGCAAAGGAGGTGAGGCCTGTCCAGGGGGATGCAGAGGTGAGGCCTATGCAGGGGAGTGCTGAGGAGGCGAGATCTGTCCACTGGGGTTCAGAGGAGTTGAGGCCTGACCGGGGGTGCAGATGGGATGATGCCTGTCCAGAGAGGTGCATTGGAGGTGAGGCCTGTACATGGGGGTTCAGAGGAGGTGAGGTCTGTCCAAGAGGTACAGAGCAGGTGAGGGCTGTCCAAGGGGGTGCAGATGAGGTGGGGGCTGCCCAGGGGGTGCAGAGGAGGTGAGACCTGTCCTGTCCAGGGGGTGCAGAGTAGGGGAGTCCTGTTCTGTCCAGGGGGTGCATAGGAGGTGAGTCCTGTCCAGGGGGTGCATAGGAGGTGAGTCCTGTCCAGGGGGGTGCAGAGGAGGTGAGGCCTGTCCAGGGGGTGAAGAAGAGGTGGGGCCTGTCCAGGGGGGTGCAGAGGTGGTGAGACCTGTCCTGTCCAGGCAGTGCAGAGGAGGTGATGCATGTCCAAGGGGGTGCAGAGGAGGTGAGACCTGTCCAGGGGCTGCAGATGGGGTGGGCTTGTCCAGGGGGGTGCGGCGGAGTTGAGACCTGTCCTGTCCTGGGGGCTGCAGAGGAGGGGGGGTGTAGAGGAGGTGAGGCCTGTACAGGGGGTGCATAGTAGGTTAGGCCTGTCCAGGCGAGGCAGAGGAGGTGAGGCCTGTCCAGGAGGTGCAGGAGAGGTGAAGCCTGTCCATGGGGGTGGGGGGGCCAGAGTATGTGAGGCCTTCCCTGCCCAAGCTGGTACAGAGGAGGTGAAGCCTGTCCTCTGCTGAGGGGTGCAGAGAGGGTGGACCTGTGTAGATGAGTGCAGAGGATATGGGGCCTGTCCTGTGCTTGGGGTAGTTCTAAGGAGGTGAGGCCTGTCCAGGGGGTGAAGTAGGAGGTGAGGTCTTTCCTGTCCAAGACGTGCAGAGGAGATGAGGCCTGTCCAGGATTGCAGGGGAGACAAGGCTTGTCCAGGGGGTGCAGAGGAGGTGAGGCCTGTCCTGTCCAGGGAGGTGCAGAGGAGGTGAGGCCTATCCTGTGCTTGTGGGGTGCAGAGGAGGTGAGGCCTGTCCAGGGTGTGCAGAGGAGATGAGGCTTGTCCAGGAGGGTGCAGAGGAGGTGAAGTCTGTCCAGGGGGGTATAGCGGACTTGAGGCCTGTCCTTTACAAAGGGGCTACAGAGGAGGCGAGGTCAATCCTGCCTAAAGGGATGCAGAGAATGTAAGGCCTGTCCAGGAGGTTACAGTGGAGGTGAGGCCTGTCCTGTAAAAAGGGTCTACAGAGGAGGTGAGGCCTGTCCTGTCCTGAAGGGTGCAGAGGAGGTGAGGCTTGTCCTGTCCAGAAGGGTGCAGAGAAGGTGAGGCATTTCCAGGGGGTGCAGAGGAGGTGAGGCCTGTCCTGAGGGGGGGATGTGCATGGGAGGTGAGGCCTGTCCTGGGGGGTGCAGAGGAAGTTAGTCCTGTCCTGTGCTTGGTGGGTGCAGACAATGTTGGGCCTGTCCAAAGGGATGCAGAGGTGAGACCTGTCCTGTCTAGGGGGTGCAGAGGAGGTGAGGCCTGTCTGGGGGTGGGGGGTGCAGAGGAGGTGAGACCTGTCCAGGGGGTGCAAAGCAGGTGTGTCCTTCCACAGGGTGAGGAGGAAGGGATGCCTGTTGTGCTGGGGGTTCAGAGGAGGTGCAGCCTGTCGAGAAGGGGTGAAAAGGTGGTGAGTCCGTCCTGTCCGGGGGCTGCAGAGGAGGTGAGGCCTGGCCAAGGAAGTGCAGAGGAGGTGAGGCCTGTCCAGTGGAATAGGACACTTTACAACGCAAACATTTACAACGCATGCATTTACAACGCAGTTTTTACATCGCAACATCCTTTACAACGCATGATTTTAAAAACGCATGCCATCACAACGCATTTTTTGAAACTACATTTACAACGCATTCCATTACAATGCATACCACTACAACGCATACCATTACAACTAGGCCTGGGCAGTAAATTCCGTTCCGCTCGCGGAATTTGCGGAATTTGGGTAATTTCGCGTTCCGCGGAGAACGCGAAATTGCCAAAAATTCCGCGATCCGCGGCTTCGCGGAATTTTTTGCTTGTTTGCGCTTTCAAAATGCGTGTTCACGAGATATTTCTCCCCGAGCATGCAAACAGCGTTCGCGAACAGGAAAAAAGCATCGCGAACGGGCGGAACAAGCAATTCCGCGTGTTCGCTGAACTTTTGCGTGCTCGCGGAGATTTTTTACCGTTTCGCGGAGCTTTGCGTAGCGCGACTACGCAAATTCCGCCCACCCCTAAAATTTACAACACATAATACTTTTGGGGTAACAGTGGGGTTAGTTTTGGATAGTGTAAGGGTAAAATTACTATTCCCACTCCAGTGAGTGCAACAGTAGGGTAAGTGTTCGATAGTGTAGGGGTAAAAATTACTATTCCCACTCCAGTGAGTGCAACAGTAGGGTAAGTGTTGGATAGTGTAGGGGTAAAAATTACTATTTCCAGGTACCCCCAAACCCACACCCACCCTAAAACTTTAAAAAACTCCATCACTTACCTTATAATGCGTTGTAATGGTATGCGTTGTAAGGGCATGCGTTGTAGTAACATGCGATGTAATGCCTGCGTTGTAATTGCATGCGATGTAAATGCAGTCACTTTGTAATGACTGCGTTGTAAAGGTAGTGCATTGTAATGACTGCATTGTAATGGTTGTTTCCCGTCCAGGGGGTGCAAAGCAGGTGAGTCCTGTTCACAGGGTGAGGAGGAGGGGATGCCTGTTGTGGTGGGGGTTCAGAGGAGGTGCACCCTGTCCAGAAGGGGTGAAGAGGTGTTGAGGCTTGTCTGGGGGCTGCAGAGGAGGTAGGGCATGTCCAAGGAGGTGAAGAGGAGGTGAGGACTGTTCAGGAGATGAAGAGGAGGGGATGCCTGTCCTGTGCTTTGAGGGGTTCAGAGGAGGTGGGGGCTGTCTAGGAGGGATGCAGAGGACATGAGGCCTGCCTAAAGGGGTGCAGAGGAGGTGAGGCCTGTCCTGTCTAGAAGGGTGTGGAGAAAGTGAGGCCTATCTAGGGGGTGCAGAGGAGGTGAGGCCTGTCCGGGTGGGGGGGGGGTGCTGGGGAGGTGAGGCCTGTCCAGGGGGGTGTAGAGGAAGGGAGGCCTTCCCAGTGCAGACAATGTGTGGCCTGTCCAGAGGGGATGCAGAGGACGTGAGGCCTGTCCAGGAGGGTGCAGAGGAGGTGAGGCCTTTCCTGTCCAGGGGGTGCAAAGCAGATGAGGCCTGTCCAGGGGGGTGAGGAGGAGGGGAGGCCTGTCTTGAGCTGAGGGGTCAGAGGAGTTGGAGCCTGTCCAGAAGGGGTGAAGAGGTGTTGAGGCCTGTCCGGGGGGCTGCAGAGGAGGTAGGGCCTGTCCAAGGAGGTGCAGAGGAGGTGAGGACTATTCAAGAGATGAAGAGGAAGGGAGGCCTGTCCTGTGCTTGGGGGGGTTCAGAAGAGGTGGGGCCTGTCTAGGAGGGATGCAGAGGACATGAGGCCTGTCCAGTAGGGTTGCAGAGGTGGTGGAATGGAATAGATTTTTGTATAGCGCATGGCTACCCGGAGGCATCCCAGCGCTGTAGCAGGACTGCAGAAGAAGGGGAGAGCCCTCAAGGGAAGAGCCAGGTCTTCAGTTGTTTCCGGAAAGCCAGGTGGTTAGGTTCTTTCCGGAGGGAGAGGGGGAGGGAGTTCCAGAGCTTGGCTGAGTTATATGAGAAGAGGCGACCACCTGATCTGGCCCTCATAATTCTTGGGACAACTGCCAGGTGGAGCTCATCAGAGCGAAGTCTTCTGGAGGCCTTGTATGGTCTAACTAGGGCCTTAATGAGAGGTGGGCCGTTTCCCTTCAGGGATTTATGGGCGATACATAGGGCCTTGAAGTGAATTCTCTCCTGTACCGGGAGCCAGTGAAGGAAGCGGAGAGCGGGTTTAGCTGAGCAGCGGTTGCTCGTTCCTGTGAGTAATCTGGCTGCCGAGTTCTGCACGACCTGCAGCCCAGCGATCACTGACTTAGGGGCACCTAGATAGAGAGAATTGCCAAGATCTATCCTGGACAGGATCAGGCCCTGGATCAGGAGCTTTTGAGCTTGGCTGGGGAGCAGGGGGAGAATTTTTCGGATCATTCTAATAAGGCCATAGCACACCGCGGCACTCTTTCGCGCTTGGGTCTTAAATGTGAGATCTTGGTCCAACCAGATTCCCAAGCTCTTTATTTCGGTTTTTGGGATGGGAGCTGGGACCATACAGGCTGGCCACATAGTGCTAGATTTGAAGCTTAACTGGTTACCGAGCACCATCAGCTCGGTTTTGTCACCGTTGAGCTTTAGATGGGATAAGCTCATCCAGTTGGTAACTTCCTTAAGGCAGAAGTGAAGATCTGTGGGTGACTGCTCAGCCTGATTCAGTTTTACAACCAGCTGGGTGTCATCAGCGTATGTAACTATCTGGACACCGAAGGGGGATACAATATCCGCCAACGGGGCCATATACACATTGAAAAGAGTGGGGCTCAGGGACGAGCCCTGAGGAACTCCACACTGCAAAGGGAGGGGTTTGGATAGGGTGTCTCCTTCGAATACCTGAAAGTGTCTATTTTCAAGGAACGATTGAAGCCATAATAGGGCGCCTGATTGGAGGGTGCAGAGGAGGTGAGGCCTGTCAACAGGGAGGGGAGTGCAGAGAAGGGGAGATCTCTCCAGGGCATGCAGGGGAGGTGAGGCCCATTGTTGGAAAGTGGATTATTAGTTGTGGTAAATATATATCACCACTGACAATAATACCACGGACACGATATAGGGCTCAGAATAGGTCTCAGAAAAGTATTCCCATGCTCAATCCTTGGTAGCTTGGCTGTGAGCAGGCAGGCTTAACTTCAGAGACAGGTATGTAAAGCATTTCAAAACACCAATTCAGTAAATAGTTAAGACACAACCCACAATAAAAATCCAACACCAATTTATACAAATAGGAAATATGTTTATCTTTTAAATAACACCAAAACAAAAAAAACAATGTAGGGAACCAGGGATATGAATTTTTAAATATTAAACACTTTCTAGTGCTTAGAAACCAATAGTGCCACTTCTGGACATTTGGTCGCCTCTGACCGGGACAAAGTCAAAGTTTGAGGCCGACCGAGATGGATCCCTGGTTGGATACACTAAGCGGAAGTCCCCGGTCAAGATTTTACATTCACACATAGAACCTTTTTTGGAGTATTTCTCATCAGACGTCGTGCAACCTCCTCCAGCAGGCCGGATTCAGTGAGGGTTCGCCGGATTGTCTTTCTGTGAGAGTCTGGTCTCCCTATGGAGCTTTTTCACAAAAGTTCACCAACATTTCCCAAACGTCTCGAACTTCTTCCCAAAGTTCCTCTTGATGGTCCAAAGTGTCCAAAACACAATCCAAGGGTCTGGAATCTCCAAAATGGTCCTTGAAAGGTTGGGATCGCAATTCCCACAATGCACCTGGACAACACCCTTAAAAGTCCACTGGATTCATTCCAGGCAGGGGACTCTTGGTGGAGTTGATACAGGTGAGCTCTTTTAACCTGTAGCTTGCAGGGAGCCCACTCTTTATTCCTCTTGAACAAGGTACATCCAAAGGGCTGTAGTTCCAGATAATGCAGCAGGCACAGTCAGTCAGAATGCAGGGCCTTCTTTTCTCAGTTTCAAGCAGCAGAGCTGAGAGGCACTGCCCCTCTCACATACTTATTCAGTGTTCTCTGGGTCAAGCAGGAGGGCACTCCTGTCCAATGAGGCGCAGGGCAGCACCCCAGAGTATGACCATTTCCTCCAAAGTGTGGCGCAATGGTTTCTCAGAAAGCACTATTTCTCCAAAATTCAATATGGCTGAAGTCTCTGCAGAGAGACATGAGCTGGCTACACCACTCTCCAGGATGGCTCATCTCCATATTCTCCCTCCCCTGGCATCTGCACATTCCTTCCTTAAGCCTGCCATCTGGCTGGGTTCAGAGGGTAGGGGTGTAAATGAAACTGGCTTCTTCTGCCTGTCCTCTCCTTCTTTTGAAGATCATGGTTTACGACCCCTCCCCCTTGCTCGGGCATTCCTATGCAGCAGAACCCTCTCCTCCCAGAATGGCTCCTTCACCCCAGGGGCCACTTATCACCTCATCAAAGGAGCCTGGCTAACCCACTTAACTCTGGCCAATCAGGTCAGAGCACTAGAGAGCTGAATTTTGGCTTATAGACAAGAAAGACTTATAACTTCTTGTCGATACATTTTAGGATAAATCCAACAATAAAATATTGTTGGATTTATCATTAACATTCCATTGAGTGATTGAATGATATTTTTTCTCTGTTTCCTGGCGGGAGATTATAATTAATAACTGAATGCCATGTTAACCTATGTGGCTGGGGATCTGCAATAAGAAAAATGAACTGGACAATTTCTCCAACACCAGGGCTTATAAAACATCTTTAATAAGGATCCTGCCTATATCTACATGACCCTCCACCCCTGGGACACATAGGGGAGACTTTAGGGGTACTGAATATGTACAAATATTGCAGCTCTTCACTCCACAGTGCTCCTAGCAGAAAGTCGATTTTGAGAAGCACTTTACTACAATGTGGGAAGTGAAATGTGCAATCTCACTAACCCCAAGGCATATAAAACCTATTTAATAAGGGTCCTCCTTATAAGTACCTGACTCCCCCCCCCCACCCCGCACCCACCTCTGGGACACCTAGGGGAGGCCCTGGGGGTACCTAATATGGCAAAATATTGTAGTTTATTTGTTTTTCAGTGCCCAAAATACCAAAGTCGAGTTTGGGCACAATTTACATGTTAAAAGCTGTCCTGCAACACAGGGCTGCTTTTAAACTGACCTCTATCCAGCAGTGCACACATGCTGATGTCCTCTAAAGTGCCATGTCCTATTATGTACTAGGGACTTAAAGGTAGTTTTAATCCCCAGCCCTATTATGTACTAGGGCCTTATAGGGGAGGCCATGCCAATCATAGGGGCACCCTAACCCATAGTGTACCATAGTGTAAGTAGGTGTTTTCACTGTATTCCTATTATGTTTTCATCATAGCATTGGCCCTGGGCCCGGTTAGGAAGAGCCCAGGCACAGTCAGTTGCCACCAGTACCAGTCAGCAAAACAAATGGGGGTGCAGAGGACACAGGATGACTTTGCGGCATAGCCCCCCTCCCCCAAACGAAAAGTGATGTGTTACTAACTTACACCCTGGTAGTCCTCATCAGCTGAGTGGAAAAACCTGGAAAGTCCTTCAGCATTGGCATGGGCAACCCTAGGTCTGTGTTCCACAGTGAAGTTCATTCCCTGTAGGGAAATGGACCACTTTATCAGCTTGGGATTCTCCCAACGCATCTGCATGAGCCATCTGAGAGGCCTGTGGTCAGTCTGAACACGAAAGTGAGTCCCAAACAAATATGGCCTCAGCTTTTACAGGGACCAAACCACAGCAAAAACCTCTCTCTCAATGGCACTCCACCTCTGCTCTCTGGGAAGAAGCCTCCTGCTAATGAAGGCAACTGGCTGATCAAGGCCCTCTTCATTTAAATGTGACAACACTGCCCCAATCCCATGTTCTGAAGCATTTGTCTGAACCACAAATTCCTTTGTGTATTCAGGGGTCACTGGTGCTGGACACATAGCAGCTTTCAGAGTGTCAAAAGCCTTCTGATTCTCTGTGGTCCAATCCACTTTCTTGGGTATCTTCTTAGATGTAAGTTCTGTCTGGGGAGCCACAATTGTCCCATAATTCTGAAAGAACCTTCTATAGTACCCAGTCAGTCCAAGGAATGCCCTGGCCTGTGTCTGGGTGAGAGGAGCTGTCCAATCCAAAATAGTTAGAATTTTGGCCTGGAGAGGCTGTACATGGCCTCCACCTACCAGGTGACCCAGGTACACCATAGAACTCTGCCCTTTTTTGGAACTTACTTGCCTTAATAGTCAGACCTGCCTGCTGCATGGCCTGAAGCGCTTCCCTCAGTTGGCTTAAGTGATCCTCCCAGGTGGAGCTGTATACAGCTATATCATCCAGGTAAGCTGCACTGTACTGCTCCAACCCATACAGGACCCTGTTCAGCAACCTTTGGAAGGTGGCAGGTGTATTCTTTAAGCCAAAGGGCATTACCTTGAACTTATATGTCCTTCTGGGGTGGAGAATGCTGACCTCTTCTTCGCTCCTTCAGTGAGGGCAATCTGCCAGTAGCCTGAAGTCAAATCAAATGTACTCAGGTACTTAGCAGCCCCTAACCTATCAATGAGCTCATCAGCTCTAGGTATAGGGTGAGCGTCTGTCTTTGTGACTGCATTAAGTCCTCTGTAGTGAACACAGAACCTTAACACTTTTGCCCCTCCACCCTGTGGATTAGGCTTGGGCACCAGCACCACTGGGCTGGCCCATGGACTGTCAGACGGTTCAGTTACCCCCAACTCCAGCATCTTAGCTACCTCAGCTTTAATACTGGCACTGAAATGGTCAGACAACCTGTACAGTTTATTTTTGACAGGTGGGCTGTCACCAGTGTCAATGTGGTGCACAGAGAATAGGC
This sequence comes from Calotriton arnoldi, assembly GCA_963921515.1. Classification (NCBI taxonomy): domain Eukaryota; kingdom Metazoa; phylum Chordata; class Amphibia; order Caudata; family Salamandridae; genus Calotriton; species Calotriton arnoldi. The sequence continues at coordinate 2,442,562 of CAWUFW010001561.1, forward strand.
CACCAAGCTGCTCCAGCACCTGTTTGCAGTCTCTGTGCTGCTAGTCTGTCAATTTGGGAGAGGGTACCACTCCCTCCACTGACCCATCTTGCACTTTATTGGAGAAGAGGTCGGGCACTGGCTCGGTTTCCTCCTCCACTCCTTCATCAATGACTAGTAACATGGTCGTATCTGCCCTGTCATGGTGGGGATTCAATCTGTTCACATGCAGGACCCTATGAGGGTCCCTGGGGGTGCCAAGGTCGACCACGTTGGCAACCTCACCCTTCTTTTCTAAGATTGGGTAGGGCCCACTCCATTTGTCATCAAGGGTCCTGGGAGCCACAGGCTCCAACACCCACGTCAACTGTCCAGGAGTCTGCTCAAGCATAGTAGCCTTCTGATCATACCAGTGCTTTGTGAGCCTCTGGCTAGCCTCCAGTTTCCTGCTTGCCTTGTACATATACTAGGCCATTCTAGATCTCAGGCCTAGCACATAGTCCAGCACATTGTCCTTGCTTCTTTGAGAGGCTTCTCCAAAGGCTCTCTCAGCAGGCACAATGGACCCCTCAAAGGGTGTCCAAACAACAACTCAAAGGGACTGAAACCAACCCCTTTCTGTGGAACCTCCCTGTATGCAAACAGTAGGCATGGGAGGAGAACATTCCATCTCCTCCTGAGTTTCTCAGACAACCCATTGATCATGCCCTTCATGGTCTTGTTGAACCACTCCACCACACCATTAGTCTGGGAGTGATATGGGGTGGTGAACTTGTAGTTGACACAACACTCATCCCACATCACAGTCAGATAGCTGAAAAGAAAGTTTGGGCCCCTATCTGCCACAACCTCTTTCGGAAAACCCTCTCTGGTGAACACACCAAGCAGTGCCCTAGCCACTGCAGGAGCATCTATGGTTCTAAGAGGGATTGCTTCAGGGTACCTAGTGGCATGGTCCACTATCACCAAGATGTACTTATTCCCTGATGCAGTAGGTGAGTCCAGGAGACCAACAATGTCCATCTCCACCCTTTCAAAGGGAACCCCAACCACTGGCAGTGGTATTAGGGGAGCCTTTGTCTTGCCCCCTGCCTTGCCACTGGCCTGACAGGTGACATAGGAGCTGCAAAACTCCTTTACCTGTTCAGACATATGGGGCCATCAGAAATGGTTCACCAACCGGTTCCATGTCTTTGTCTGTCCCAAATGTCCTGCCAAGGGGATATCATGACCCAAGATCAGGATGAACTCTCTGTACTTCCGGGGCACCATCAATCTCCTGGTGGCCCCCTCCTTGAGGTTTCTGGCCTCAGTATAAAGCAGTCCATCTTCCCAGGAGATTCTGTGAAACTCGCTGTCATCCCCTTCTTCCTGCTTAGAGGCAATCCTCCTCAAGCTCTCAAGGGCGGGACAGTCTCTCTGCCCCTTACAGAACTCCTCTCTGGAAGGCCCACCTGCTCCTGTCAGTTCTGCCAACTCTGACAGCTCTGGCAGGGATGGAGTCCCTCCCTCAGAGGCCAGATCCTCCCCATCAGGGTCAGTTTCCTCCTGCACCTCTGGAGCTCCCTGCACCCTTGTCATTGGATGCTTGGCCCTTTGTTCCAGGGTCCAAGTGTCCAGCCTTTCCCTTCTGGCTAGTCTGTGATCTAGTCACAGCACATACCCACTCAGGGTGCCTCAATATTTACATATCACATGGATCACATCCTGGTCGTCACCAGCCTCTGGCTCACATCCTTGTCCTCACCAGGCCCTGGCTTACATTGTGGTCCTGGCTCACATCCTAGTCTACACCACACCCTGGCTCACATCCTGGTCCCCACCATGACCCGGCTCACATCCTGGTCCTCACCAGGCCCCGGCTCACATCCTTGTCCTCACCAGGCCCCGGCTCACATCCTGGTCCTCACCAGGCCCCGGCTAGCATCCTTGTCCCCACCAGGCCCCGGCTCACATCCTGGTCCTCACCAGGCCCCGGCTCACATCCTGGTCCCCACCATGCCACGGGTCACACCCTGATTCTCACCAGGCCCTGGCTCTCATCCTGGTCCATACCAAGCCCTGCCCACATGCTAGTCCTCACCAGGTGCAGCTCAGTTCCCTGGTCTTTCCCAGGCCCGGCTCAGCATCCCTTTCCACACCAGGCCCCGGCTCACATTCTCGTCCACACCAGGCCCTGGCTCACATCCTGGTCCCCACCAGCCCCGGCTCACATCCTGACCTTCCCCTGGCCTCGGCTCACATCCTTGTTCCCACCATGCCTCCGGCTCACATCCTTGTCCTCACCAGGCCCCGGCTTACATCCTGGTCCCACCAGGCCACTTGTCATGCTCTGCTCCTCACCAGTCTCATACGCTGGTCTTCAGGAGGCCCCGGCTGACATCCTGGTCCCCACCAGCCCCGGCTGACATCATGATCCTCCCCAGGCCCCGGCTGACATCCTGGTTCCCACCATGCCTCTGGCTCACATCCTGGTCGTCACCAGGCCCCGGCTGACATCCTGGTCCCCACCAGCCCCGGCTGACATCATGATCCTCCCCAGGCCCCGGCTGACATCCTGGTTCCCACCATGCCTCTGGCTCACATCCTGGTCGTCACCAGCCTCTGGCTCACATCTTGGTCCCCACCAGGCCCCCACTCACATGCTGGTTCTCCCCAAGCCCTGGCTCAGCATCCTGGTCCTACCCAGGCCATGCAAGAGTGAAAGAACAAGCAATGCATCCTGGTCCATACCAGGCCTTTCAAGGGAGCGGAAGAGATATTGGTGCAGCTGTACTGCCATCTCTTCCATGTCGCTGAAGGGAGAGCGGGCTGTGCAGTCTGGTCCTTGCCTGGCTCTGCAATAGAGAGTAGAAAGCCATATCATACCTTTCCTGCCTCGCTGCAGCTATTGAAGCTCCCAACAGTTCACTACACGCGTACCTTGGTGAAGGAAGTGTCATTGAGGCAGTCCTTGAAAGTCTTTTATCTATGTCTTCTCATGTAGTTTTCCTGATGTCATCGCCGTCTGTAGCCACACTGGGTCCATTACAATGTGATGTCATTTCCTATAATGCCATGGACATCATTAGGCATAAAGGGATATACTGCCATTTCCAGGGATGTTGAGGTCCTAATCTCAGCCACTGGTCATTACATCACAACAGACCCGCCTTCCTCCACAGACCCCCTGAGGCTTCCTCGCCCAGATACAAGGTAGATCCGGATAACTGCCACTAACGCGTACCGCCACCTACAATTACACACTAAAAGGGACCGCATGCTTCTAAAGCTCAAGGCTCATTGATCCTGGGCACAACGCGTGTAAAAACCAGTATTATGAGTGAATCTGTACCCTGCACTACAGAACTGCAGGAGTCATCCAAGCAGTTTCCTCGAGTCCTCACTGTACACTGTGCCTTATACACACAAATGGTGATGTATCCTTCATACACTTTAATCAATGTGATGTTTTGTAATCGGGTTCACTACGCTGTATTGATGCACATAATGGTGACAACAAGGGGAGGACATTACATTCTCCAAATCTCTACAAAGTGAATCCACTTGCAACATAACTGACGAGGGAAAGCGTCCCTTACTCTGACTAGGATTGTGGTTGCTGCTTGAACAGGGCTTACAACCCAGTCAACCAAAACCCCAATTTCTAACAGTGAGATTAGGTAGTGAATGAGAAGCAGCATAACAAAATGTTGAAAGGTCAGGTTAAAAAGACCATTAACCATTGGCTGGAGGTAAGGTTGAGTTTACGGAAAAAAAACATGGAGGGAGGAGGTTACAGAAGCAGTGGGTGATTTTACTTTGATTACTGATGACTTAGACAAAAGGAAAATAAAAGCTGATAAGAAAGAACAACAACAAGGATGACAAAAAGAAAGAGATGGGAGAGAAGTAGAGGGCTTATGAAGAAGAAGAATTTCTAAATGATTTGTTGGTTGAGAGACCGCCACCATATAATGAGGCTCGTATGGAAGTGCAAACGGTGGAGAAAGGTGCAGGAGAGAGAAGCGTAAGGATAGATGAAGCAGGACTTAGCCCAGTTACCCCAGTTCAGCAAACTAAAGAGATTGATATTTTAAGATTAAAAATTTAATTAGAAGAAATTATAAATGGTACGATAGTCTCAGAGATGACAATGTGGTATAATGAAGAAGAATTGAAATATTTGAATTTGGAAACATCAAAATGTGCATGTGACGCTTAGGAGAAACTTGAGGATTTATCAAAAGAGCATAATGTGAATTCAGGAATATGAAGTGTGACAATTGTACCATTAAGAACACATCTGAGAGAACTAATAAATACAATAAGAGATTGGAATGATGTGAAGAAATAAAAAACAAATTTACAACGAAGGGGAGAAAATCACAAAGGAAAAATATAGAAATAGGGGATGCTGACGAATGTGGTTCAGAGTCGGAAACAGTTGATGTAAAAGAATTTCCTTTGAGAAGTGCATGGAGGAGCGTATGTGCATGTGCCGTGGTCGAGAGCTGATCTTTTGACATTCTCGACAAATTTCCACAAGCTTAGAAGCAACTAGAAAAGTGGTGCTCAGAGGGGGAGAAGATTGTAACTGTTTTGAAAGTGTTTTGGATGGGTTTGAATATGTTCTTTGAAATTATTGTCCCAAGAGATTGTGGAATGAGTTAAAGTTGGTTGTAAAGTGGCCAGTTGAAGAGCCACAGAGTGAAGCGCCCCAAAATAACCCAAGATTGTTGTGCAAAAGTATAAAGAGTTGATCATTTAATTTAAAGACAAAGGTTTAAGCAAGTCAATTGATCAAAAATAATGAGAGCGACACAAGTTTGTGCAGATTTACACAATATAGCAAAGTCGGAGACCGGAGAGAAGAGAGCGCGTCTGGTTTCGGGTCTGCCTGTCTTTTAGCGTTGCATCCAGAATTTTTTTTTCTCAAGGTATCGGTTTTACTAACCATGGCAATCTAAATACCTAAAATATTAATAATGTGCAGAATAAGACACACTCCTTGCCATGCTTGCAGCAAACTGATAAACGGGAACATGAATCAGATGGCACAGAATGGGATGTAATAGCCAATGGTCCCAGCCCAACTGGCCTCTGTGGCGAGCATGCAGAATCAAAGGCAGTCAAATTGGAACATTCCTTCAGTCTCGATGGCCCCACAGCCCAATACAGAATAGAATGCTAAATTCTCAACAAATTCAGGATTTCAACAAAATCCGTCAGTGATTAATAAGGATTTTCCACAACTTGCATCTACACTAGGAGTTCCTACTGGACTGAATCAGACACAATGACGGTGCCTGAGACGGAAGAAGGATTGCATGCTTGGTGCAGTCCTAGAGGTCACCCAGAGTGGCCCTTTTGTAGAAGAAGTAAATGGGAATTCAGCATCTCTTTTAATCAATAAATGTGCTACCCATTCCACAGTCAGACTGACGGGAGCTCCCAACCCACACCTCTTGGGAAAGGAGTTCAAGTTCTAGGCATTTCTAATAAACAACTAATAAGCTGTCAGCAAATGTTCCCGTACAAATTGGGTCATAAATGAATGACCACAAACTTAAACTGTGATTAAGATCCAGTTATTATGTTAGGGAATAACCTTGTAAAATGACTTGTGTAATTTACTGTACACCGGATGGTGTTGGTATTCAAACACAATGTGAAGACTCTATATTACATTCGGCAGCTCGAGAGTTAATTTGTTTCGAGGCTTTACAAAAAATGATTTACCTCCAGATTTAAATTGCACGAAAAATCAAGAGGCTTGGGGGCATATTACCACACGCTTAGCGCTGTTTTTTTTATCGCCGGATATCGGTGGATTCCATCACGGAGATAACGCGTTATTATCAACGCATATCTCCAAGGCGATAGAAAATCCAGCAATAGCGGCGAAACCCAGCAATAGCGCGAGAAATCCAGCGATAAATTCCCTGCGCTAATGAAAAGCTCGCTAATAGGCAAGTGAGGACTTAACCTTACAATCCACCTCCCATTGAGAGAATAGGTTAAGTCAAGTTTTTATCAGGTGTTAAATTCCAGCAATAATCGCGGTTAGCGCGACATTTTTTATCGCTTCGCGGGCATTGGTAATAGGGGGAAGTTGTGTTTGCGACTGGTTTGCAGTCGCTTTTGGTTGTGAACGCCTACTTTGCATGTCATTAGCGATAATTATCGCTGACATGCAAAGCGGTAACAAAACGGCCGCTATCGCCATTAAGCTGTCGCTAACAGCTGTTAGCGACAGCTTGCTAATAGGGCGATAAAAATATCGCCGCTTTAGCGGCAAAAAGTGCAGCTAAAGTGACGATACTGCCCTTGGTAATATGCCCCTTGGAATTTTACAAGAAAGAAATCTGGATTGATTGAAAGTGCAGAGCCAGCTTAAATCACGGTGAAACCAAATGCAGTGTGTCCACACACTGCTCAGTACAACCGTACACGTGAAGCAGAGGAGGGACTTTTACCCGTCATTGATAAAGTGATTGAGCAGCACATTCTAAAAGAAGAGATCGGGAGCCCATGTAACTCTCCAATCCTAGGAATTAAAAAACAAGTGGATAGTTGAGGACCTGAGAAAAAGTAATACTATTGTTGTCCCATGTTGATGTATTGTATGGTAGAACATGCAAGGTCCAATGCCAATCTCTGGCTTTTAGGTGAAGAGTCACAATTATTCATTTTGTAGGTGTGTATTGCAAAATTACATTTTGTTGTGCTATGTTTTCATGAACATTCATTGATTGCTGTCATTTTTACCTCATCATGAACCATGTCAATAATAGCTAAAGGCAAGCAGGAGGCAAGCGGGAGTGTGCGCCCGGCCCTAATGGGATCCCACCAAGCTTATTAAAAAAAGACCCGGAATACTGGGCTTCTAAACTGTTACCGTTGTTTGCTCAAATCGCAGGAGGAAACACCATCCCGGACTCTTGGAGGGGGACAATCATATCCCCAATATACAAGAAGGGGGATAAGAACTAAGCCTGGGCAATGAATTCCGCTCCGCTAGCGGAAGTTGCGGAGATTTGAAAACTACGCATTTCATTAAAAACACGGAATTCATGCAAGAATTCCCACTCTGTTACGCAATGGAGTTATCTACTGTACCCACAACCATTTTGGTAAATCAACTTGACCTTTCCATGCTCTAAAGCATATAACCAATTCACTACATCAGGCAATGAGAGAGGTGATGATTTTGGGGTCACCCCTTACCTAGGGGGAGGGCAAGCAGATGCCTTGAACACAAAGAGCATATCATGCTGAACGATTCGGTGGTGGTCCCATCCTCCTCCAACCACCCCAAGCAAAGTTATGGGCAAAAATACAATGCCAACCAAAGGCCCAGCAAAGCATTATGGGGCGAGATTCTAGAGTTTAGTGACTATTATAGTATTAGCTCTCAGCTGAGCCCGAGAGCCTGCCCCTTGAGGAATGTTTTGATATTGCATACTATATTATTCACTGCAGTCTAGAATATCGTCCCATAATGCTTTGCAGGGCCTTTGGTTGGGATTGTATTTTTTTGCCCATAACTGTGCTTGGGGTGGTCCTAGGAGGATGGGACCACCACCAATCATTCAGCATGTTGTGCTCTTTGTGTTCAAGGCATCTGCTTGGTTCTCTCCCTAGGTTAGTGAGGACATCAAAATCCTCACCTCTCTCACTGCTTGCTGTATTTTCATTTTTGTGAGATGATTATATGCATGTTAGCATGTAATATTAGAGTTATTTGTGAGATTTCTGTTTTATAAATTGTGGTGAGACGAAATGGAGTTGTGGAGCGGAATTCACATAGTTTTTGATCAATTCTGCAGAATTCCGTGTAGTGGTACTCCGCCAACTACGCCGACCCTTAATAAGAACTTAGCAAACAGCTATAAGCTTGTGGCTTTAATCGATGTCGAGGCGAAATATTACACTGGCCTACTTCTGGAAGATCTCATTACCTGGACAGACGAAAAATCAATTATATCCGTCAATCAGACGGGCTTTTGCAAGGACATGGGAACAACAACAAACATACTTGCCCTGTCCCTAATGATAGGTGGAGCGAAATCAGCAAAACACCCCCTATTCATGTGTTTTATAGACTATTCGTCAGCGTTCAATAAAATCGACAGGAGCAAATTATGGCACAAGCTCAAGGATAAGAAAATAATATCCGCTCTCCTAAACCAGTTAATTCTTCTCCACACAAATACGTGGGTACAAGTCAAGCTAGGAGATGGTAAGTTCCTGTCTCGAAAAATCCCTACAACCAAGGGGCTCAAACAAGGGTGCGTCTTGGCACCGACACTTTTTAACGTGTATATGTCCGATCTATCGTCAGAACTGGAAACCTGTAATTCGCATGCGCCAAAAATAGGAGGGCTGCTACTTTCCAACCTCCTGTATGCAGACGACCTCGTTCTGGTTAGTCGAACCCCCATTGGCCTTCAACATCTACTAGATACAATCAGTAGATATTCAGCAAACAATGGTTTAACCATCAACTACGACAAAATGAAGGTAATGAGGATTCATCCGAGAAAGAAAACCTCTAACTGCCGCTGGCACCTGGCTAACTCAACAATAGAAGTAGTTGACCAATACAAATACTTAGGAGTAATAATAGACACTAGAGGCACACTTAACTCACAAAAAGATGTCATCAAAAGAAGAGGCAACTCTATTGCCGCAGCAATGAAATCTATCAAACATAAAATCACCGGCCCAAATCTTACTCCACTTTTACAAGTCTGGCAAGGGAAGCCCATTCCGGCAATTACTTATGGGAGCGAGTGCCTGAGGGGAAGAGATGCAGCCATATTAGACAGCACTGTTTCAAGAGCGGCCAGAATTATTTTTAATCTACCCAAGTACGTCTCACCGGCCCAAATAAGGTTAGAATTCAGCCTACAAAGCCAAGATTTGGCCCGCAAAGGAGCGTATGCCAAGAACTGGTACAGGAACATTGAATTCCTACCTATGGAACGAAATACATCGAAAGAGGGACTGCCCAGGTATGACCTATTTGATAGAATCAAAAGAGCGCCTGGGTCTGGAGGAACTTTGGGCAGCCTCAGGGTCTTACCATTGTTTTAAACAAATCGTAAACAAAACAGTGAAAAACCTATCCCAGGCGGTACTAACAGAAAGAACCAACGGATGGTTTGTTGTGCAAAGCTATGTCAAGTCTTCTCCGCAATCTTACCTAGGCGTAGGTTTCAACAGGAGGAAGAAAGAAAAATATCTTCATCTTCGAATGGGCATTTTACCAGCACTGCTGCACCTTCCCCCTTGGAAACGATCGCCGGGTCAGTCAACATGCCGTTTATGTTAGGGAGCCAATGAAAGTGTATTACACCTTTTATGCATCTGCAGAGAACTACAAGCTGAACGTTGTCAGTTACTGAAGCCAGTCTTTGTAAGGATGGGGATAAGAACCTGCAGACAAGCTGTGATGGCAAGCCTCGGAGGTGGAGACGTTCAGCTAGCGTGCCACTTTGTGCAATTTATGGAAGCGGAAGGGGAGAAACTTGGATCATTGAACACTTCACCATTGCAATAAAAAGATATTCCAGTGACACCTCACAGCAAACAACATATACCTAGGGTACCCCTCACCCGGACGACATAAGCTCCAGCAAACAGTCAACAGCAATTTACTGTTGCAGCTGCCCTCAAAGCAACTGACAATTGCACACTTACCCCTCCACTGAGAACTGAGTACTCGTTTTATCAAATTTTAAGTCTTCTTGTATTGTATTGGACTACAATTTTTATAATTGTATCATTACTGTTAGCATAATGCACAGATATTTTATGACATATTATTTTTAATTAGTTTCAAACTATTGACTTTGCTGCTATAACTTTTCTTTTTTATGAGGAATTGTAAAGGTTTTAATTGACTAGACAAACTACTTACATTACATTACAAATAATGTGTTCTCTCTGTCTAAAAACTTATAAAATGTACTGTTTTTGCGATATTTGCTGGAATTGTTTTATTTTACCCTTTTCCAAAAGGCAGACTACATGTCAGTCCTCTTACTGATTTTGTACTTAAGCACTTTTCCTTGATTTTTAACTAAGCAGATTCTATGTCAGTTTGCTATTGGATATTATAGAAAAACGTTTTCTTATTTCTTAGCACACATTTGTTGTTTTGGTCTGTCTATTGACTTTACAGCTAGAGTTATTTCTGATTCTGGCTTTTGATATACTTTAGAGGTTACCTTTATGTGATCCTCCTGCAATTATTATGATGATTATTTCTCTGACTGAGTAACCATGTTTATGCCTTCAGTAATTATTTTAAATCTTTAATATGGCCTTATAGCTTGTTGTAGCTCCAAAGGCAAGGGCCTTTACCAAGAGGGCAGTCCTTTAATGGACATAATTGCCTGCTATGGCTGACTATAAGGTCATTACAACATTTGCCCCATGAGGGCAGAATGTGTTAATTAATAAAACAAAGGTGTCCCAGAGACCGAGGGGGTTGAAACACCTCTGGTACTCCGAAACCTTTGTTTCACAGTTGTTGCTGTGAATGTTGAACAGTTAACAGCCACATGCAGGACCATGGCGGTTAATTGTTGAACATTCACAGCAATAGCTGTGAAAGGAGGCTGAAGTCAGCCCCTGGTTCTCCCTGGGCTCGGCTAAACTGCTTTTCATCATTCAGTTGAGATGCAGGAGCTGAGCTGAAATCCCCCCTCTTCCTTCTGAGACGCCAGTGACACTGCGAGCTACGTGAAGAGGAAGGGGGGGGGGGACGCTCCTGTGTGCCCTGCTGCAGGCTCTATCTTCTGCCTTCTCCTGCCCAATCCATATATTTCGGAGAGGCAGGGGAAAGAGAGAGGCAGAGGCTGTGTATTAGGACATTGTAATGTTGAGAGCAGCGGGCCTATATCAGGTTTTAGAGGCTGCTGCTGCTCCATTGTCTTCAATGGAGGTCTCAACATTTCAATGTTCTAAGCTTTGTCTTGCAAAGGATTTATTCCAAATTCTAGTCCTTGGGTCGCCGTCCTATAGGGCTCACAAGACACTGACCCGCCGCATCACACCTTTAGATAATTTATAAATAAAAAGCGCCAAAACATTGATGCCTTGTTGCTTACATTGCTCAGCATTCGAACTCTGCATCAGCTTGAGCTTGAATTGCTGTTGCTCAGAGAACATGGTTTGTATAAATCTAAGAGTCTGGATGACTGATTTATGAACGGTGGGCAGAATTATGTACAAGGACTTTAACATGCCTTTTGTGAACCAGATTGTTTTGATTTGCAAGTTTCATGGGCTGCAAATGGAAAGATGGGGGTTATGAAGAAGTGGACTGGGTTGTTAGGGTCTGTTCTCTGAGACTGTGGGTGCACTCCATATTCACAGAGACCTTTTCCAGCAAGGGATCATGGTTCTTGAACCAAAAAAAGTATTTATTCATAACCAGAGTTGCTTGACAATGGCCTCCAGAGAACAAGAGATTCTTTTGTTTTGGAAGTTCAGGACGGTTATTTGGAAGATGGGATGAAGTGTGATTGTCGTCTGACGCAAAACTATTTCTTTACTTCCTTTCAAGGTATTCTGGGATGACCAGGCAGTGCAGCGTGGCTGCCACCCTTGGAGGAACAAAAAATAATATAACTGTCAGGTAAGGATTCCTATAACTCCAAGTTTCCTTTTCCCCGGTTTCTTCTTTCTCTATTCCCTTTCTTGATCTGTTTTTTTTTGTCTCTTCAGCTTCAACATTTGACTCCCTCTGTGCACTATTCTTGTTGTTATCAAACTTCTGATAATCACCTGATGGAGCCATATTCCTCCTGGAACATGTTGTGGTGTAGTGCTGGTCCAGTTCCTTTTTAGGTCAGTTTTGCCCAGCAGTTCCTTAACTATTGGCACATTTGTCTCCTCCTCTACACCACATGATACTATCCTCCCTCTGTCTGTTCTTTCGGCGTCTTTTCTCTCTGGATCTGACTTCCATCTTTTTGCGTCCTCCCATCCTGCCCTTTTCTATCTTGTCTACTAAAAGCAAAAGACACAGTACATATGTGTGGACACAGGGCTTGCTTTAGGGTGGTGCGACCGGTGGAGCTGCACCTGGTGCTGACCTTGGGGGCACTGTGGTTAGAAGTAACTTATGGGTTTACAAGCATCTGCTGCAGAGTTTCCTGTGCTGGACCCTGTGGTGAGAGTGGAAGATAGCCTTTTTTTCTCTTTCCTCTGTTTTGTGTTATTCTTTTCTTGACCCTTTTTGGTTTCCTTTAGTGTTGTGCTTTTTTTTTCTCTTTTTCAGGTGTTGCAGTGCCCGGGTCCTGTCGGAGGAGCGTGATGAGTTCTTGGCCACCAAGTAAGTCCAATATTATCCGCACAATTTGAAATAGTGAATTCCACTGAGCTAACTGGACACAGCCTCAGTCTACGGTGGCATTTAAAGCACTGAGTGCAACAAGGCCAATTCCATTGTTCAATAAAATGTCCCCTCATAAATAACTGGAAAAATGAATAGAGGAACAGTTTAAGTGGGTAGAGGAGTAAATAACATCTGATAATTTATTAAAAGTATTACAAATATCTCATTGTGATGCCAGCCTTTGCCACAGAAATTGTAAATTGATAGTGTTGGCTGCTTCTGAGAATCTGTGCCACAATATATGTGCAACTTATGTTTCTTTCTTAAATATTAATTACGTTTGCTCTCACATCCTTGAGTTCCAGTGATCCGAAGCTCCCGATCTACACAGTGTCCCAGAGTTGTTTCACCACTATCAGAAATGCTACTTAACTGATTTCCTAGCTTGTTTTTGTCAATACTTTCTTTGTGCAAATTATACGGTCATAAATAATTTTTCTTTGTGTTCATTTACAATCTCTGACTCCATTTCTACAGGTGACTGAAGCATGAACAGAAAAAAGAAGGTTTAAATTTAGTGAAACACAACGAAAAGGATTATTTCAAGGAAAGTTAAAACATTCTCGAGCTCTAGAGAAGATACACATTCTGTGTGCCAGAAATGGTGAGGATGTTGGAGCGGAAGAAACTGGTGAATGTGAAAGTTGTCAAATCCCTAAAGTAAAATGACCATAAATGTTTACCAAGTGTCAGTAACTGAGATTAAGGAGAACATTGGCCACAATTGATCCCCACGCAGTGCACTTGAGAAAACTCAGTGTTGTAAATTCTGTTTGATGGTTTATGAGAAATGCTTTGGAGACCTAAACCCTCCTCAACAGATCAGCATCCATAGATGTGTTGTGATGTGACAGAACCATCAAAAAGACTAATATCCCCGGTTTACAAGCACAAGTTTTTGTCTCCGTCTCCTGTGATTCAGAGGAGAGAAAAGATTGTTTAAAAGAAAATCATTGTAAATACTCTTTCTCAGATGTCGTTACAGCAAAGATGCTGGATTATCATTTCCAATATAGGAAGATTTTCCCCCACCAACTCTGTCTCTTGGGTTGATCCGAGTGGTTTCAAAGTGTCCTGTAACTTCAAAGTGGATCATGTACCTGTCTTAGCCACTGAACAAAAAAGCATATACTGGCACAGAAAATATAAAAGGGGTCATTGTTACGCTATTGATAATTCATAAACCACCCTGGCATGCCCTAATCATCTGTCATTACTTGTATGAACAAACATACCTAACAGGCAAACACTAAAGCCCAAAGACCTTATCAGTGCTTTTAAGACTCCTAATTCAAATGTGATCAAACTAGAATCACTAAATGAGACTAATTAAACTTGATAGAATTCGCCCGGGAATAACTTGGAGAAAATGAATCCATGAGGAGCATCTTAGTAAATACAAGGGGCTCCTCAGTGAAAGTTTATAAGACAAGTTAGATCGGTGCCTTTAAAGGTAGGAAAATGATCTCCAGGTAAAAACTATCATTAGTTAAATACATATGTTAAGAAGAGCATCTGCAGTGTAGTTTAGAAGTTAATGCTGAGTTGTAACATAAACAAGTACACGATCAGAAGTCAAATTCAGTCTTAAGATGACATGTATCCAGGAACAAACCCAACTTGGAGAAACAAACAACTCGAATAAGCGCAATGAATGTGAGAACAGCTTTAGTTATCAATCCCACCTCACTAAACATGAGAAAACTAGCGCTGGACGAAAACCAGAAAGGCTTCAATCACAAATCCAACCTTACGGTACATGAAAGATCCCACACTGGGCATAAACCGTATCAGTGCTCTGAATGCTGTAAAAGCTTCAGTAGCAAATTCAATCTCACTTTACATGAAAGAACCCACACTGGACAAAAACCTTATCAGTGCTCTGAATGCTGGAAAAGCTTCAGTAGAAAATCCAATCTCACTTTACATGAAAGAACCCACACTGGACAAAAACATTATCAGTGTTCTGAATGCTGTAAAAGCTTCAGTCGTAAAATAACTCTCACTCACCACGAGAGAACTCACACTGGGAAAAAACCTTATCAGTGCTCTGAATGCTGTAAAAGCTTCAGTCAGAAATCCAACCTTACGGTACATGAAAGGACCCACACTGGGTATAAACCGTATCAGTGCTCTGAATGCCAGAAAACGTTCTATCAGAGATTCAGTTTAATTGAACATGAGAGACTCCATACTGGGCTCAAACCCTATCAGTGTTCTGAATGCCAGAAAAGCTTCAGTAAGAAAAAGACTCTCACTCACCATGAGAGCACTCACACGGGGCACAAACCTTATCAGTGCTCTGAATGCTGGAAAAGCTTCAGTCAGAAATCCAACCTTACTGTACATGAAAGAACCCACACTGGGCATAAACCATATCAGTGCTCTGAATGCCAAAAAAGTTTCTATCACAAATCCGGTTTAACTGTACATCAGAGAATCCATACTCGGCTCAAACCGTATCAGTGTTCTGATTGCCAGAAAAGCTTCAGTCATAAAATAACTCTCACTTACCATGAGAGAACTCACACTGGGCACAAACCTTATCAGTGCTCTGAATGCTGGAAAAGCTTCAGTCATAAAATAACTCTCACTAGACATGAGAGAGCTCACACTGGGCACAAACCTTATTAGCTCTCTGAATGCTGGAAAAGTTTCAGTCGGAAATCTGGTCTCACTCAACCTGCGAGAACTTACCTGGAAAAAACCTTGTCATTGTTCTAAATGCCAGGGAAGCGACAGCTGGAGATTCAGTTTGATTCAACATGAGAGAACCCACAACGTAAAAGAAAATGATCCGTGCTCTCAATGTGACAAAAACTTCAGTTGTAAATGCAACCTCTCTACATGAGAGAGACAATGTGGGAGAATAAAAGGTGCTCACTGTAAACCCTGAGAAGGAGCTTTCAGCATCGCAAAACCTTTACATGAAGCAGCCACAAAGACACCACTCCATTGATTGTCCTGCAAACTCTACTGAGAAAAGCACACAGTGAGGGATGGAAATGCTTGAATTAACCTCATCCTTTGTAACTATTTGTGGCCTCATTCCATTCAGTGTGTTTTGTTCTCTGAGTGTTTATAAGCCATGGCTCCAACCCACAAAGTCCATTCGATCCTGAACTTTGAGGCCACGCCCCTAGTATCTAGAATCCAGGTAACTTCAAACTGTTTCCAGCCTTAATGAGCCTCACCAGGGAGCTACAGCAGGAGTCCCTTTGTCATAGGTCTCTATGGGACCAACATCTGTTCATGTCTGTGCCACGTAGGGCTGATCATTGAGAAAAACTAAAAGTGATGGAATGACTGGTAGTTGATCTCAGTAACATCCCACCACATCTTTCTCTAGTCTTTGTACTACTGCAGACAAGGCCAACTGTATGGAAACTATTCTTGGCTCCACCCTAGATTATCCTAATGACTTCTGTTCCAATGGGACACAGCCTCGTATTACAAAGATCCACTTTAGCGGCCTCTTTCCATGTCCTTTTTGCTACAAATGGAACCTACATACCATCTGCTGAGGACAGTTTCACTAGCTTTACAATCTCGTCAGATACACCCAAGAGAGTCTCACAGATAATCAGGCCTATTCATAAACTACAATAGGACGACTAAAATACAAGAAAATGCGATTCACAAACTACGTGCAGTTGTTCTGCCTCTCCTGTCTTTTTCTTTGTGGAGTTGTCTGCCCCGACTGCAGAGTTTCCGCACATGTTAGTATACTTTTTAGTAGTAAATGTGGCAGTGACAGATGGGAGTGCCTGTAAAATGTGAAATACTTATGAATAAAGGGGAGGGGCTAAGGCAGGAGTAAGGAGGAGTATAGGGAGGGGTTTGGGAAGGACAGGCACTCACCCACTAAGGAGTATGCCCATTTCTATTTACGAACCACACTTATAAAGTCTTTACAGCCATAATGTACCTAAAACAGTCGTAAATGTACTCCTGCTCAGAGCCGGAGTAAGTCCAACATCACACATGGCCATCCACTGGAACTGCAACTAGTTACAAATAAAAAATAAAAAATTCAATTGCAAAAATATCTCAAAAGAAAACTTTTTATTATTTTAATAAAAATGTTTTTTTAATTTAAACACTGATATAAAATTCATTTTTAATAAGGTATAATTACATTTGTTACAATTAATTATCTACATCACAATTAATAATTATGAATACATAATAAAAATGTTACTTAACTTTTAATTTAGGCTTTAGAAAATATACAATTTTTTATATATTCAACTTGGGTGAAGCTCTCCCTGTGTAAAAATGTAGGGAACATTTTACAACTTTATCAAACTTGAAAAAAATAAAATATTTGTATGTTAAATATGAATGTAAATTTATTTTATAACAAATAAAAATGATACAACACTATTAACTTGAAATTTAATTAATTTTAAACATGTTTTTTCAAAGGTTTGTATGAAAAATCCCATCTAAAGTAAAATCATTGTTTTTTCTATTATGTACTCATAATTACTACATTTCCTTTCGCAACTCTGTTCAGAGGCGGAACTGCCTTACAAAAAGTTATGGATAGAATTAATTGAAATTATTTATTTAATAGTTAAAAAAAGTATTTATTAAAGGGTTAACAAATTTTAGCATGAAATAATTATTTTTAAAATATAGGTAATTTTTTAACAATCGTTTGAATTTATATGCAGTTTTAGAAGGCATTACCAGTGCTCGGCTATGCGTGGTGCTGCATTTATGTAGCACCACCCATAGTTCATTTTTGCTTCAGTAAGTTACATTTGTACATTTTGCTCCACATCTATTTAAGGGTGTGCAGACGTGCAAGTCCACACTTGAGTAACTTTAACGTAATGGCGAATAGCTAAAAGTAGCAAAGTTACTCTATGAGCTTCCTTGCACGTATAGATTACTCACAGGTGTAAGGTACCTTTGTGAATAGCCCTCGAGGCGTCCAACTCGACCTGAGTGTTTCATTTTTGTGGTGACGTTAAAGTGGACGCGGGCACTTGGGCTTTTATTAGAGTGAATGGGATGATCGCAGCTGTTGTAACTGCCTGAAGTTTCATAGATTTTGATGGCCGTAGATTCAGGTTCAACTTGATGACCCAACTCTACTCTGTGGGAATTTTGCACTTCAAGCCACTTCTGTGCAGCTCGTCACCTTCTAAGACTGATTCAGCCAAAAACCTCGCATCAAATTCAAGTGTTAATCATCACCAGAGACTAAACTTACCTTTGTCACCTCGAGCATAGCTAGCGAAGTCAGCTACAATTTGTATGCGACTTCCTGATTGATTCAGTGGATCGTCTTTTTTATAAATTCATTTACCTTTTTGTTTGGTTTTGACAGTTGTTTTTGCTAATTAATAATCCTTTAATCACAGCCCTCCTTTAGATTTTGCTTCTGAATAATTATTAAATATTCTTTTTTATCTAAACTTGGTTTAAATCTTAAAGTTCCTTGTCTATTTTTAATAAACTGTATTGAAATTTGTGACCTCCACTATTTTGCTTTACCTTCGAGCGTGCCTTAGGCCATACTGCTCAAGCCACGTTACCCCAAAAGCTAGCTAAGAACACTTTAGTAGAAGACACATTTACCTTTGTTCACCAAAGTTTGGGAAAAGCAAAGCAGGCTGACTCCAGGAAGCACACTGCTTAGCTGGAAAGGTTTCTCTCTTAGGTGGCATCTGCACCAACTGTAGATGCAAAAAGCAAAGATTATGAGGGAAGCTGTTGGTATCTGTGCCCCCAGAATTTGAGACTGCCACCCTCTCCAACAGTTGAAAGAGCTGAAGATGCACCCTTCAGACATTCATGTCTCAGCAACTAAGACTGCTCGCTCCTGTCATACAACACTCACACTATTACCTGAATCACTCACTGTGCAATGTACAAACTTTTACAATTAAATCAAAGAGATCCACCATAAACGGGGGTTATTCATAAAAGGTCTGACTGTGTTGGGGAAGTGTGTTTCTCATCCTAGAGTGGATGCACACAGTGTTTGCTTAAATACCCCTCACACACCAAAAGGGCCCTTCGTGTCATGCTTCATCATAGGGGTCTTGCCACCCGCTGCGGGACGGGGCGTGCTACGACCTACGACTACGCGGGAGCACTGTTCTAACAATACTATGTGTAGTGATGGGGTAGTGAGAGGAAGGTTCTGGAGTGAATAAAGGTAGGTGAATTAAAAAGGACCTGGCCTCATGGACTTAAAACACTTTAATAGGTCGTCGAGGCTGGACCTGTTAAAAGGTGATGCGGAGATGTCCTACCTATAATGTACGGATACTCCTATAAAGTCAACATGTTTCAAAGCAAAGGCTTCTTCATCAGGACTGAAAGATCCCCTCAGTACTCACTATGTTGATAAAGCCAAGTAGGTGTGCGATATATAGAAGTGAAAAAATATATAGGATAAATGCAGGAATTTCATGCACTTAATACGATACCTAATAGTACCTCTAATATGTTAATCTGAAAGAGAAAGTACAATTAATAGCGCTTTCCCATGCGCAAACACGCGAAACCTGTGAAAGGAGAATAGATAAAAAATAAAGTAAAATTTCCACATGGTGACTGTAGTGTATTCTTAGTGCTAATAATATCGTGGTCTATCTGTGCAATGACCTGTGGAAAAAAGGAGACAAACGAGACACACACACACGGAACAGAAATCACACACTCTATTTTTGTGACTAGAGTAATTGTCAAAAGGTTCGTATGTACATAATGTCTTCAAACATTGGTGAATACATACTATGTACTGTAGGAGATAATGCTCCATGAGCCTCTGTAACGGGTAGGGGAGGGTGTCACCCACGTAATTGTCTCGGTCGACACTGCCTCGCTCCAAATGACGCCAACCCGCAGCTCCGTGGTGAGAGAGAAAAACGCGGGGAGGCTCTATTTATGTTGCCATTGATTGGCTTTAGGTGGCTGCACTTGTGAGGAGGCACGCCCCGACGTACCCGGAAACAAACCCCTCTTGGTTGCTAGTAATTGTTCCGGGGGCGTGCGCTAGAGCGTCATGCCCTGTTGCCATGGTGATGCGGATACATAGGCGGAAGTGAGTGAAAGGCCAGTAGTGAGCCCGCAACTAGAGCGCGGCATTGCCGAAACTGCTTTATTCACGGAAATGGAAGAGTCAGAGTCCCGTAGTGGGGCCGCAGACGGAGCGTCGCATTGCAGCAGGCGGCTCTTTCAAACGAAATGTGAGCGGTATAGTAAAAGCACTGACCCCACAGTGCAGCTGTAAAGTACCACATAAAAAACACTCAAATGCAGAGGTATTAAGAGGAACGAAGGGAGGATGCAGCACTCTATACAGAAGTTAATAGAGTGTCTGCGAGGGGTGCAGGAAAAATGGCATGGCCCAAAAGGTTATGGTTAAACATGATTAATCCTCAGATGGGTTATATATAAAAGGGGTCATGGTGTGGTCTCTCAGAGGAGACAAGGAGCTTAAAAATGAGCCGCAAGGTGTGTGCTGTCTGCCAACCATAAGATGAGGAATGTTCAATGGTTGAGTCAGGCTGTATACATAGGGATTAGAACAAAGGGGGGGAGTTCCTATATCAAGACAGTTGGGCCCATGGGATGTCATCATTTAGGCCAGTAATGTTGGTCCCCAAGCGGAACACCCATCGTTGCTCCTTTTCTAGCAAGTCTCTCTCTTTTTGGATTTGTTCAATGATGGTCTACCTCAAATCATCCACGGTGTGGGTCATGGTCAGATAGTGGCTGGCCATTTTAGTCGTACTTTTTTTGCAGCGTACATTGCTCTTGTGCTCGCCTATGCGGGTTTTCACTGGTCTGGATGTCATGCCGATGTATTCCAGTCTGCTTGGACATGTGATGATATACACCACGTTTCTGCTGTTACAATTGGTAAATTTTCTTTGTTCCCAGACCTCTCCATTTGTGAACTTGATGTTTCTGCTTCTCTTGGTGAGGCTGCACGTGCTGCAGTTGCCACAGGGGTGGTGGCCCTGTACAGGTGCGAGATTAAGAAAGGGAGGGTCCCTCTCTAGTGTCGGTCGCGGTCTTGTGTGGACCAGGATATCCTTCAAATTCCTACCTCTCTTGTGGGAGAACATTGGCTTGGGAAATTTGAGGTTGCCACAATTCAATATTCTCCAGTGTTTGTTTATTATTTCGGACACTTGGTTAGAGTGGCTACTGAAAGTGGTTACACAGATAGGTCTTGTTTCCTGTTCTCTTGGAGGGTGGTTCTCTAAGAGGGCGTCTCTATTATTGTTCCTTGCTCGTTTGAGCCCTCTCTTCACGATGCGTTCCGGGTAGTTACGTTTCAGTAGTTTCTCTTCCAGATCAGAGGCTTGTCTCTTGAAATCGGTGATTTCAGACCAGTGAAAACCTGCATAGGCGAGCACAAGAGCAATGTACGTTGCAAAAAAAGTACGACTAAAATGGCCAGCCACTATCTGACCATGACCCACACCGTGGATGATTTGAGGTGGACCAACATTGAACAAATCCAAAATGAGAGAGACTTGCTAGAAAAGGAGCAACAATGGGTGTTCCGCTTGGGGACCAACATTACTGGCCTAAATGATGACATCCCATGGGCCCAACTGTCTTGATATAGGAACTCCCCCCCTTTGTTCTAATCCCTATGTATACAGCCTGACTCAACCATTGAACATTCCTCATCTTATGGTTGGCAGACAGCACACACCTTGCGGCTCATTTTTAAGCGCCTTGTCTCCTCTGAGAGACCACACCATGACCCCTTTTATATATAACCCAGCTGAGGATTAATCATGTTTAACCATAACCTTTTGGGCCATGCCATTTTTCCTGCACCCCTCGCAGACACTCTATTAACTTCTGTATAGAGTGCTGCATCCGCCCTTCGTTCCTCTTAATACCTCTGCATTTGAGTGTTTTTTATGTGGTACTTTACAGCTGCACTGTGGGGTCAGTGCTTTTACTATACTGCTCACATTTCGTTTGAAAGAGCCGCCTGCTGCAATGCGACGCTCCGTCTGCGGCCCCACTACGGGACTCTGACTCTTCCATTTCCGTGAATAAAGCAGTTTCGGCAATGCCACACTCTAGTTGCGGGCTCACTACTGGCCTTTCACTCACTTCCGCCTATGTATCCGCATCACCATGGCAACAGGGCATGACGCTCTAGCGCACGCCCCCGGAACAATTACTAGCAACCAAGAGGGGTTTGTTTCCGGGTACATCGGGGCGTGCCTCCTCACAGGTCTAGCCACCTAAAGCCAATCAATGGCAACATAAATAGAGCCTCCCCGCGTTTTTCTCTCTCACCACGGAGCCGCGTGTTGGCGTCATTTGGAGCGAGGCAGTGTCGACCGAGACAATTACGTGGGCGACACCCTTCCCTACCCGTTACAGAGGCTCATGGAGCATTATCTCCTACATTACATAGTATGTATTGACCAATGTTTGAAGACATTATGTACATACGAACCTTTTGACAATTACTCTAGTCACAAAAATAGAGTGTGTGATTTCTGTTTGGTGTGTGTGTGTCTCGTTTGTCTCCATGTTTCCACAGGTCATTGCACAGATAGACCACGATATTATTAGCACTAAGAATACACTACAGTCACCATGTGGAAATTTTACTTTATTTTTTATCTATTCTCCTTTCACAGGTTTCGCGTGTTTGCGCATGGGAAAGCGCTATTAATTGTACTTTCTCTTTCAGATTAACATATTAGAGGTACTATTAGGTATCGTATTAAGTGCATGAAATTCCTGCATTTTTCCTATATATTTTTTCACTTCTGTATATCGCACACCTACTTGGCTTTATCAACATAGTGAGTACTGAGGGGATCTTTCAGTCCTGATGAAGAAGCCTTTGCTTCGAAACATGTTGACTTTATAGGAGTATCCGTACATTATAGGCAGGACATCTCCGCATCACCTTTTTAACAGGTCCAGCCTCGACGACCTATTAAAGTTTTTTAAGTCATGAGGCCAGGTCCTTTTTAATTCACCTACCTTTATTCACTCCAGACCCTTCCTCTCACTACCCCATCACTACACATAGTATTGTTAGAACAGTGCTCCCGCGTAGTCGTAGGTCGTAGCACGCCCCGTCCCGCAGCGGGGCGGGAAGACCCCTATGATGAAGCATGACACCAAGGGCCCTTTTGGTGCGTGAGGGGTATTTAAGCAAACAGTGTGTGCATCCACTTCAGGATGAGAAACACACTTCCCCAACACAGTTAGACCTTTTATGAATAACCCCCCTCTATGGTGGATCTCTTTGATTTAACTACAGAGCATTAGAGGAGGACATATCCACCCTAGTGTCCGTGTACGACACTACCTCTTCACTCCCTAATCTTGTTACTTAAAGCAAACTTTTACATAAACAAGCTGTGTTGTGCTTTGTGAACAGGCTTTCACCCCCCTTTGTATGTAAATGAGTTTCTGTGATCAGACACCCCAGGCTCCCATTTCTTCTAGTGCGGATGATAATGTGAGAACTGTAACGAGATCACAAACAAGGGCTGTATTGAGAAATAATAGGCTTCCAAGTCACACAGTAGTTTGTAGTTCTTTATTAGTCTTTTATATGTACATCCCCCATCCCGTTCCAAGGTAGAGTATAGTTTGCGAAGCGCGACTCTCTTGTGGCCCGCTCCCCAGACTAAGTCCATAAGAACAGAAACAGAGTCCAATTTCCTGAAGAAGCGCCGGGGCGGGTAAACTGGGGGGGTCGAGAAGCAGTATAAATGTATTAACAGCATTTTTGCAACTGCCACTCTACCCATGGGTCGATAGTGGCAGCTAGCCCCAAAACGACAGGGAGCTGCAAACATTGGACATCACCTAAGTTGCCCTGTATAAGTTCTTCATCGGTGTGGTAAGTTCACCGCTAAATACCTGAAGATGTCATGGTGCCACCCCAGTGCTAATTGGGGCAGCACTTCCTGTTCTAAGTTGTGAGTTTGCGCATGGGATATAAGCTGGATTTGGTCCAAGTTAGCCTCAGTCCAGAAGCCCTACCAAAATCATCTAGAACCTCCATCACCTGCGGTAGATTCGCATGCACGTTCCTGAGGTACACAAATGCATCATCAGCATACAGTGATATGGCCTCTCAATTTGGCTAACTCGGTATACCGATTGCTGGGTCCTGCGAACGAAACAGGCCAGCGAACAGGTCCATGGCTAGGGCAAAAGTAATCGACAGCGGGCATCTTTGCCACATGCTTCAAAAGAAACTGAGATCTCTGCCTGTCCGGATGCGGGCCAGTGGGTTGGTGTAGAGGAGATTTATCCAGTGCAATATTTCTGGGCCTAGTTTAATGCACATCAGCACTTTCGCTAAGTAAAACTACCCCAGGGTGTCGAAGGCCTTCTCTATATTTAGTGAGAGTGCTGTGTATGGAGGCAATTCATGAAGAATCTTTTCCATCAGCCGGAGAAGCATCATAGGTTTAGACACGTTTTTCTCCCAGGTACAAAACCATTCTGGTCTTGGTGCCAATGTAGAAAGGCAGGGGAGCAACCTGTTTGCAAGGACCTTCCTGCAAATCTTGTGGTCGGTGTACAGTGGCCAGTAGGAGTGTAGCTCCAGGGGGTCCCTGTTGGGCTTAGGCAGGACCAATATCATAGCTTCTGTTCTGTTAGAAGGTGGTTCGGACACTCAGGGCCTGGCTGGGGGCTAACTCTGCCAGGCTGATTTAATGCCCTTCCTCTCCAAGCCGTGGCCTCAGAGGCCCAGCCCAACAAGCATTCCAAGGGCGAGGGCCTCCATGCCAAGAACAGAAGATGGGTGGAGCTACAGGTTCATCCATCAGTAGCTGACACCTGGTGCCAGGTACCAGGCCCCTCTGGAGGGAAGGCAGCCTGGGGGGAAGGGGCTCTCAGAGACCATGTGGCAGGAGACCCTGGACGACGCCATTTTGAACAAACCCAGAGGCTTGGGCAGGAAGGAGGGAGCAGGGGCAGAGAAGTGATTTGTTGCTGTGTGATAGGGCTAACAGAGACTTCCTGCCAGCCCCCTCCCCAATTCTTTAAAAGTGTGGTCTGCTGAGGCAGAGGGTGCTGGAGCCGGGCGCAATGGGCAGTTGGAAGGAGGAACCCCCTGACTGTCCCAGGATCCTGAACAGTTCCAGGAGAAGAGACCAGGACCAGTGCGCAGAAGCAGGGGCCTCTGCGCAGGGAGAAGAGAGGCCCAGGAGGAGAGCCAGGCGAAAGGCTGGCGCAGGGAGCCAGTGAAGACAGCTCCCTGCTGAATCCACCCTCTTGGAGACCAGGAGGGCAAAGGAAAGTGCTCCCAGTGGCTGGGGTGCGCCACCAGGAGCAAGAAGAGGCCAAGATCACCAAGATCGGACCCCTGGGGGCTGAGATATGCCCCCCAGAAGGTAGGCGACCTTTGACCTCTGCCATGACCGATGACGAAGCGCGTGGGGCTCCGCTGCCGGTCCAGAAGATGCCCCCTGGGAGGGTCAGGTCCCGGGGGCTGCCCCCCAAAGAAGTGAAGTCGGGGTGCGCCGTCACGCACCCCTTGAAGGTACCCCCGCAGGGTGCCAGGAGCCCACCGTGGCCCCCGCCGAACGTGAAGCTGGGGAGCGCCGTCGCGCTCCCCGTGAAGATGTGTGAGGGGCCCGGGATCCCAACTCCAGGCCCCGTGTGTCGAGGAGGAGGTGGGGGAGCGCCGTCACGCCCCCCGCAAAGATGAAAGTCGGGGAGCGCCGTCGCGCTCCCTGTGAAAATGTGCCCAGGGGCCCGGGACTCCAACCCCAGGCCCCGAAGAGGAGGAAGTGGTGCTCGCGGGGTGCCAGGAGCCCACCCTGGCCCCCGCAGAAGAGGCAAGTCGGGGAGCACCGGCGCGCTCCCCGTGAAGCTGGTTCGGGGGCCCAGGACCCCATCGCCGGGCCCTGAAGCAAAGCTGGGGGGCGCCATCGCGCCCCCGTGAAGATGGCCCAGGGGCCCGGGACCCCATCCCCGGGCCCCGGAGAGAAGGAGGAGGCCGGGGGAGTGCAGCCACACTCCTCCGAGGACTGACCGGGCCAGTGCGACTCTTCGGGTCTGCCCGCTGGAGCGGGCAGACCAGAAATGTGGTGCCGGCTCCCGGGGCAGCACGCGAGGGTGCTGGCCGTGCGGGGAGCCGGCGGGGGCAGCCGGGGGTGGGCTCCCCGGGCTGTCCTCCAACAGGAAGGCATGCGAGGGTCCCGGGTGGGACCGGGACCCCAAACGGAGCGAGAGGTGTGCAAGGGGCCTGGGTGGGACCGGGCCCCCGAAAATGCGCAGATCGGCCGGGGGTGGCTCCCCGAGCCATAACACTCACCTGGGGGTCCGGGTGGGACCGGACCCTCCAACCCACCACGGACGTGGCCGGAGGCCCATATCGCGGCTCTCCCCGGAGCAGCGGGAGAGCCGCTACTATGATATTCAAGAGTGCGCATAATGCCTTGCAGGCCAGGACCGGCCTGCAAGGGCAAACCGCGTTTCCTCTACTTGTGGTGGCCCCAGGAGGACGGGGTCACCACCACACGTGTGCAAAGGTGCAGGGGGAGCTGCTGGAGAAGCGCAGTCTCCCTCCAGCACGAATAGACGTCCCGCCCTAAGTCTCATGGGGACTAAGAAGAATAACCCCACAAGGGCTCAGCAAGGAGTCATCTGCATCCCCATGGCTGGAACTTTTGTTCTTCAGCTGGGGGAGCTTTTGGGACTGCCTCAAGGAGTGAAATGCTGAGTGGGGGGATGTCTGGAGAAGGGCATCCCCTGGAGGTGAAGAGGTGTAATTGCACCTGTAGTGCATTTACTAACGTTAGTTATTTCTTTCAGAGGGACCGAAGGTCACATGTGTAATGTCAAGTACCTGTGTAAGGTGATGTCATAAGCAAAGTGGGGTTATGTTGCCAGGCATTCCTGTTAGGGTGTCTGGCTGTATATGCTTAATCCTGTGATTTCATCTGTGATGCCTTTAGGGGCTGTAATTGCAACGCATTCTAACGTCCAACAAATGTGATGAGTACTGTCATTCTAAAGTGATGCTTAAACATGTGTTCTTGCTGCTACGCTTAGGTGAAGAACCCAGACTGGTAGCCCTTAAGATGTAGAGGTGTATACTTCATGGTCAGTAGGAAATGCTCTGTCAGGGTTGTGTGTCACCTGGGCAGGTGTACCTATTTTAAATGCTTGTTGAGCTAACGGGGTGGGTCGCCGCTGGGATGATACCAGTGCGCAGGGCCCTCGCTCCAGGTTAGGTTCAACTAACTGCATTTGGGGGCAAGATGATGTGCATACATGGGCGTGGTGGTACTAGACCCCACCCCCCTGCGGGAGGGGTGGAGATGTTACGCAATGTCACAAAGTAATTCCAACAGCTTATGTATATTTGTAAATTGGTGCATAGTATTGAGTAGTGTGTGTGTTTAATAAATGTACTCTTACTTTTATAAAGCAAAGTACAGACTGGAAAATCAATTATTGAGTGTTATTGCTGCGCACCTGTAATGGCGATTACTAGCCCACACCACCTCCCTTGAGTAAGCCTCAGACTGCTCTGCAACGCTACCCTCTGAGAGTCAGGCACTACAATTGGGTGTTTGGTTCCCAGTGAAGGACAAATGTAGTCATGTTATTTGTGCAGGCCTCACAGATACTGCCTCGTTTTCCAACAGCCTCCCATAGGGATCCCAGCAATGTGCCCTCCTTCCGGGCCTGTTGGTACATTTGGAGTAGTTTTGGAGAGAGGGTTGCTCTGTAGGTGAAGTAAATGTCTACCGGGAACCCGTCCATCCCAGGAGTTTTGTTGCGCGCGATCTAGTCAATCATGAAGCCAATTTCCTCAGTGGTCAGGGTTTCATCTGGTGTATGTCCCTGAAGGGGGTTAAGTCTGGGAATCGACAGTCTATTCAAATACTCATCTAATTGGGGAGCTCGCACTCCCTCCTCGGCCCGGTAGACAGATGTGTGGTACTACAGGAAAGCCTGGTTTATATCTGTTTGCACATTCAATATCTCTCCCACCGGGGATCTATTGGCATTTCTGGGGGTCTTTGGGGTCAACGGCCTTAGGAGCCATGCTAGTATTTGATAGTGTAGTGTTCCTAGTCTGACCACCGCCTCTCTTTACTCCTTTCGGAGAGGGGTGATTATGTTCTCGTTTCATGCAGCTACCCCAGATATATTTCCGCTGTTCGTATCTTTTGTTCAAGGGAGAGGTTCTGGGCTCGCAAGGCATGTTTTACACCGTGCTACATCTTGATGCACAGGCCTAATGTGACACCCTTAAAGGTATCCCACTCTGTACAAGAAAGAACCCACACTGAGTATAAACTGTATCAGTGTACTGAATGCCAAAAAAGTTTCTATCACAAATCCGGTTGAACTGTACATCAGAGAATCCATACTGGGCTCAAACCCTATTAGTGTTCTGAATGCCAGAAAAGCTTCAGTCAGAAAATAACTCTCACTAGACATGAGAGAACTCACACTGGGCAAAAACGTTATTAGCTCTCTGAATGCTGGAAAAGTTTCAGCTTGAATTAACTTCATTCCTTAGTAACTATTTGTGGCCTCATTCCATTCAGTGTGTTTTTTCCCCCTGAGTGTTTATAAGCCATGGCTTCAACGCACAAAGTCCATTCGATCCTGAACTTTGAGGCCATGCCCCTAGGATCTAGAATCCAGGTAAGTTCAAACTGTTTCCAGCCTTAATGAGCCTCACCAGGGGGCTGCAGCAGGAGTCCCTTTGCCGTAGGTCTCTATGAGACCAACGTCTGTTCATGTCTGTGCCACGTAGGGTCGATCATTGAGAAAAACTAAAGGTGATGGAATGACTGGTAGTTGATCTCAGTAACATCCCACCACATCTTTCTCTAGTCTTTATACTACTGCAAACAAGGCCAACCATATGGAAACTATTCTTGGCTCCACCCTAGATATTCCTAATGACTTCTGTTCCGAGGGGACACAGCCTCGTATTACAAATATCCACACGAGTGACCTCTTTCCATGTTGTTTTGCTACAAATGGAACCTGCTTCTCATCTGCTGAGGACAGTTTCACCAGCTTTACAATCTCGTCAGATGCACCCAAGAGAGTCTCACAGACGAACTTGTGTTGGGACGGACGGTCTTTTGGCTTTTTGGAAACCGTTAATCTGGGTAAGCATAAGCTAGTCCGCAATGCATGGGTCATTCTGATCGCATTCCCGTGTTGTGGTGGGGGGAAGGATCTATCTAGGGAGGTATCATGGACAGAATTGAAGTCCCTACCCCATATACTCGGCGTTGCCAGGGCTTGTATCAAGGGCTTGGATGAAGTACAACTGTCTCACACTCAACACAGAAGTCCTCATCTTTGGGAACAACACCTCGCCATGGAATCACACATGGTGGCCCACAGAGCTCGGCACCCCTCCCCCCGCATCAACATACCATACCCGCAACCTCGGCATCATTCTGGATAGCAAGCTATCCATGAAGAAACAAGTAAATGCAGTCTCATCCACCTGCTACCACACCCTTTGCAGGCTCCACAAGATCTTCAGGTGGCTCCCGGCAAACACCAGAAGGACCATCATGCAAGCCCTCATCACCAGCAGACTGGACTCCGGAAACACAGTCTATGTAAGAATCACTGCACGCCTCCAGATGAGACTCCAGACAATACAGAACTCAGCAATAATAAACAACAGGGGTATACCCTAATAACCCTAAGATACCTGGGTATAGGACATAATTATTACAAATAAACAATGGTATCAAGGAAACAATACTACATAATTTTTGAGAAGAGCACATTTAATTACCCTCTCTAAGATAATTATTCACAATGAATACATCAAATACTTTTTATAATATCACAAACAAAGGCGCCTATTCAAAGAAGGAAAAAAACAACAAATGACATAAATCACAATACATTATACATCAAAAAATGAAACATATAACACCACCCCACCAACGAATATACATATAGTGTCCCCCTATACTTTTGGGTGAACCACTAGGAGATAGTCTAAGTGAAACACTATTAGGCTTGTAAACTAATTGGCCTAGCTCTAGTGTCACACCACATAGTTACAAAAAATCACTATAAATCCAAGGACTCCTCCTTAAAATATGTCGACGTGAACACGTTTCAGCCTTTTCTTCTTAGGCCTCTTCAGGACAGGGGTTATATAATACTACAATGACAACAAAATAATGGTAATATTAAAATACAAAACCCAACACATAACTCTAATCCTTCACTCGGTGTGGAGCATGCTGGCTGAAAGCAGTGACTGCCCATTCACAAAACAAATGTCCACCCGTGTTACCCAAAACCACCAAAGGAAACTAAAAATCAAGAGCATAAGTCATCTCATATTAATACTCAGACATCTCACCAGAAGTGCCATGCTAAACTAAAAAAGCAGAAAAGTGGATAAACTGCCACACCAGCCCTGTGCAAAATACAGATATGTAAACCCTAACCACCACAATGCACAAAAAAGTGCTCAAAACTTATCCAACCATACGGGACCCACGTCAACTACTTACATGGTCCTATGGATCAGGGTGGAAAGATCTCTTATGCTTAATATTCCAACACCCCGAACGCAATATCTAAAAAATAATGAAGGGGTGGAATAAATGAATATCCATGTCACCAAGTACAACCAAATTCCACTATATATCACTGTATCAAGAGAGGCGCTTACCTCCCTATCAATAGGGTGACAAACCCGCTCCTTGTAGCACTTTAAATCGTCACCATCCTTGTATTTTGGACATACAACTCCCAATTCAATCCTGCATCCGGATGACATAACAAAGGACAGCACTATAATTCTAGTCAATTAAAACCAAAATATCCTCTTAATTACACAGCCCGAACTAGGCGGAGAACCATACTTACGATTACTGTAGTTGCAACTGCTCACTAATTCAGCCGACAAACCATAACTCCTACTACATTCAGCACAACCGGCGTCTGCTCGTAGTTAAAAGAACGCACGGGGAAATACCGGAAGTATTATTCCCTGTACGACGTCATCACGTACAGCGAGGGTGAGCGGAATCAAAAAAGGACTACATCACTCAATGTCGACTAAATCACCTATCCCTAAGAATGGATAGCCCACAGTCAAACGCGTTCCTGTATAACGCTACTCCCAGATAATAAAGGAAAACTTAAGAATGCTAAAATCTGATAGAAATTTAAATGAGAATAAAAATAAAGACTAATTGGGCAGTCACCACACAGCATGCCAGCACCCTACCACCACGAGAAAGGTTGAGCAATGATTCTCAATCAAACATATAAAATATGTGCTATGTACACTATATACACATATACACATAAACACATTATATATACACATGGTGGCTAAACCTATATCAATAAGACTACATGAACAACATTTTTAGATTATAAATGAAAACATCCTGTATTATTTATATTCCTAGCTAACTTGCCTTTCTCACCTCCACCCTCATGAAGGGCAAAGACCTACCGGCATCCTGTGCGCATAACGCAAAACTAAATGACCCACATTTTAGATTTTGAATGAAAACATTCTATCTTATTTACATTCCTGGCTACAATAGCCTTTCTCTCCTACACTTCATGAGAGACAAGGACCTATCGATATCCTGTACACATATCTCAACGAATCAACAGATGTCAAATTAAAGCTGTCAAATTGAAACCCAAATCTCATATCGATTATTTAATCCTGTACTTGACGTTTGATTTCTATCATGCGTACTTATCGATGGTTCACACTGCGTAGGAGTGCTGTTTAATTAGTGGCTTTCACCACTGGCAGGATCGACCAATTAAGTGCATTCTCATCATGACCTTTTTGGTATGATGTTGGACCATGGGAGCCCCCAAGGTCCCACATCGAATACGGGACTTATGCTGTAAATCCACAACTTAACAGCTTATATCATCCATCAAATTAAAGCCCAAATCTCATCTCGATCATTCAATCCTGTACTTGACGTTTGATATCTTTCAATCATGCGTGCTTCTAGATGGTTCAAACTGCTTAGCAGTGCTGTTTTATTAGTAGCTTTCACCACTAACAGGATCGACCAATTTAATTCATTCTCATCATGACCTTTTTCGATATAATGTTGGACCATGGGAGCCCCCAAGGTCCTACATCGTATGCGGGACTTATGCTGTAATATCCGCATCTTAACAACTTGTGTCGTCTGCCCAATATATGTTTTATCACATGGGCAGGTCACACAATACACTACATTTTTAGTGTTACAATTCGAAAAACACAATTGTTTATGTTGTTTCTTATTTATCTCCACACATTTAGAATCTTTTGTCTGTGGACATGCAGCGCAAATATTACACCTGTAATGCCCAATTACCGCTGGTAAACCCAATAGACCTCTCACATCTGTTGGATTAGTATGTTGGCGAACAGCTTTCACCAGATAGTTTCTCAAATTTCTGCCCCGTCGAAAAGCGAACAACGGCTTGGGAATATTCAAATGTTCAATTAGCCTCAAATTCCTTAGTATAATCTGTTTGACTTTATTCGCTTTAGGATTAAAAGTAAGGACACATACCAATTGTTCAGATTCTTGTTTATTTTTAGGGGTAAGTAAGGTTTCACGTGGGGTATACCAAGCTCTTTTTAAAGCCCCTCTTACCAATCTTTTAGGGTACCCTCTAGCTGTCAATTTCTCTTGTAAAATTTTTGCATTTTTAAAGTAATCACTTTTATCGGTACAATTACGGCGCACCCTCAAGAACTGCCCATAGGGCAGATTGTCCCTGAGGTTGCGCGGATGACCAGACGTGTAATCTAAAAGGGTATTACGATCAGTTGACTTGGTATACAGGTCAACCTCCAACCTGCCATCTTTGTCCCTGATCCATACATCCAAAAAATTGATTTGTGTGTTACTAGCTGTTTTAGTAAATCTAAGGTCAGTCGTTCGAGTATTGAGCCATGAATGGATGTTTTCATTTATAATCTAAAAATGTTGTTCATGTAGCCTTATTGATATAGGTTTAGCCACCATGTGTATATATAATGTGTTTATGTGTATATGTGTATATAGTGTACATAGCACATATTTTATATGTTTGATTTAGAATCATTGCTCAACCTTTCTCGTGGTGGTAGGGTGCTGGCATGCTGTGTGGTGACTGCCCAATTAGTCTTTATTTTTATTCTCATTTAAATTTCTATCAGATTTTAGCATTCTTAAGTTTTCCTTTATTATCTGGGAGTAGCGTTATACAGGAACGCGTTTGACTGTGGGCTATCCATTCTTAGGGATAGGTGATTTAGTCGACATTGAGTGATGTAGTCCTTTTGATTCCGCTCACCCTCGCTGTACGTGATGACGTCGTACAGGGAATAATACTTCCGGTATTTCCCGCGCGTTCTTTTAACTACGAGCAGACGCCGGTTGTGCTGAATGTAGTAGGAGTGATGGTTTGTCGGCTGAATTAGTGAGCAGTTGCAACTACAGTAATCGTAAGTATGGTTCTCCGCCTAGTTCGGGCTGTGTAATTAAGAGGATATTTTGGTTTTAATTGACTAGAATTATAGTGCTGTCCTTTGTTATGTCATCCGGATGCAGGATTGAATTGGGAGTTGTATGTCCAAAATACAAGGATGGTGACGATTTAAAGTGCTACAAGGAGCGGGTTTGTCACCCTATTGATAGGGAGGTAAGCGCCTCTCTTGATACAGTGATATATAGTGGAATTTGGTTGTACTTGGTGACATGGATATTCATTTATTCCACCCCTTCATTATTTTTAGATATTGCGTTCGGGGTGTTGGAATATTAAGCATAAGAGATCTTTCCACCCTGATCCATAGGACCATGTAAGTAGTTGACGTGGGTCCCGTATGGTTGGATAAGTTTTGAGCACTTTTTTGTGCATTGTGGTGGTTAGGGTTTACATATCTGTATTTTGCACAGGGCTGGTGTGGCAGTTTATCCACTTTTCTGCTTTTTAGTTTAGCATGGCACTTCTGGTGAGATGTCTGGGTATTAATATGAGATGACTTATGCTCTTGATTTTTAGTTTCCTTTGGTGGTTTTGGGTAACACGGGTGGACATTTGTTTTGTGAATGGGCAGTCACTGCTTTCAGCCAGCATGCTCCACACCGAGTGAAGGATTAGAGTTATGTGTTGGGTTTTGTATTTTAATATTACCATTATTTTGTTGTCATTGTAGTATTATATAACCCCTGTCCTGAAGAGGCCTAAGAAGAAAAGGCTGAAACGTGGTCACGTCGACATATTTTAAGGAGGAGTCCTTGGATTTATAGTGATTTTTTGTAACTATGTGGTGTGACACTAGAGCTAGGCCAATTAGTTTACAAGCCTAATAGTGTTTCACTTAGACTATCTCCTAGTGGTTCACCCAAAAGTATAGGGGACACTATTTGTATATTCGTTGGTGGGGTAGTGTTATATGTTTCATTTTTTGATGTATAATGTATTGTGATTTATGTCATTTGTTGTTTTTTTCCTTCTTTGAATAGGCGCCTTTGTTTGTGATATTATAAAAAGTATTTGATGTATTCATTGTGAATAATTATCTTAGAGAGGGTAATTAAATGTGCTCTTCTCAAAAATTATGTAGTATTGTTTCCTTGATACCATTGTTTATTTGTAATAATACAGAACTCAGCGGCAAGACTCATACTCAACCTCCCAGAAGGACCCACGTCACACCCCATCTCAAGAAACTACACTGGCTCCCGATTCAGAAGAGATGCCAGTTCAAGATGACGACTCATGCCTACATGTCCTTGCACAACGAAGGACCAGCATACATCAACAAATGCCTGACCTTCCACCAACCGACCAGACACCTTCGATCAGCTTCCCTTTCCTTCGCAGACACCCCACAGATCTGCTGCACCAACAGCAGAGGATGCTCCTTCTCACATCTGGCAGCCAAGGCTTGGAACAACCTCCCCCTGCACCTCAGGACCTCAACTCTCCAATCAAAACCTCCACACAGCAGTCAACAGCTCCAGCGCCTCGAGACCCTCAAAAGTGATTTGCTGCGCTTTATAATGTGTAATTGATTGATTGAATGTGGGCGGGGCTACTCAGCAGAAATTGGTGCGGGTTGCTATTACGTATGTATAGCACAAGCAGCCTGATCGGCGCCCCGCCTTGTAAACCCTCTTCTGCTACATACTTACTCTCAGGGTCGACTACTGTGCGTTGTGTCATCAGTGGTACTTTTGGGGCGATCCATATGAGAACCCCCCCTTGTGTATGTTGAGCATGAAATGCCAATGACTTGGCCTCTTCACCTATCTTGTACCTTGGCGAGTTCTGTGGTGGACATATCAATCAATCAATCAAACATTTATAGAGCGCAGCAAATCACCCTCGAGGGTCTTGACGCACTAGAGTTGTTTGCTGCTGTGTGGAGGTTTGATCATTCAAACTTCCAGGTCTTTAGTTCTCTTCTGAATTGCTGGAGCGACGGTGTGATCCTGAGGTGCAGGGAGAGGTTGTTCCAAGCCTTGGCTGCCAGGTGCGAGAAGAAGCGTTCTCCGCTGGTGGCTCGACAGATCGTGGGGTGTCTGCGAGGGAGAGGGAAGCTGGTCGAAGGTGTCTGGTCGGTTGGTGGAGGGTCAGGCGTTTGTTGATGTATGGTGGTCCTTCGTTGCGCAGGGCCTTGTAGCATAGGTCAGCATCTTGAACTGGGATCTGAACATATGTGTTTCTTACAAGTAAGCAATGTGGGTCTGTCTGCGCTGTAGTTATGACTGTATTAAATGACATTGCCTAGTAGTGTCAATGCCCCGGACATTCCAGGTTACGAAGTTATATGTGGGTTGGTGTGTGTTAGATCTAACAGCCTTAGGGTACTCTTTCCCTCAACTTTTTGCCTACCTCCTCCATTTTTCTGACCTCGTTTTTGCTGGTATTGGGACTCTGTGCACTTTACCAATGTTAATCATTGCTAAGTGTTTGTGCTCTCTCCTCGAAACATGGTAACATTGGCTTATCCCCAACTGGCATATTTAATCTACTTATAAGTCCCTAGTAAGGTGGTATTATAGGTACCCAGGGCCTGTAAATTGAATGCCACTATTGGGGCAGCAGCACTGAAGGTGCCAACCACTTGAGTATCCCCTTAACCATGCCTCAGGCCTGCCATTGCAGAGCCTCTGTGTACATGTCGACCTGGCAAAATAACCCTTTTGCCAGGCACAAACCTTCCCTTTTTATACATGTAAGTCACCCCTAAGGTACGCCCTGGACAACAAAGAGGGCAGGGTGCAATGTATTTAAAAGGCAGGACATGTACTTTTACGTTTTACATGACCTGGTAGTGAAACATTTCCAAAGTTGCTTTTTTACTAATGCAGGGCCAATCTTTCCCATAGGGTAACATTGGGATTACCTTATTACACTTTATAAGTGTAATTTCCAATTGTGAAGACAAACTTTTCACGTTTGGTGTCTCTGGAACCACAATTTAAAATCCAAACCTATGTTGAAGTCGGATTTTAAATTGCAATTCTGAGAATGCCCCATTTAAAAAGTTGACATTTTCTTACGTTAGCACACACAAGGAGATGATGGACGGAGCGCTGAAACTTTTCAGACACTCACCCCCTGTCACAGATCTGGGTTTGAACCCATCATCATTCTTTAGCTCACTTTGCCACCCCAGTTCAGACCCAGCCATACGCAAAACAGTCTTGACCCTGTGCCTCATGGGAACAGTCCAGCCCAAACTGCCAAACCAGGTCATCCCTGGACCGGAAACAAGCATCCTGGGACAGGTTTCGGGGTAACACCCCTTATCAGCCAGGCTAGCTTGAATCCAGTGGCAAAGTGAGCAAGGGACCCACGTCTGGGCATACTCTGCCAACTTAGGGCGAACAAAGCAAACACAGGGAGATGATGGACGGAGTGCAGAAACTTTTCAGACGCTCACCCCCAGTCACAGATCTGGGTTGAATCCATTCTCGTTCTTTAGCTCAATTCGCCACCCCAGTCCAGACCCAGACATATGCAAATCAGTCTTGACCCTGTGTCTCATGGGAACAGTCCAGCCCGAACTGCCAAGTTAGGTCTTCCCTGGACCAGAAAAAAGCATCCTGGGACTGGTTTCGGGGTAAGACCCCTCATCAGCTTGGCTAGTTTGAATCCAGTGGCACAGCGAGCAAGGGACCCACATCTGGGCATACCCATCCCACTTAGGGTGAAAAGTGCTGCGGCAACAAATGATGGACGGAATGCTGAATGAATCAAACATTCGCCCCAGTCAAAAGATCTGGGTTAAATCCATCATTCTTTTGCTCACTACGCCATTCCCCCACGACCCTGGCTTGTTCGCGTGCTGCTTGTTTGTTTGAAGGCTTGCTATAGGAAGTCCTACGCAGCCCTCTCTTCTAACAGGGGTTGTGCCAGTCTAGTCATGGCGGTGTACAGCTTGGGACCTGGAGCACCCCTTTCATCTTCAGCCATTACCAGGCATCCACCGGGGTTTTGGAGATTAGTGCGGCATCTGCATCTACTACTTGCAGTTTGTCTGGGAAAATTAGCGAATATTTTAGCCCCAGTTGAATCAGCTTCTGCTTGCGTGAGTGACGGATACCCAGAAGCATTCCACTTCAGCCGTATGGTCCGTATATATATTCCCAGTGCTATTATCAATTTTCCAGGAGCAATTGGTACTCGCCACTTTTAGGATGTGGTTGCGATCCCGGTAGTTGAAGAGTTGTGCCACTACTGGCCGCGGCAGGGAGTCCGGGGACTAGGCTCTACCTTGGACCCTATGCACCCTTTCTTTTGAGTAGAAGGTCGATCTCTTACTGCCAAGTACTGTGTCAAGGAGCCATTGTTCTAAGAAGAGCTCCATGTTAGGCCGCTCTGCCCCCTCTGGGAGTCCCACCAATCTTATGTTGTTTCTGCGTGACTCTCCGCATCTTCCACCCTGTCTCACAGCTTTGCGACCTTCACCTGCAGGGCCTTGAAGTGTGACTGCATCTTGGTCAGTGTAGGGCGCATTCCTACCAAGGCACACTCATGCGTCTCCAGCCTGACTGTAAGGTTGACCTGGTCAGCCCGAGGCAGCCCCACTTCCATTGCCAGATCGTCCAGTTTAGGTCTGAGTGTGGCTTTCACATCTTTGATTGCTCGCAAATGTTTATCAAAGTGCTCTCCCTGGGCTTGTGAACTCTGCGGGGCAGTGGTCTGTAGTGCCACTTGTTGGATGAGAAGATGGCAAGTTTCCTTCCCCCCACTGTCCGTGTCCCCCTTGTGCTGTCGTTTTTTTGACCATCTTTGTGCAGGAGCGAGTTGAGAGTGGTCCGCATCTGAAGTGCTGTGAGGGCCCAGTGCGCAACCCTCTATTCAATAGGACGCGTCCGCCATAGCAGCCACTCCTGCGAGGTAGGCGTAAGGAATCTCCCCTCTGGCGCCTCGCTCTTCCCCCTCTGTTGCTCACCAATGCGATGAAGGAGTCCAATGTTCCGTGCTGGGGTGATGATTGGATTCCTCCTGGCTTCTAGTACGGGGGGAAGGTCATCACATGTGGGACCCTTCACGTCATTCTGAATGCTCCATATCCTCTTTTGTCCCGCCGGCACAGGGCATCAGGCTCGCTTAAGGTGTTCTCAGCGCATCCCAAGGTGTTAGTCTGCACTGAGAAAGAGAGGAACAATTTGTGTTCACCAGCTATGCTGTGGGGGAGCATCATGCCCAGCCTTCCGTGCCTGTTCCAATGATCAGGGTCCTCTGTTTCGCATAGTAGCCCCCTAGGGCCAAGGGAGGGTGGTGCACCCTGTTGTGGTGGCTGGGGACGACCTGCTCGGCATGTATCACAGGCCTGGATCCTGCGATCAAGCAGAGTGCCTCTTGCCTGTGCCCGTCTCTTAGTGGGCATCTCCTGCTGGGGGTGCCAGACCAGTGATATCTAGACCAGCTGCCTTCCAGGCGCGTCTCTGCGATATCTCCCCCTCTACCACTGCCGACTGGCCCCGCCCTCAGATGGCCAGAGCAATCCATGGGAGACCACGGCTCCAGATGCATGCAGGCTGCGGCTCTCTGGGTGGGTCATGGCACACTGAAGAGTCTTTCAATAGTGGGGACAGTCTGGCTGCACCTCCGCAGCATCAGTGTGGTCCCTGATGTTCGTTGGTGCCTCGTATGTGTGTAGGGAGCTGTCAGGATGATGTCAGATGGGCTCGCCTCAAGAAGCTTCTTCAATCCATGTTCTGCTCAGTCACCATCTAAGCCAAATCAAAGCTCTGTGTTAAGGTCATGGAACGCAGAGGTGACTTGAAATATCCTTTTAATGCACAGCAGAGGGTGTTTTCTAACTTATGACTCATTGGCTAGGCAGATCAATGTGCCCTTTAGTGTGTAACGGGAAAGCATAGTTGAGTGATGCTTTGAACATTCAAACTTCCAAGAATGAAAGTGTCACAGTCTTGCCCCCACCCTCCCATGGTTCGCAAGGGTTGAATTTCAAACTCCCTGGGCACGGACTCAGTTCAGGGCACCAATACGAATTGGAAACCACATTGAACTGTGTCCATACACTGCCCACTGTGCAGTGCTGTGCAGGAAGTGTTTTCCAGTCGTTATCATTCCCACTAGATGATTCAGGGACAAAGTGAAACTCCAAACCCTCTTTCATAAGTGAATAACACTCAAAATTGCATTAAGAAGCATGGGATATGTTTTAAAATATGTACTAATAAAACCTAAGTGTAGTGCATAAATTATGAACGGTAACCACACAGAAGGCGAAAATAAATGTAGTAGTGCATGACATGGTCAGGGAAAATAATATGAACATTTCTAATATGGTTGGAAAGTTCTTTCATCCTACCACCCTAGATCTATTTCCAAGCTCTATGCTAAAACATAGCACAAGCAGTACATAGAAACCCTGTAAATCGAGTTTCTTAAGATGGATCGCACAGCATACCTTCCCTCGGTGTTTGGCTGTTCTCTATCACAGCTTTGCCCAGGTATGATATCAATCAATCAATCAGTAATCTTATAAAGCGCAACTACTCACCCGTGAGGGTCTCAAGGTGCTGAGTGTGTGTGGGGGGGGGGTGGACCTGCAGTTCAGTCGAAGAGCCAGGTCTTGAGGTCCTTTGTGAATTGCGGCAGCGATAGTGATTGCCTGAGGTGCAGAGGCAGAGAGCTCCAGGTCTTCGCAGCGAGGTAGGAGAAGGATCTTCCTCCAGCCGTGGTTGAGGTATGCAGGTATGGTGTTGTGGAGGGTTTGTAGGCATGCGTGAGAAGCTTGAAGGTGATTCTTTTATTGACAGGTAGCCAGTGAAGGTCTCTCAGGTGGCTGGTGATGTGCTTGCAGCATGGGATGTTCAGGATGAGTCTGGCGGAGGCGTTCTGGGAGGTCTTCAGTTTTGTTGAGAGTTTCTGGGTGGTGCTGACGTAGAATGCGTTGGCGTAGTCTAGTCTGCTGCTGACGAGCGCATTGGTGACCATTTTCCTGGACTCAGTGGGGATCCACTTGAAGATCTTACGAAGGAGGCGGAGCGTATGGAAGCAGGAGGATGAAACAGCGTTGATTTGGTGGTTCATTGAAAGCGAGGAGTCCAGGATGATGCTGAGGTTTCGTGCGTGGTCCGTGGGTGTGGGAGGATTCCGAGAGCTGCGGGCCACCAAGATCCATCTGAGGTGGAGGGAGAGGAGCCCAGGATTAGGACTTCTGTCTTGTCTGAGTTAAGCTTGAGGCAGCTGTCCTTCATCCAGGTGGCGACTGCCTTCACCCCATTGTGGAAGTTGCTCTCGGCGGCTGTGGGTTCATCTGTGAGGGAGAGAATCGGCTGGATGTCGTCGGCGTTGGAGACAATGGTGAGTCTGAGGCTTCTGACGATGGCTGCAAGCAGAGCCATGTAGATATTGAAGAGGGTGGGGCTCAGGGAGGATCCCTGAGGCACTCCGCAGCTGATCTCTGTTGGTTCTGAGTTGAACGGCGGAAGTCTGACTCTCTGCGTTCAGCCGGTAAGGAAGAAGTGGATCCATTCTAGGTCTTTGTTGCGGATGCTGGCGTCATGGAGTCTTGCGCAGAGGTTGTGGTGGGAGACGGTGTAAAAGGCTGCCAAGAGGTTTAGGAGGATGAGGGCAGCAGTCTCGCCTCGGTCGAAGAGGGTGTGGATGTCGTCTGTAGTGGTGAGGAGAGTGGTCTCGGTGCTGTGGTTGCTTCTGAAGCCCGATTGGGTGAGTTCCAGGATGTTGTTCATTTTGATAAACTCTGAGCGTTAGGCGTTGATGGCTTTCTCGATGACTTTGGCTGGGAAGGGGAGCAGAGAGTTGGGTATGTAGTTCTTGAAGTCCGTCGGGTCAGCAGAGGTTTTCTTCAGCAGGGGGGTTGATCTCTGCATGTTTCCAGTCTTCAGGGAAGGTGGCGGACTCGATGGAGCAGTTGATGGCGTAGCAGAGCTTGTGTGCAATGGAGGTGCAGGCACTGTTGAAGATGTGGTGAGGGCAGGGATCCGAGGGGGCTCTGGAGTGGATGCTCTTCATGATCCTGAGAGTGTCTTCAGAGGTGATGGTACTCCGGGTGGTCAAACTCTGCTGGGGGCTAGAGCCATTGGGTGCGGTGGTTGCGGGTGAGTCTTGGACTTGGTAGGGTTTTGTATACGAGGATTGCGCCTGATTGCGGCCTTGTTTATATGCCTGAATATATACACTGTTTTAGCACCATGGTAGAGCTGTACCTACTATTTACTATTTTGGTGCTTGTAATCACTTTGATCTTCTATCTACTGATTATCGCAGCACATGTATTCTATACAAGAATAACGTTGGTTCAATAAATATATTGAAAGCGTCCCACTGTGTATTCTGTATATTTCTCTGAGTACTAGTAAGCACGAGTGACTGAGCGAAAGGTTCTGATCTGTTTCCACAATCCCTGAGGGGTCAAGGTTGTCATGTTCAGTGGTTGCCAGAAACTATTCACTCCCTGGTAAGGTTTGGGGGGTTTATGGTGGCACTGTGAGCTAGCTGGTCTCTAGGCCAATATATCCTGCGGGGGTGCCCGGAATCAGTCAGGGCACCTCGCCCAAAATTCATGTTGTCCAAACAAACGCGCAGGTACTACGGCTTAGTGGGAACTGCACGACATGGCACCACCAATGTTGGTTGGGCTCTTATTTAACAGTCTATCTGAGTAGTTCAGTTGTGCTTTTCTCAGTGAATACTACTCACCTCCAAACCGGAGACATACGTGGTGATAAGGAAAATCTGCCTCAGCTGAGTAGGTATACCCTATTTATTGACTGTAGGTTATTCAAGCTTATAGGATAAAATTTTCCCATATTGTGCAAACACTATCTCCATAAATTCATCTCCATAAAATTCTACTCTCTTCACACAATGTCCGTAAATAGAGGAGCCGGTTGAGAGGATGTAGTTACTTTAAATATTACAGAAAATTGTAGACATGCAATTACTCTGAAATTATTACATTACGGCCTCCCGGCAACGGGTGGTGACGTTACCTTCGTGGTCGAGGCACATGAAGCATTCAGAACAGAGGTATTCTAGTCTTGGGTTAAATTCCCACCTGCGGATGCTTGCTCGAAATTGTTTCACACTTACATTGAAAATTAGATACCATAGGAACATTTTCCATATGTGGACATAGAAATTCTGTTAACTTACCAAGAATATATAAATTGGTTTAAAAACTTTAAAGGCGCCCTCCCCCATGCCATAGAAGATGTGAGACTGGGTCCGCTCAGTAAAGAAGGAGTGACTTGGCCGGTCCTAGCTGCTTATACACCACATCCTAATCTTGTCAATTTAGATGCAGCAGAAATAACAACACTATATGAAGATTTAGTCAAGATTTACAGAAATCTCACACAGTACAGCATGAGAACACTGACAGTTAACTCTGCGCAGATGGCTAAAGCTGCACAACCTCAATTGGTTGCTACGGGTATCAGCCCTCAAACGCTGAATGCCGTTATGGGAAAAGTTCCCACCAGTCAGGAGCAAATTCCATTCTGGATTGCACAGAAAACAAGCCAGCTTGAAGTGTTTTGTCCCCATACATGACCACAGGATAAACACAGAATATTAGCAATTTGCTTGTCAATGAGGATGGCCCCCACTGGTGAAGATTGTGTCACTTGGGGTACAGTCTTCGCTGCAGTCTACACCAGAACTCATGGTACCCCTTCAATAGCAGTTCTACCTGATGTACCGAACAGGTACAGAATGAGTACGGGGCAGGACCTGCCCTGGACTTAGGGATGAAACTGATGGAAATTTTTCTGCGGTATCGACCATTATGTTAAGTAACATAAAAGGGGAAACAGCAGCATCGGCTATACACCAATGCCGGAGGGAATTCACTCCTGCACAGCAGGAGTGGGAATTACCTAGACTTATCGAGGAAACCTATGCTACGCTAGACAGAGGAAATTTGGGAGCCAGATTGGGGAAAACACAAGTTAAGAGTAATTCTGAAAAGGATAACTCTAAGCAAGCACCCAATTCTTCCAGGAAGAAATGATACAATAAACAAAAAAATAAACAAAATAACACACAATCACAGGGTGGGTCTCCTCAGCAGGAATCCACTGACAAAAAATACAATCTGAGAAACCGTGATAACATTAAAAAACCTGACAGGTATCAGGATACTGATGCACAATTCTCTCGTTCCTTTCAGGATTCATCCGATAGAGGTTCGGAGAGAGGTGGACAGTCAGAGCGCAGATCAGAAGAGCATGTGAAGCCAAAAAGGGAAACGCATCACACT
This sequence comes from Calotriton arnoldi, assembly GCA_963921515.1. NCBI lineage: Eukaryota > Metazoa > Chordata > Amphibia > Caudata > Salamandridae > Calotriton > Calotriton arnoldi. Next base: position 2,485,683 of record CAWUFW010001561.1, read on the forward strand.
TCAGATTACATCCTGAAAGAGAACAAACAAAAGACTCAAAAATCTCAATTCAAAAAGAAGAAGGTAGCAGGAATTAAAATAAGACATGCCCAGACTACTGAGGACTCTACTTCTAAACGGGGAGTGAGAAGTAACGATGCTGGACAGCGCGGCAGAAGCAATAGGTCGCCGGAACCTGATGGATTTTCTGGTGATTGTAACACTGAATGAGCATATCACGGTGGAAACGTCTGATACAAGGGTAAGTGTCCCACATCTTTTATACAAAATAATGCTCCAAATGGAGGGGGACATACCCAGGAAGATCAAGGCTCTCTTTTGGGAGAACCCGATACATGGTTATGACTTTCTTTTGCCTGAAAAGGATTGGCCTCCTGAGTTCGTAATGGAATGCCCACTGGGAGAAAAGGTTATTTTACCTGCCTTCTCCGACTTCGTTCCAGAATCAGTTAAACAGTCATACGCGCAGGAGTGGGCATTAGCGCTAGCTCCTGCATTTTACCGCTATCATGTTGGGTGGGATGATGAGTCTCCTCATCACAAAATACCATTAAAATCTGTTCCTCAGCTTCAGAGACAATACCCAATAAAACATGAAGCTAAAATGCAAGTTAGGGAAATCCTAGAACAACTTGAGTATCAGGGTGGATAGAAAATTGCACCTCCCTCATGAATAATCTCTTGTTTCCCATAATGAAACCGGACAATTCATATTGTCTAGTCTATAGACATTTGAACACTTCCACACGCACATTTACAGTGCAAAATGCACATAGTGCAAAGCTAAGAATAACATTGTGCGGAATAAATACAAAACAACCCTAGATATCTCAAATTGATTTTTCTGCCAGAATATAGCGCTTGAAAGCAGATATTTGACCGCATTTTCAGTGCTAGGTTCACAGCATCAATTTTGTTGTTTACCTCAATGGTATAGGAACAGCCGTGGGCTGTTTTCAGCCAGGGTAATTGAGTTACTTCAAAATTTAGATGAGGAAGCATTGTCCTATGTAGAGGATATTTATCTGACGGACGATGAGCTAATGGAACACTTGGCTAGAGTGAACCACATAACCCTTGGGTTCGCTCACCTGGGTTACAAATTTAATTTAAAAAGATCTAAAATTGCCCACCTCAGTGTCCTGTTTCTGGGAAATGAGTTGTCAAGTGAAGCCAAAAGCCTGACAGCACATTTTTCTGAAATATGTGCACTGCTCCAACCTCCAACAACTAAGAAAAATTACAATCCATTTTAGGATTTTTTAAATTTTGGCAGAGCATACATTTTGGATTACGCAGAACGAGTAAAACCATTCTATGACTTAATTAGACCTGATTTTTCAATCAACCATTGTACACAGGACCATACAAACATTTTCCGTTCCGTACAAGCTGATATGATAGCTTCCAAACATTTGCACACATGTCTAAACACAACTAACCTGGTGATCCGCATAGTCGCTGGACCCACTGGGTACACATATATCACTTGCAATGAAGGTTATACAGTACAGATTGCATACAAATCACGTTTGTACACCAACGCTGAATTGCGTTTTGCACGTACTGAGGAAATCCTCACCGTGGTACAGACTGCTGTAGTGAGAGAGAGAGCACTGGCTCAGGATAATCGAGTAATAGTCGTTAACCCAGTACCGACCTTAGAGGCCGTTACCAAAGCAAGCATTCTAGATGCCAAAGCATTACATCCTCGATGGATACAATGGCCTAACTCTCTCAATCAATCAATCAATCACGGCATTTATAGAGCGCGCTACTCACCCGGGAGGGTCTCAAGGCGCTGGGGGAGGGGGTAAGTTACTGCTCGAACAGCCAGGTCTTGAGCTGCTTCCTGAAGGAGAGATGGTCCTGGGTTCGCCGAAGGTGAGTGGGGAGGGAGTTCCAGGTCTTGGCTGCCAGGTAGGAGAAGGATCTTCCTCCGGCGGTGGTTCTGCGGATGCGTGGTACGGTGGCGAGGGCGTGGCTGGTTGATCGTAGCTGGCGTGTGGGCGTGTAGAAGGTCATGCGGTCGTTGAGGTACTTTGGGCCCAGGTCGTGGAGGGCCTTGTGTGCGTGGGTGAGGAGTCTGAACGTGATTCTCTTGCTGACGGGGAGCCAGTGCAGGTCTTTCAGGTGCGCGGTGATGTGGCTGTGTCGGGGGATGTCCAGGATGAGTCGTGCGGAGGCGTTCTGGATGCGCTGGAGTCTCTTTTGAAGTTTGGCTGTGGTTCCGGCGTAGAGGGTGTTCCCATAGTCCAGTCGGCTGGTGACGAGTGCCTGGGTGACGGTCTTCCTGGTTTCAGTGGGGATCCATCTGAAGATCTTGCGGAGCATGCGCAGGGTGTTGAAGCATGAAGATGAGACGGCGTTGACTTGTCTGGTCATCGACAGGGAGGAGTCCAGGATGAAGCCCAGGTTGCGTGCGTGGTCCGTTGGCTTGGGCGCGGTGCCCAGGGCCGGGGGCCACCAGGAATCGTCCCAGGCGGAGGGTGATGAGCCCAGGATGAGGACTTCCGTCTTGTCTGAGTTCAGTTTAAGGCGGCTGTTCCTCATCCAGTCGGCGACGTCTCTCATCCCGTCGTGTAGGTTGGCTCTGGCGGTGGTGGGGTCGTTGGTGAGGGAGAGGATCAGCTGGGTGTCGTCGGCGTAGGAGATGATGTTGAGGTTGTGTCAGCATGCGATGGCTGCGAGGGGGCTCATGTAGACGTTGAAGAGGGTTGGGCTGAGTGAGGATCCTTGTGGAACGCCGCAGATGACTTCGGTGGCTTCGGATCTGAACGGGGGGAGGCGGACTCTCTGGGTTCTTCCGGCGAGGAACGAGATGATCCATTCCAGTGCTTTCTCTCGGATTCCGATGTTGCTGAGGCGCTTCACTAGGGTGCGGTGGCAGACGGTGTCGAACGCCGCAGAGAGGTCCAAGAGGATGAGGGCAGCTGTTTCCCCGTTGTCGGTTAGGGTTCTGATGTCGTCGGTGGCTGCGATAAGGGCGGTCTCGGTGCTGTGGTTGGCCCGAAACCCGGACTGCGAGGGGTCGAGGGATCCATTCGTCTCGAGGAAGGCGGCAAGCTGTCTGTTGACGGTCTGCAACAGATGTAGATTTCAGATTCAATTCTACATTACAAACACAAGCATTCCTGCAGAATGAACAAGAATATCCTCTGCCGAATGAAAGAATGCCTCTATATCGCTATATATATATTATTTATACCAATGGCCCAGCCTGCCATAGGAACACAATAGCAATATTCTGCGGCATGCGCAATCGTAAAGGGGCGCATGCATGACGGAAAGTTCCGTCCTGAAAAAACACACACTCAGTCCCTAGGGGACTGTACAGCGCAGCTTGCAGAACTCAAAGCTCTAATTATGGCACTACAAACTACGGATCATGAGCTCCCCACACTTATAGTGTGTGATTCATTCTACTGTGTCCAGTCCTATAATGAATGCCTCCACTATTGGGGCCAGAATGGATTTTGAGATTCCAAAGGTTGTACTATCAAGCTCAAGCTGCTTTGGGAACAGGTGGCAATGCTGAAAGAAGACCTTGTAGTGTAGCTCCTATTTCCCTAATAGGCTCTGCGCATTGGAATAATATATCCTATAGGTTTGACATAGGACTATGGTCGGTATGTCCCTATCGAGTATATTAAACTTAATTACTTGTGCCAGCTAGCTCAGAGGCCACTAGAAACTCCTTGACAACAAGAAGGGAGTAGTTTCTGGCAGCCGCAAAACATGACCAATATGTTTTCCTTTTAGAATCAGAACGTGTCCCAGAGTCGTGGAAACACTAGATAACTATTTCACTCAGCTCAGTCGTGCATGCTTAGTTTTCCTCAGAGTTACACAGAAATAATAGACGGGCGTTTTCAATAAAAGATTTATTGAACAGTCTTGTTTCTGGTGTAAGTATAATGTGCTGTTACGATCACAAGACAGTATGCAAGATAAATAATGTACAGGGTGAGCAGTAGAAATAAATAATACTGCGATAGCATTATCTTTTAGTACAAATGCTGTTACATAAATAACAGACTAAAAATGCGAGTACTCATACGATGCGGTGCTAAGCTAGTTCTACCCCAGTATACCTAACCTAACCTAGGTGTAGGAAGAGGGAAGAAGTAGGTGAAGTATTCCTTACTATGGTATACTAAGAGTATGTTAAGTCTAGTATGCCTAGTATGCCAAGAGTCCCTCTAGGTTCTTATCAGCTCCATACCTGAAGAATGAGAGGTTGGAATCTCTTTGCCAGACTCGAACTCCAACACCCCGCAAGGGAAGTCAGATCACTTGAAGCTGGAAGATGGGCTCTCTGCGTGCAGGGAATGGCAGCGTCTTCTCAGTGCGTCAGGCCGGGATACGGGCTCCTCTGAAGTCGAGGTCTCCTCTGGTTTACAGGGGCTAGGGAAGGTATATTTATACCTGAGAGTACCTTAGGAATGTTAGCATTGACGTGAATTGGACAACGAAAGACGTCATGAATGAACCCCTAAGGAATAATGGTTCATGCATAATAGATGAGGCCTTGAAGAAATCAATAGTCCTGGGCTAGGGAAACTCCCGCAGCCTAAGGGTCTGTTCTTCATGAACTCGTTGTGACGTTAGGGTGGACGGATGTCAGAGACCATGCCTGTATTTGGAGTGCACGGTTTAATGCCTAAATAAGGCCTGGGATTCTATGCCTTTATAAGGGCAGGGCGAATTGTGCCTATATAAGGACAGGATATTGGAAAGCCCGTTATGGACACCCTAAGAGGAAATACAACACCCAATCCTCTTTCGTGTGTATGATAATACTAAAATGCTAAACATTAAAAAATGCTAAACATTAAGAATGCTAAACATTAAAATGGAGTACCGCATATTTCTAAAATTTTTCATAAAACCATTTAAAAAAGTCATTTCTTTAAAAAACCTATTAGAATGCAAAAGGTACTGTACATTTGAAGCATTGCTTTTCATTTACAGGCATAAAATTCGAAAATAAATGCAATTGAAATGAAATAAGCAGTAATATTTACATTTGACAAAAATTGATCGATAAGTTATTCAAAAATCAAAGTCATTTCATGTCATGAAAATTAAATGAACTGTTTTTAGACACATAAGATGACTAAATGTCTTTGGAAGGACCGCCTAGTCTGTACTATAAGGCTGGTTCTACTTTAAGCAGATTGAAGTTCCATTTTCCTTCGAAAAAATGGGAAAAAGTTCAATTTTGGTAGAGTTCCAAGTTTTTGAAAAATGAAGGCCAAATTGTTGCTGTATTTTTGGAACACTGTATGCTGAATCAGAGTCAGTTTACTGGTCTGGTGTAAACATTAGATCATCTATTTCTATAGACAAAACATCATCCACTGTAGTTGGTGTGAGTTGGAACACCTCGTGAAGCAGGTTAATCGCACAGAGATGTGAAGCATTGCTTTCAATTGTCGCAATGTTCGCGTCCGTTGTTACCTGTGTGCCTGTAGTTCTTTCTCGTACCTCAGCAGCTGCCGGAAGCGTCTGTGAGATCTCAATGAATGCTGTCATCAGGATAGGAAGCCGCTGGGGACAACACATAGCATGGGCCGTTATCTGGTCCAGCAGAGTATCGACGTCCGTTGGCGCATCCGATGGAAATGTTAGACAGGTGTCCAACACGCATTCTACACCGCATAGCAGGCATCGTAGAACAGGTAAGATGCAATCTTGCCAGATTGGTCTAAAGGACAGGAACCATGTGGTATTAAGGTCCCATAGACGATTTATGCCCAAAAGCTGTACTATTTGCTCACGGCACTTTCGTTCAAGGAGAGCTTTCTCCATGTCGCTCGGAGTGATGCCGGCGAATTGGCTGGCCATAGCGAAATAACAGGAAGAGAAATAGAATTCCGGCAACGAGTGCTAGAATTAATGGTATGCCACCAAACACCGAATGTGCAAAGTTCGGGATGATTCCGAGTATTGCCTGGAAAGGTGCTAACAGACCCGAGCAGATGCCCTTAAATACATGTACAATTCCTGTTGTATCAGACATGTTGAAAATTCGTCCTATCATTTCCACGAAATGTATAGGGCAGTTTGTACGTATTAAAGTCTGTATCTCAGCCGAAGTCCTTGCAATTTGTAGATCATAGGTTTCTTTGGCCGAGGTCAAAGGCACTGTTTGTTGTAAAAGCATGGCTTTCATTCTGCTTAAAGTATCAAATCTTATAAAAGAGACGTTCAGCGAAGGCCATAAAGGCGACTCCCTGATTGTGTCTATTGGGGCAAACAATACTTGCATACAGCAAGTGACCCTGGAGTTGACCGTTACTAGATATGGGATGCCTGGCAGCATGCCACAGCAACTCTGATCATTCAACATGAGGTAACTCCCATTCGAAAGTTGTCCGAACGTTGGATTAAACACAGCAGCTGGTGTACCCTGCTGATGGCAAGACAAATTTGCCACAGAACCATTACAAGCCCCGTGCAAGGAAATGTCCTGACATATAAGTGAACCGCTTAGTGCACGTTTACAGTTTTTACCGCTTAAAAACACTTCACGATCCCCGCTCCAACATCTATATGTATACGGTAAAGCCCAAGATGTCTTAATGTATTCCTTACCCAACCTTTCATATTTGCCTGCTTGCATCTGTCTGAGGCAATACTGAAACTGAAAAGTAGTCACAGGTAGTGTAATTTTGCCATGAATAAGCCATTCTGTAGCTGGTTTTTCTGCAACTGTGAATGGTAACTTTTCCAGTTTTTCAATGCTCAGCACTGTATACTTTGCTCCTCTCTGTGCCATTTCGATCTGTTTATCAGTTAGATTGTATTCTGCAAACAGAGCCGTTGTGTTGATGAAACGCCAAGGCACATAGCCCGCTCGCAATGATTGCAGCGTCCAGCTTAATAACATAATAGACCTTAATTGAGATTGGCCTTGTTGTAACATCGCCAAATCTTGTTCTAGTATGTCGATAGCAGAGGATACAATGCCATCCAATGAATATATTCTGGAGGACAAAGTTGTTAACCCATTGTCGACCACAGAGAGTGTTTTCTCTAAATTAATACGATCAAGTTCACGTATTCGTTCTGCGGCCTCTATCTGTGACACCTTCCAGGCTTCATTATAAGCAGCATAAATGCCGGCATATATGAAACGTTTTTGACGCGGTTTTCTTGGTCCAAGCTAGAAATCCCTAAGATCTGCGTCTTTTGCAAGTAAGGATAAGTGTTGTTTCACATCCTGTAGTGTAGATGTATGCAGCCAATCGAGGCATAACTTCCCTACACTGTATGTTGTTACTACCCCCGGATGTTGTCTTTGGACGTATCTTGGGTCTGGCCTATGAATAGTAAAGCCCTGAGTTTTATTCAGGAATCTTTCCTGACAGTTATTCGTGTCTGTGGGCCAGATCAACCATTTTTTCCAATCAGGATTAGATCTGTTGAGTTGTAGTATATTGTCGACTGTCACCACTGCCTGTGTTCCATTATTTTTCGCAGGAGTTGGTACAGAAGGTGTGTTTATCTCTTTGATCTTGGCTAATCCAAGACAAGATGTTTGTTGGATAGTTTCATTCAAAAACATTATTTGTTCCGGGATGATGCAGGCTCTAAATAAAGCTTCTATCCCCTGTACTTGCCATTCTTTAGTACCCCACAACGTTTTTGTGTCTATTGTGTCTTTCCAAAAGTCAAAACCCTGTCTAGACAGTTGGGCATTAAATAATGCAGAATAAATCTGTTTTGTATTTGTTAACATAATTTTCAATCCTGTCTTGTTTACATTTTTATAGTAAAACATTTCTGGATCAGATGTATTGTAACCTGAAAAATATGGAAATTTACTGGCAAATGTTTGTGAACTACCTTTAGGTGGTGTAGGACAATGTTCCCATTGGTTAAACATAAACACATTTCTTGGATATGCAGAGTTATGCAAAAAATGATGACCATAGTGATTATAACAATACAGTTTTTCATAGTCTGATGAACCCTCTAAATATTCATTTTTAGAAAATGCAGCAGATCTTTCTAGGTCAAACATAATATCAGTCACAGTCTCAAAGTCCCAATCATCAGAATAGGTCCTGGACGTGATTAGATCACTTAGTGAAATTTTAAACAAATGTGGAATGTTCAATTCTTCCGTTGGACCGAATATATCAAAATCAGTTTTGTCCCACACTATACCATCGTGTATAGGAACAGCTGTGATGTTCACTGATGACAAGTCTCTTGCTTCACGATGGGAAGATTTATGAGGTTTCAAAAGTACGTTTACGTCTTTTCCTTCAGTGTTCACATGGATGTATCTGCCACTTATAAGCACGCTTACTGTTGTTACCAAAGCTAGCCAGAGCAGGAAAACAAAAAGTCCAGATGTAATCCAGAGTTCAATCCATGGAGAAACCAAATAAGTCTTTTTCAGAAAGTGAAGAAAGTCTTGTACTTGCTGCTTGAATTTCAATGACACTGGCGTTGTTTCAGGTTCACTTGGATCTTCTGAGAACGTATCAAAGTTAATGAAGTAGCCAGAAGCAGTTCTGTCAATTGTTTGAATTGCATCAGGATTTGTAGAAATCACTGGAACCAGTTCATCACTTGTTACGTTGGTGTAGACAGGTGTATTTGGACGAACTGTTACTTGTTCTTCAAGAGGGATGAGTTCCATAGCGTTGTTGCATAGTCCTTCATTTGTTTCAGCTGAATTCTCGATTGTTATCAGTCTTTCAGTATGAACCTCTTGGATAGTAGCGAGAGGAGTGCGTTTGCTACTAGGTCGGAGTCCACGAGGCCTACTATTTAGTATTGGCCACATACTGTGGTTTGATCAGGTCGATGGACACAAATCTTTTCTCCTCTCTTCCAGCAAGGGGCGGCAGTAGTACTGTTCTTGTTCCTTGAACTGCTAGGACAGGTACTGGTTGTCTGTAAGAAGGTCCAAATTCCTTCTTGTCCGCAATTTTTTCTCTGACTAGATCCCCAACTTTAGGAATCCAGACAGGCCTTGCTGGGACAGCCGGTTGATCCCCAGTGGTGGTTGACTGTAGGAATACGTGGCTTTGTTTCTTTCTTAATTTGTTTAAGTCCTGTAAAACAGCCAAACGATCTTTGATATCAAAGGGTTTATTTTCCACCACTGTGCCTACGTTTTCTAAGTCTGGTACCCACATTCTCGTCCCAAATAGGACCTCATATGGAGTGACCCCCCCTAGAGAACTTCTTGGCAGATTGTTCATTGCGCGCTGAACGCCACTAAGGTGTTTGACCCACCCGTCACCCGAACCTAATACTCTAGCTGTTATAGACTGCTTTATGTCCCGGTTTTTCCTTTCCACAACCAAATTTCCCTCAGGATGGAATGGAGAGGAGTACCACAATGCAACGCCCAGACTGGCCATGGCGTCTTTGTAAGTCCGAGAGCTAAACGCAGGACCCTGGTCAGAATGTAGCGTGCCTATTGCGTATATGCCGATAAAGACTCGCAAATCTTTTATAACAGTTCGAGCGTCAGCTGAGCGCTGAGGCCATAACCATAGGAACCTAGAGCATGAATCCACTGCTACCATGATATATTTATAATTTCCGTCCCTGTGTAAGGGACCGCAGTGGTCAAGGTAAACACAAGCTAATGGTTTATCTGAAATTAACAGGGGTGTCTGCGCAGGACGTTTCACTGTGGAGACTTTCATCTGTTGGCATATATCACATTCTAAAACATAGTTCTTTGTTTGTTTTCTAATGCCAGGCCACCAATATCTTTGCTTGAGCAAAGATATTGTTGCAGAAACACCTGCATGGGCAGAAACTATCCCTTCGTGTGCTGCTAGGATTAGTCCTAATCTGCTTTCCTTGTTTGGTATTACCCTATCCCCCACTCCAGGGATTCGAGCAAAAGGAACGTTGTTCGCATCAATTACATAAGAGTACTTGAGTGGAAACTTTTTTGGTAACACTGCACTGCTGCCTTTGCTTGAAGCATTGACAGCCAACATTATCTCACCGTCTATTTTTGTTTTTGAACGAGTGATCGCAGCTACGGAAGCCGTTTGCACAGCCCCCTTTGCGGCTTCGTCAGCCAATGAATTCCCTGCAACGTGAACGCCATCACGTTGATGACTCAGTGTGTGGATCACGTGAGCCTTTGGTAGTTCGTTTTTCAACTGAACTACCTGTTCCCAAAGCAATTTGTGCTTTATTGTGCCACCTTTCGCATCTTTGAAACCATTTTCAAGCCAGTTTTGTATATATTCATTATACGACTGCACACAGTAAAAGGAATCGCACACGATTAGTGTGGGGAATTCTCGATCTGTACTTTCAAGTGCCAGTTTGAATGCTTGTAGTTCAGCTCGCTGAGCTGTACAATCTCCTAGAGACTGCGTTTTTGTGACCATAGGTCTGAAGATGCCATTTCACATGCAACCTTTAACGATAGCACACGCTGCACTGTAAGCTTGCTTACCCCCTATTGCGGGTTGTGTGGATCCGTCAGTATAAATTATGAATTCGTACTGATCGAGAGGCAGAATTTCAGTAGGCAGGGGACATTCATGTTCGTAATGCAGGAAGGCTTGTGTTTTTAAATCTGGGTCAAAAACATATTCAACATCTGCTGCAGCAAGAGAATTAACCCATTGTATCCATCTTGGATGCAATGCCTTAGCATTTGGAATGCTTGCTTTTGTAACCGCTTCTAAAGCAGGTACTGGGGTTACGATAATAATGCATTTCCCTTGGGCTAAGGCTCTTTCTTTTGCTACAGCGGTTTGAACTGCTGTTAGAATTTTTTCAGTAGAACTGAAGCGCATTTCCGCTTGTGTGTACAAGTGTGATTTATACGCTATTGGTAATTTTTCACCCTCATTGAAAGTTAAGTAGGTGAATCCGCATTGACCAGAAGTTCTCTCAGGTTCTGGCGAACTATTGTGACTTCTGCTGCACTGTCCAGCATGGTCTGAGCCCATTCTCCGTTCTTGAGTTGCGTTCTCAGTATTCTCGGCATGTCTTATCTTTAGACCTGCTACTTTCTGTTTGGAGAATTGAGGTTTTACTTTAGTTTTTGAAGCGTGTTTGTCGTCTTTCGATGTCACGCGTTCTTCTCTGTGTTCCGTCCGTCCTCTTCTTTCCGAAGTCTGTGGTGAGATCTGAAAGGGACGAGAGGAACGTGTATCAGTATCATGATACCTATCAGGTTTTCTCAAATTATCCCTATTCCTGAGGTTATACCTCCTTTCAGAGGGCTCCTGTTGAGGAGACCTACCTCGGGATTGAGAACGTTTCTCGTTTGATTTTTGTTTAGTAGACTCCCACTTCTTTTTAGAAGATGTAGGAGTTTGTTTTATTGAGTCCTTCTCAGGACTTTCAGATAGTTTTGGTTTCAGTGGTCTTCCACCCAAACTATCTCTGCCTAATTCTGCATAAGATTGTTCTATAATTCTGGGTAGCTCAATTTGATGTTCTGTAACATCGAATTCCCTCAATTTTGGCGGATCGCCACTGCTGCTGCCTCCCCTTTAATATTAGATAATATTATTGTTGAGACCTGCTCGAAATTTTTCAGTAATTTCATACCTAAATTTAGAGCAGGCTCTGCCCCATATTCATTTTGAATTTGTTTTAGGACATCAGGTATTACCGCAATTGACGGAATACCATGTGTTTTAGTATAGATGGCAGCAAAGACTGAGCCCCAAGTGGTGCAGTCTTCCAGTTGTGGTGTGATCCCCATCGGTAAACTGATTGTTAGGATTCTGTGTTTCTCATGTGGGCTAGTATTTGGAAATACTGCTTCGATTTGAGTAATTTTTTGAGCTATCCAAAACGGAATTTGCTCACGTTTTGTGGGCATTTTACCCATGACTGAATTGAGAGTCTGTGGTGTAATTTTTAGTGTATTCCCCTGTTGGGGCATTGGATTTGGATATGTCAATGGTGGTCGGACTGTAAAAGTCCGCATGACATATTGGACCAATTGTCTGTAAATTTTTATTAACTCTTTTATTTGAGTATGTAATTCCTCATCTGTCATTATATCCAGTTCAGGATGAGGTGTGTAGCCGGCTAAAATCGGCCATGTTGCTCCTGGTCTACCTAGTGGACCGAGCCTGGTAATGTTTTTGTGATGTTTTAGGGCGCCTTTAAACCAGAGCTGATGCTCTTGGTATGTTAATGGAATTTCAATATCCTCGAAAGGAATGTATTCCTCTGGTAGTTCATCTTCTTTGTAGAAGTGAAATGTTTGTGATGTTGGATTGCATTCCGGAAGTAGTACCCATGAATAGAATACCTCTGTCTGAAATGATTCATGTGCCTCTATCACGAAAACTGCTCTACCTCCTCTTGGCGATAGGTCATGTTTTATGAGTTTTAGAGTTATGGCTCTTCTTAAGTTTTGAGGGATGTGTACAACACCCTCCTCAGTTTCATTTAAACCTGTAAGGTTAAAAACTACTGCTTGGGCTGGATCAGCCGCAGTTCCGTTTTCGGTGTCTTCAGTCATTTTGTTTTTTGAAAAATGTAGAACAAGTTTCAAGGAAACAAAGATAAGGTGCACAATATTTTGGAACACTGTATCCTTCAACGTTGAGCAAACCAAACAGCTAATATATAGGGTGCTTCCCTATGTAGCCTTGGTGGATACCTAACCCTGCCCACTCCAGACGTCTTTTGGAGTATATGGGTAGGGGTCTTTGAGAGAAAATAGCACGGCTGAGTTACTCAGTATCTAAAGTTGAATTACTGCCTAACCAAACCGTTGGCGCCATGTAGTGTAGCTCCTATTTCCCTAATAGGCTCTGCGCATTGGAATAATATTTCCTATAGGTTTGACATAGGACTAAGGTCGGTATGTCCCTATCGAGTATATTAAACTTAATTACTTGTGCCAGCTAGCTCAGAGGCCACTAGAAACTCCTTGACAACAAGAAGGGAGTAGTTTCTGGCAGCCGCAAAACATGACCACAATATGTTTTCCTTTTAGAATCAGAACGTGTCCCAGAGTCGTGGAAACACTAGATAACTATTTCACTCAGCTCAGTCGTGCATGCTTAGTTTTCCTCAGAGTTACACAGAAATAATAGACAGGCGTTTTCAATAAAAGATTTATTGAACAGTCTTGTTTCTGGTGTAAGTATAATGTGCTGTTACGATCACAAGACAGTATGCGAGATAAATAATGTACAGGGTGAGCAGTAGAAATAAATAATACTGCAATAGCATTATCTTTTAGTACAAATGCTGTTACATAAATAACACAGACTAAAAATGCGAGTACTCATACGATGCGGTGCTAAGCTAGTTCTACCCCAGTATACCTAACCTAACCTAGGTGTAGGAAGAGGGAAGAAGTAGGTGAAGTATTCCTTACTATGGTATACTAAGAGTATGTTAAGTCTAGTATGCCTAGTATGCCAAAAGTCCCTCTAGGTTCTTATCAGCTCCATACCTGAAGAATGAGAGAGGTTGGAATCTCTTTGCCAGACTCGAACTCCAACACCCCGCAAGGGAAGTCAGATCACTGGAAGCTGGAAGCTGGGCTCTCTGCGTGCAGGGAATGGCAGCGTCTTCTCAGTGCGTCAGGCCGGGATACGGGCTCCTCTGAAGTCGAGGTCTCCTCTGGTTTACAGGGGCTAGGGAAGGTATATTTATACCTGAGAGTACCTTAGGAATGTTAGCATTGACGTGAATTGGACAACGAAAGACGTCATGAATGAACCCCTAAGGAATAATGGTTCATGCATAATAGATGAGGCCTTGAAGAAATCAATAGTCCTGGGCTAGGGAAACTCCCGCAGCCTAAGGGTCTGTTCTTCATGAACTCGTTGTGACATTAGGGTGGACGGATGTCAGAGACCATGCCTGTATTTGGAGTGCACGGTTTAATGCCTAAATAAGGCCTGGGATTCTATGCCTATATAAGGGCAGGGCGAATTGTGCCTATATAAGGACAGGATATTGGAAAGCCCGTTATGGACACCCTAAGAGGAAATACAACAACCTGCCACGGGCTCATGTTATTCATACATTGAGTCATCAACGTGTTGGCGTTCACGTTGCAGGGAATTCCATGGCTGATGAAGCTACTAAAGCAGCAGTTCGCACTACTGCCATTGCTGAAATCACTGGTTCGAGTACGAGAATAGACAGAGACATCATGGTGGCTATCAATGCTGCTCGCAATGACACTCTCTTGCCGAAAGGCTTTCCACTCAAGTACTCCTACAAGTTAGATGCACCAAACATTTCGTATACTGAAATTCCAGGAGTGCGGGATAGAGTAATACCAAAGACTGCTCGCAGATTGGGTTTAATACTAGCTGCTCATGAGGGTCTGGGGTCAGCACACACAGGGGTCGCGGATACAGTTTAATTATTGAAGTATCGCTATTGGTGGCCTGGTCTTACAGAATAGACCAAGGACTTCGTCCTCAAATGTGACATCTGCCAGCAGATGAAAGGCTCAACCATAGCACGTCCACCTCAGACACCCCTATTGATCTCAGACAAGCCTTTAGCGGTTGTTTATTTGGATCACTGCGGCCCCTTACACTAAGATGGGGTTTACAAGTACATCTTGTAGGCAGTGGATCCATGATCCAGATTCCTGTAGGTTTGGCCACAGCGCTTGGCTGATGATCGAACTGTTACAAAGGATTTGCGAATCTTCATTTTTACATACTCAATTGGCACACTAGATTCTGACCAGGGCCCAGCGTTTAGCTCACTGGCTTACAAAGAAGCCATGGGAAGTATGGTTGTGGCCTTGCTGTACTCCTCCCCCTACCATTCTAGGGGAAATTCTGTAGTTGAGAGGAAAAACTGTGACTTAAAGCAGTCCTTAACAGCAAGGGTATTAGGCTCAGGTGGTAGTTGACTCAATTACATATAAGGGGTCCCGAGGGCACTCAATAACATGCCCAGAAAATCCCTAAGGGGTCGTACTCCTTACGAACTCCTGTTCGGTGTGAGAATGTGGGTACCCGACCTCGATAACGTCAGCACAGTGGCGGTGGGAACACCATTTGACATCAATGAACGTTTGGCTGTTTTACAGGAACTCAATGAATTCCGGGGTGCACAAATCAATGTCAAGAAAAATGCACCGCCACTGGAGAAGTGAAGGTTGTACCGGCAAGACCAGCCTGGATCCCGACGATTGGATACCTAGTCAGAGAGAACATTTTGGACAAGAAAGAATTTGGGCCATCTTACAGAGCACCTGTACCTGTCCTGGCTGTCGAAGGTACTAAAACTGTACTTCTTCGTCCACTTGCCGTTCGCAGAGACAAAAGGTTTGTCTCATTGATCTGATCAAACCACACTATGTGGCCGATTCTCAACAATAGGCTGCGTGGGCTCCTGGGTAGCCACCACACTCCTCTCGCTACCATTCAGGAAGTTCACATGGAAGCTTAAATAACTACAGAAGATTCCCCTCTGCAAAGAGAAGCTGTACACAAAGATGAAATTATACTTATGAAAATGTACAGTCGACGAGTACTGAAATGTCAATTCCAAAAATTGACGACGTCTATGTGAATATGCCACAGATCGAGTCATCTCCCAGTTCTACAAAACCTGCTGAGCTGCCTAAAATAGTCAGAGCGGCGTATGGCTACTTCGTGCATTATGGCGACTTCTCATCGGATTCTAGTGAACCTGAACTGCCACCACTGCCTCTCCCTTTCAAGCTACGAGTGTATACTCTCTATCTTTGGCTCAAAAAGACATACTTTGTTGCTCTATGGATACATCTCTGGATAACAATCACTTTACTGTTTCTGGTCCTCTGGATTGGTTTGGTGACTGTCTTTTTCCTGCTCCTGAGTGGACACTATCTCCCAGAAAGCTCCGCAGTACAACTTGTGAACTTGGTTCTGAAACCACATACATCATCGCACCGTGAACTAAGAGACCTGTCCCTGGTGACGAATACAGCAGTTCCAGTTCCGGAAGGAATAGTTTGGGACAGGGTATCATATGATGTATATGGTCCGAATGAGCTATTGAAAATTCCATATTTGTTTAAAATTTCCTTAAATGATATCATCACCTCTAGTACTTTCTCTGATGATTGGGACATTGAAACTGTGCATAATTTGCTTGCAGATCTAAAGCAATCAGCTGCATTTTCTAATGCTGAATTGTGGGGTGGGCGGAATTTGCGTAGTCGCGCTACGCAAAGCTCCGCGAAACGGTAAAAAATCTCCGCGAGCACGCAGAAATTCCGCGAACACGCGGAATTGCTTGTTCCGCCATTTCGTGATGCTTTTTTCCTGTTCGCGAACGCTGTTTGCGTGCTCGGGGGGAAATATCTCACGAACACGCATTTTGAAAGCGCGAACAAGCAAAAAATTCCACGAAGCCGCGGATCGCGGAATTTCTGGCAATTCCGCGTTCTCCTTGGAACGCGAAATTACCCAAATTCCGCAAACGGAACGGAATTGACCGCCCAGGCCTAATAATGGTACATCTAATTATGGAGACATGTTCTATTAACAATATTATGGTCACCATTTCTTACATAAAGCTAGTGTCCCACGTGCTGTTTATAATTACACTCAATGGGAACATTGCCCAACACAGCCAAAGGGTAGTTCAAAAACGTTTGAACAAACATTTGCTTATTTTTCTTGTTCTTTTTTTAAAAACATATTTTATTGAGTTTGTGAAAGTCAACACAGGGTTTCCACACGATGATAGACATATAAATCATATATAGAAGGGAAATTACAGTCCACATCTTATGTATCGTATGATTACACACATAAAACAAAAACAACTGCATCACACAGGTCCTAACACTTCGCCTAGTCTTGTGCATTCTGTTCTTGGTTACTCCTGATACAGGTGTGTGGTATTGGTATAAACCCTCCATCTTTATTGGAATGCTATGACTTCATTCATTAATTGGCGATCCTCTGTGTTGTGCGTCTCTAAGGGAATGTTTCTATATATGGCCCACCGTTTCCATATTTTGGTGTGCTTCCGTGGGCATCCACGGGCTATGAATACAGGTGGTTCTAACTCCATAGCATAATCCATGCCTCCCTTCCTTGTCGATACATGAGGAGGGGTATCAGCCTTCCAATGTTTGGCAATATCCCATTTTGCAAGGGTCAGGCCCAAAAATAATAAATGTCTTTTGTAATGATTACCCCAAATTTCGTATGTGCAATGCAGGAGCGTGAGTTTGGGAGACTGGGGAATGTCCCATGCTAATACTGCAGATAGGCTTTGAAGCACCCCTCACCCAAAACTATCGAGAGTGGGGCACGTCCAAACTGTGTGTAGGAAGGTGCCGTCCTTAGAGTGACAGCGGAGCACTGAGGAGAGGCGATCAGTCCAGCCCGCCATAATCTATGTCGGGTGTAGTACACCCTATGCAGGTATTTAAATTGAATATAGCGTAGGCGGGTGGAGATTGCAGCTCCACATGGTGATTGAAATGCTTCGGACCAGTCGTCGTCGTCTATAGGTCCTACGTCCATGTCCTATGAGGCCCGTAGGGTAGCAAGGGTTGTGGGGCTGTTCATCACTAGGCTTTGATAGATTTTGGAGATTTTATGGTCCCTAAGGTCCCCCATCAGGAGCTTGCCCTCTAGTGGACTAAACTCAGGTAAGGCTGTCCGATCCTTAATGTAAGATTGCAAGGCATGACGTAATTGTAAGTATTTGTAGAATTGAGAGTGGGGCATGGAGAACTCCCCTGAAGGTCATGAAAGGACCTTAGGGTGTGGCCCCTCATGACATCCCAAGAGTTGATACTCCAATGCGATCCCAGCCGCTGAACCCCTGTAGGTCTGCTACCTGAGGGAGTAGGCAGTTTCGCCACAACGAGGTCTCCCGCGTAAGGCACCCCACCAACCCATGCGGCGCAACGTCTGTCGACAGGACATGATTACCACCTGTGTTACGGGGGGAGGCCCTTAGGGGCCGATCTGCTGTACAGGAGTGGGTATAGGGATGGTTCTCCCATAATCCACTGTTCGATCTTATATGCAGGTTCATCCCTAGGCCCATACCACCATTCATTCAAGACCTGTAGTTGTGATGCTGCGTGGTAGGAGTGTATGTCTGCAGTGGCGATGCCGCAGCAGTAAGTGGATTGCATACATGTGCGCAGGGCGACTCTAGCCGTGGTACCCCCCCACATAAATTGACCTAATGCTGCATTAATTTGCCAAACCCAGGTCATAGGAATCAAATAAGGATGAGATTGTAATTGATATAGTAATTTCGGCAAAGAGACCATCTTGAAGATGGCCTACCTTCCATAGAGTGAGAGGGGGAGTGAGGCCCATGTTTTCATCTTAGCTTTGACTTTGGTTGTAGTTACTCCAGGAAAGTATTTGACTATCTGATACAAAGATGCCCAAGTAGGTAAAGCCTTGTGTTACAAGCTTCAGACCATCGGCTCATCTCCCGCTCCCCAGAGACCCTCTGAGTGGCTATATTTGAGACTTAGTAGAGTTCATGTGTAGGCCCGACGTCTCTCCAAAGATGCGCATGACCTGGAGTATTCGGGGCCCTGTCCAGTGGGGATCGGTCAAGAAGAATAGGATGTTGTCTGCATATAAAGCTATACGATCCGATATGTCCGAAGTCCACTCGAACCCACGATACCCAGGCTGCTAGCGGCTTGATGGCAAGGGCAAATAATAGAGGTGAAAGGGGGTACCCCTGACGGGTGCCACGGTTGATAGGAAAATGGACTGATGTAGTTCCGGCCACCCGCACAGATACCGTAAGGTCTGTATATAACAATCTAATCAATGCAAAGAGGCGGGGACCCATGTTTAAATGCCTCAATAAGATGAACATATAAGTCCAACTCACCGAATTAAATGCCTTGTCCATGTATACCAAGAGCAGGGCAGCTGGTCTGTTTAGACGATCAATAGCAGCAATGGCATTATGGAGTCTACGGATGTTGTGTCGGGTCGATCTTTGAGGCATGAATCCGGCCAGGTAGGGATGGATCTATTCCGTGAGGTGCGGAATCAGTATGTTTGCCAGTACTTTGGCTAAAAGCTTTGTGTTAGAAATGGGGGTCTCTAGTTGGCAAGGGCTTGCACCTTTGTCCAAGTAGGGACCCTTCTTCCTAGTCAGGATAAGGGAGTTACACTCCTAAAATAACCCCTGCTCACCCCCTTGGTAGCTTGGCACGAGCAGTCAGGCTTATTCTAGAGGCAGTGTGTAAAGCATTTGCACAAAACCAACAGTAATACAATGTAAGCATTACAAACGGACACCAAACCAGTTTAGAAAAATATCCAATATTTTTATATACTTAAAACAAGACCAAATACGATAAAAATCCACTATACAGTACTTCAAAAATAGTTACTTCTCAAAATGTCTTTAAGTTGCAAAATACGTTGAAAAACACAGTTCGTATGAGTCTGTAGCTCGGTCCGAGCCTACCGCGATGCTGAAAACAACAGAGTCTCGCAGTTCCCGCTGACTGCGTCGGTACGGGCCAGCAACAGTGGGACAGATTCGTTCACAGTACCTTTCTTAGTGCGGCTCACACAGGCGTGCGAGTCGGTCTTGGCATCCGTCGTGGTCGCGATGCAAAACGGAAGCGGTGCAAGGGGCGGTCTCCCTCGATGCGGTGCGAGCAGCGGTGACGATCGTGCAGACGGCGTCGGTGAGACCAAGGCTGGCGGTGCAGGGCGAGTCGGTGCTCGATGCGGTGCTGGCAGGTTGCGGTGCGGGTGACAGAGCCGGTTGTGGCGTTCGTCGCGGTCACGGTGCAAGGTGGAAGCGGTGCAAGGTGCGGTGTCCCTCGATGCGGTGCGAGCAGCGGCTCGGTGACAATCGTGCAGACGGCGTCGGTGAGACCAAGGCTTGCGGTGCAGGGCGAGTCGGTGCTCGATGCGGTGCTGGCAAGTTGTGATGCGAGCGACAGAGCCGGTTGGCGGGAATTGGCGCTGGCCGAGCCAGACAGCTGTGCGTGACGAGTCGGTCACGGGTGTCGAGCCAGCAGCGACCGTGTCGGTGAGCCCAGGCCAGTGAGGTGAAGCGAGGCGATGCAGGTCACGGTGTCTCTCGATGCGGTGCAGGCAGCGGCTCGGTGATGGAGTGGGTGAGACCAAGGCTTACGGTGCAGGGCGAGTCGGTGCGGCTTGCGGTGCCTTCGGGGCACAAGGCCAGCGATGGAGTCGGTTGACAGAGTCGGTCGCGGTTCCCTCTTCTCTGTGGCAACTGAAACAGCAGTTCCAGGAGCGGTACCCAGAGGTTGGTGAAGTCTTTGCAGTCCCTGAGACTTCTTAACAGGAGGCCAGCTCGGTTCAGGCCCTTGGAGATACTCAGCACAAGTAGAGAAAGTTCAGTCCAGTCCTTTCACTGCCCAAGGCAGAAGCAGCAGCTGCAGGCCAACCCAACAAAGCAACAACACAGCAAAGGGGCAGTACTCCTCCTGGCAGCTCTTCCAGCTCTTCATCTTGGCAGGTTCCTTGATTCCAGCGAGATCTAAAATTCTGGGGTTTGGGTCCCCCTTTTTATCCTCAATTTCTCTTTGTTCTCTGAAGGCAGAGAGGCCTTTGCCTAGTCCAAACCAGTTCTGGTCAGTCCTGGAGCACTTTGTTGACAAGTCTTCTTCTTTCCTTTTGCAGTGTTGGCCAGGGACATCAGACACACCACAGGAGGTGGAGCCAGCATTGTGGAGGGAAGGCACAGCCCTATTCAGGTCCCAGGTGCAACTCCTCCCACCCATCTACATGTAGATCTTGCTATTCAGCCCTGTGCTGACTCACCCTATCTCCTGGAATCCCCCCAGCCCCTGTCACTCACACTCCAGACAAGGAATACACAACCTAGCAGAGGCAGGCTTGGATGGTTAGACAAGAAAATACCTACTTTCTAAAAGTGGTATTTTCAAACACAGAATGTTAAAACCAACTTCACTAAAAGATGCATTTTATCATTCTGAAGTTCAGGCATACTAAACTCGAATTTCTACCATGTTCCCTGGGTCAGTTAGGATTATAGGATGTAATAATCAAAACTGCCCATTCTGGCCTATGGGGAACAGGTAGCCTTGCAATAGTGAAAAACGAAGTAGGCTGTATTTCACTATCAGGACATGCCACACACACCAGGGCATGTCCTACCTTTCACATACAATGCACCCTGCCCACAGGGGTACCTTGGGCCTACCTTAGGGGTGACTAACATGTCGAAAAGGGAAGGTTTAGGGACTTGCAAGTGTGTGCACTTGCCAAGTCGACATGGCAGCCCCAGGCTGCGCACAGGCTCTGCAATGGCAGGCCAGAGTTACACTTTACGGGCTGTTTGCGTGGGTGGCACAATCCAGTGCTGCAGCCCACCAATAGCATTTGATTTATAGGCCCTGGCACTCGCAGTGCACTTTACTAGGGACTGACACATAAATCAAATAGGCCAATCATGGAAACTCCAATCCATAACACATTTTCTACAGGAGCACTTGCACTTTCCCACTGGACAGCAGTGAGGAAAGTGCGCAGAATCATTACACCAGCAAAAACAGAGTCAAAACCAGGAGGTCAGAAAGCAAAAAGTCAGGGGAAACACGCCAAAAGATGCCAAGTCTAACACATGTCCCCTCCAGCTGAAAGTAGGGAGAACTACCCAACCCCATTGGAGTTCTCTTCACTAAGGCGGAAGAACCTGGACAGACCATCTGCGTTGGCGTGTTCTGTACCAGGGTGGTGTTCCACCGTAAAGTCCATTCCCTGTAGGGAGATGGACCACCTCAGCAGTTTTGGATTCTCACCCCTCATTTGCATCAACCATCTGAGGGGCCTGTGGTCTGTCTGAACCCGGAAGTGAGTCCCAAACAGGTATGGTCTCAGCTTCTTCAGTGCCCAGACCACAGCAAAAGCTTCCCTTTCTATGGCACTCCACCTCTGTTCCCTGGGGAGTAGTCTCCTGCTAAGGAAGACTACAGGCTGATCCAGGCCCTCTTCGTTCAGTTGTGAGAGCACCGCTCCCACACCATGCTCTGAAGCGTCAGTATGCACGACGAATTCTTTGGAGAAGTCAGGTGCCTTGAGCACGGGCACCGTGCACATGGCTGCCTTCAGGGCATCAAAAGCTTGCTGGCAGGACTCAGTCCAGATCACCTTCCTGGGCTGCTTCTTCGAAGTCAGCTCTGTTAAGGGGGCAACAATGGTGCCATAGCCCTTAACAAATCTCCT
The DNA here is from genome assembly GCA_963921515.1 of Calotriton arnoldi. Lineage (NCBI taxonomy): Eukaryota > Metazoa > Chordata > Amphibia > Caudata > Salamandridae > Calotriton > Calotriton arnoldi. The sequence goes on from CAWUFW010001561.1 coordinate 2,507,858, forward strand.
ATAGTAGCCGGTGAGACCTAAGAAGGCTCTCACCTCTGTCTGGGTCTTGGGGGCTCCCAAGCCAGAATGGTGTCAATCTTGGGTTGTAGGGGCGCCACCTGGCCGCTTCCTACCTGGTGTCCCAAGTACACCACAGAACCCTGCCCGATCTGGCACTTACTGGCCTTGATCGTGAGGCCTGCACCTTGCAGAGCCCTCAACACTTTCTCAAGGTGCTGTAAATGTTCTTCCCAGCTGGAACTGAACACAGCAATATCATCCAGGTAGGCGGCACTGAAATCCTCCAGTCCAGCCAACACCTGATTGACCAACCTCTGAAAGGTGGCAGGGGCATTCTTCAACCCAAAGGGCATCACCCGAAATTGGTAATGACCTTCTGGGGTTGAGAATGCTGACCTCTCCTTGGCCCCATCGGTTAAGGCAATCTGCCAGTACCCAGATGTTAAATCAAACGTGCTGAGGAACCGGGCAACTCCCAACCGATCAATGAGCTCATCAGCTCTGGGGATGGGGTGCGCGTCAGTCCTGGTGACGGCATTGAGCCCATGGTAGTCCACACAAAACCGGAGTTCTGGAGTGGCACCGGGTGCAGCAGCCTTTAGGACCAAGACCACTGGGCTGGCCCAAGGACTGTTGGAGGGCTCAATCACCCCTAACGCCAACATCTTAGAGTCCTCCTCCTTGATGCCTGCCCTGACCCGGTCAGTCAACCTGTAAATCTTGTGCTTCACAGGAGGGCTGTCACCAGTGTCCACGTCATGGGTACACCAGTGAGTAACACCGGGGGTCAGAGAGAACAGTGGGGCAAACTGTCCCAACAACTGGTGACAGTCCCCCTGCTGCTCCTGAGTCAGAGTAGGGGAGAGGATCACACCCTCCACTGACTCATCATGCTCCTTGGTAGACAGGAGGTCAGAGAGAGGCTCACTCTCCTCTTCCACCCCATCATCTGTCGCCAAGAGCATACTCACTTCGGACCTCTCAAAGTGGGGCTTGAGGCGGTTCACGTGAAGGACCCTCAAAGGGTTCCTTGGTGCCTGCAAATCCACCAGGTAGGTGACGTCACTTTTGCGCTCCACCACCTCATATGGCCCAGTCCACTTGTCCTGCAAGGCACAAGGTTCCACTGGGGCCATGACCCACACTTTTTGCCCAGGTTGAAATTCGACCAGAGTGGCATTCTGGTCATACCACCTCTTCATTTCTTCCTGGCTTGCTTCTAGGTTCGCCTGAGCGAGTGTCCTGAAGCGGGCAGTTTGGTTTCTAAAGGCCAGCATGTAACTAAACACATCCTGGGGAGTTTTCCTGGGAGCCGCCTCCCAGCCTTCCTTTACCAAACTCAGAGGTCCTCTGACAGGGTGGCCATACAGGAGCTCAAAGGAGCTGTACCCAAGAGACTTCTGAGGCACCTCCCTGTATGCAAAGTGTAGGCATGGCAAGAGGACGTCCCACTTACGCCTCATGGGTTCTGTTAGACCCTTGATCATGCCTTTCAAGGTCTGGTTGAATCTCTCCACCAGACCGTTTCCTTGTGGGTGGTAAGGCGTGGTGAACTTGTAGGTTACACCACACTCCTTCCACAGGGATGTCATATACTTGGATATGAAATTGGTCCCCCTATCAGAAACCACCTCTCTGGGGAATCCCACACGGGAAAAGATCCCCATTAACGCCTGGCCCACCACTGGCGCCGTCGTTGTCCTGAGAGGGATTGCCTCCGGGTACCGGGTGGCATGGTCCACCAAGACCAGGATGTACCTGTTGCCCATTGCTGTCTTGGGATCCAGTGGCCCCACAATATCCATCCCTACCCTTTCAAAGGGTGTTCCAACAACAGGAAAAGGTTGGAGAGGAGCTTTGACCTTCCTCCCACTCTTACCACTTGCCTGGCAAGTTTGGCAAGACCTTCAGTGTGCATCTGACTGCCTTCGCATTTGGGGCCAAAAGAAGTGGGTGACAAGCCTGTCAAAGGTCTTGTCCTGCCCCAAATGTCCTGCCAAAGGCACGTCATGAGCCAGACCCAGTAGGAAGGTCCTGAAGCGCTGGGGTACCACCAGCACACAGGCTGACCCAGGCTCAGCATCCTTAGGCTCACTGTATAGGAGACCATTCTCCCAGTAGATCAGATGTGACCCGGACTGATTACCAGCTGCCTGGTCTGCAGCCTGCCGCCGCAGACCCTCCAGAGTAGGGCACTCGTTCTGCTCCCTGCAGAACTCCTCCCTGGTGGGACCCCCTTCTTGCTGCCAATGGGTCAGCTCAGAGATATCTCCCAGTTCGGCTACCTGCTCCCCTGTAGGCACCGGGGCGTCCCCCTCGAGGCCTGCCTCCTCCCGGTCCGTGGGAACTTCGGGGGCCGGTTTCCCGCGCCCCCTGCCCTTCCTCTTGGCAGGGACTTGGCCATTGTTCCAGGCTCCAAGTCCTCTTGATCACCCTTTCTGGCTGCCATTGACCGAGTAGACACGCATGCCCACTCTGGCAACCCAAGCATCTCCAAGTGAGACCTGAGCTCAACATCCTTCCATAAGGACTGCTCCAGGTCGTTACCTAGCAGACAATCTACAGGCATGGTAGGGCTCACAACCACCCTCAAGGGACCTGAGAACCCCCCCATTCAAAGGGAACCTGCGCCACCATACACTGGCGCTCAGAGTTGTCTACAGCAACTACTTGGTGGAATGCCCCTGGGACTACCTGCTTCTCAGGCACCAGGTGACACCGGACTGAGGTCACACTGGCTCCAGTATCTCTGAGAGCCTCTACCCTGTTCCCATTGATGGTCACCCAGGTGCTATATTTCTTTGTGTTAGGGGGCACCTGGTTTCCTGGGACCATCTCACTGTCCCCGAGTGAGACGAGGGTCATTTCTGCGGGATCCCCACCCTCCTGTTGGCACCCCTCCTCCCCAAGCGCTACACTAGCCAACACTTTGGACTGTCCACCGGTGGGTGGCTTTGTCCCCTTTGGGCACTTGGGGTCCCCCTTGAAGTGACCCACCTGGTCACATGCATAACACTTGTGGGGCCGGTCTCAACAGGCTTCCCTGTAGAGACCCCTTTCTTCTTATCACCGGGGGCTGGGAACCTTTACCCTGGGTACTAGTTTGGGGCCCTTTAGAGAACTCCTGTGCTTTACCCTTGTCCCCCCCACCTTTCTGCTGGGGACCCTGCCCACCTTTGGCTGAGTCTCCCCAAACGCTTTCTTGTGGACCCTGGTACTCACCCAGCGGTCCGCCTCCATAGCAAGCTTCCTGGGGTCAGTTAGCTTACTATCAACTAGGTGCTGGCGCAGATCTGCAAAACATAGACTAGACAAGTGCTCCCATGCAATCAAATTGTAGAGCCCCTGAAAATCTGTTACATTACTGCCCTTCACCCAACCATCCAGCGACCTACAGAACATATCCACACATTCCAACCAAGTGTTGGCCTCAGACTTTTTACTGGACCTGAACTGATCCCTGTACTTCTCAGGAGTGAGCCCATACCTAGTGAGGAGAGCGTCTTTAATGTCAGCATAGGTGAGGTCCTGCCCCATATCCAAAGCTAGCAGGGTATCCCTAGCTTCTTCTGGAAAGAGAGGCCACAACCCTGCCCCCCAGTTCCTTTCAGGGACCCCATTCATATGAATAGACGACTCGTACCCTTGAAACCACCTTTGTATGTCATCACCCTTTTTGTACTCTTTACCTACATTCTTGGGGATGTGTACAATCCTGTCTGTGTGTGCTGAAGAATTGCTGCCACCATCTGAGCCGGTTCTACTTTTTAGCTCCAGCTCCTTAATCATTCTCTCATGATCTAGTATCATCTTCCTTTCCTCCATGGCTATTCTTTTTTCTTCCCTCTCACTTTCTATTCTGAGTTTCTCCAATTCAAACCTCCTTACTTCCCGCCTGTCCTCCAGCTCCTCTGGGGACAAGCTACTGCTGCCTGGCCTGGAGGGCTCCCCCCCTCCCAAAAGCACATCCACCCTAGGAACAAGCTCCTCCACCTCTCCAGTGAGATCACCAGATTGCCCACTGGCACCTCTGGCTGCTACCCAGGCCCTCAGCGCCTTTTGTAGCTCATCCTTCCTGGTGAGGCCTCTGACCTGGACTTTTAGGTTCTTGCAAATCGATTTTAACTCCTTGACATTGTAGGCTTCCAATCGATCCTCCTCAAAGGCAATTTCTACTGATGCAATTGATGATACTATAGATTCAGGCATGTTGAAGTAGCAAGTTCAAACTGGCAAGATCAAAAATAGGCCAAAAAGAAAAATCACCTGTATGTGGTACGTAATGGTCTGCGATATGGTAGTAGTGCACACCAATCACTGTAAGTCAAGTGCAAACACAAGTCCTATCCTCACCGCTGACAACCAATGTTAGAAATGGGGGTCTCTAGTTGGCAAGGGCTTGCACCTTTGTCCAAGTAGGGACCCTTCTTCCTAGTCAGGATAAGGGAGTTACACTATTAAAATAACCCCTGCTCACCCCCTTGGTAGCTTGGCACGAGCAGTCAGGCTTATTCTAGAGGCAGTGTGTAAAGCATTTGCACAAAACCAACAGTAATACAATGTAAGCACTACAAACGGACACCACACCAGTTTAGAAAAATATCCAATATTTTTATATACTTAAAACAAGACCAAATACGATAAAAATCCACTATACAATACTTCAAAAATAGTTACTTCTCAAAATGTCTTTAAGTTGCAAAATACGTTGAAAAACACAGTTCGTACGAGTCGGTAGCTCGGTCCGAGCCTACCGCGATGCTGAAAACAACAGAGTCTCGCAGTTCCCGCTGACCGCGTCGGTACGGGCCAGCAACAGCGGGACAGATTTGTTCACAGTACCTTTCTTAGTGCGGCTCACACAGGCGTGCGAGTCGGTCTTGGCATCCGTCGCGGTCGCGATGCAAAATGGAAGCGGTGCAAGGGGCGGTGTCCCTCGATGCGGTGCGAGCAGCGGCTCGGTGACGATCGTGCAGACGGCGTCGGTGAGACCAAGGCTGGCGGTGCAGGGCGAGTCGGTGCTCGATGCGGTGCTGGCAGGTTGCGGTGCGGGTGACAGAGCCGGTTGTGGCGTTCGTCGCGGTCACGGTGCAAGGTGGAAGCGGTGCAAGGTGCGGTGTCCCTCGATGCGGTGCGAGCAGCGGCTCGGTGACGATCATGCAGACGGCGTCGGTGAGACCAAGGCTTGCGGTGCAGGGCGAGTCGGTGCTCGATGCGGTGCTGGCAAGTTGCGATGTGAGCGACAGAGCCGGTTGGCGGGAATTGGCGCTGGCCGAGCTGGACAGCTGTGCGTGACGAGTCGGTCACGGGTGTCGAGCCAGCAGCGACCGTGTCGGTGAGCCCAGGCCAGCGAGGTGAAGCGAGGCGATGCAGGTCGCGGTGTCTCTCAATGCGGTGCAGTCAGCAGCTTGGTGACGGAGTCGGTGAGACCAAGGCTTACGGTGCAGGGCGAGTCGGTGCGGCTTGCGGTGCTTCCGGGACACAAGGCCAGCGACGGAGTCGGTTGACAGAGTCGGTCGCGGTTCCCTCTTCTCTGAGGCAACTGAAACAGCAGTTCCAGGAGCAATACCCAGAGGTTGGTGAAGTCTTTGCAGTCCCTGAGACTTCTTAACAGGAGGCCAGCTCGGTTCAGGCCCTTGGAGATACTCAGCACAAGTAGAGAAAGTTCAGTCCAGTCCTTTCACTGCCCAAGGCAGAAGCAGCAGCTGCAGGCCAACCCAACAAAGCAACAACACAGCAAAGGGGCAGTACTCCTCCTGGCAGCTCTTCCAGCTCTTCGTCTTGGCAGGTTCCTTGATTCCAGCGAGATCTAAAATTCTGGGGTTTGGGTCCCCCTTTTTATCCTCAATTTCTCTTTGTTCTCTGAAGGCAGAGAGGCCTTTGCCTAGTCCAAACCAGTTCTGGTCAGTCCTGGAGCACTTTGTTGACAAGTCTCCTTCTTTCCTTTTTCAGTGTAGGCCAGGGACATCAGACACACCACAGGAGGTGGAGCCAGCATTGTGGAGGGAAGGCACAGCCCTATTCAGGTCCCAGGTGCAACTCGTCCCACCCATCTACATGTAGATCTTGCTATTCAGCCCTGTGCTGACTCACCCTGTCTCCTGCAATCCCCCCAGCCCCTGTCACTCACACTCCAGACAAGGAATACACAACCTAGCAGAGGCAGGCTTGGATGGTTAGACAAGAAAATACCTACTTTCTAAAAGTGGTATTTTCAAACACAGAATGTTAAAACCAACTTCACTAAAAGATGCATTTCATCATTCTGAGTTCAGGCATACTAAACTCGAATTTCTACCATGTTCCCTGGGTCAGTTAGGATTATAGGATGTAATAATCAAAACTGCCCATTCTGGCCTATGGGGAACAGGTAGCCTTGCAATAGTGAAAAACGAAGTAGGCTGTATTTCACTATCAGGACATGCCACACACACCAGGGCATGTCCTACCTTTCACATACAATGCACCCTGCCCACAGGGGTACCTTGGGCCTACCTTAGGGGTGACTAACATGTCGAAAAGGGAAGGTTTAGGGACTTGCAAGTGTGTGCACTTGCCAAGTCGACATGGCAGCCCCAGGCTGCGCACAGGCTCTGCAATGGCAGGCCAGAGTTACACTTTACGGGCTGTTTGCGTGGGTGGCACAATCCAGTGCTGCAGCCCACCAACAGCATTTGATTTATAGACCCTGGCACTCGCAGTGCACTTTACTAGGGACTGACACATAAATCAAATAGGCCAATCATGGAAACTCCAATCCATAACACATTTTCTACAGGAGCACTTGCACTTTCCCACTGGACAGCAGTGAGGAAAGTGCGCAGAATCATTACACCAGCAAAAACAGAGTCAAAACCGGGAGGTCAGAAAGCAAAAAGTCAGGGGAAACACGCCAAAAGATGCCAAGTCTAACACTTTGCTTCAATACTTAGCAGACATATTGGTCTATAGGATGAACAGAGGTCTATTTTTCTTGTTTTGACACAACAGACCCAGCCTCTTATTATTACAGGGTTGCACCTACACCAGCGAAGAAAAATATGCTAACAAACGCCAAGCTGATATACTCTGCCTCCGTTATTTCCCAACTGTCTGTTCAGGGGTTCGACTTTTGGAAAGAAACCATAGACACAAAATCTGTCTGGGGGACAAAAGATTGGCAGGTTCAGGGAACTGAGGCCTTATTCAGAGCATGCCTCCTACCAAATCAAATAATGTTCCTGAATAAAACAGTGCAACAAACTTCCTGTCTTGGAATAGCCAAGATGAAGGATTTGAACACGCCTTGCATTCCCTCATTTTCACGATTTGAGAACTGACAGCACTTAACACACAACAGTGAGGATACACTAGATACCATGATACGTAATGGTTCTTTTAATTCATCAGATCCCAATTGGTAGGGGTGGTTGGTTTGGCCTGTGGACACAAACGGGTGTCAATCTAGAATCCTGGGTAACATCAAAGGGTTTAGGATCAATAGGGCTGATCAACGATATGTACAAACAGAACACCCTGGGGTGGTTACATCATATAGTGTTGGGAAGTTATACCTTGATTGGCTAAAAACCTCAACACTCTCTCAGGTGAAGCAACACTTGTCCCTTCTTTCTGATTACATGGATCTCAGGGATTTTTTATTAGGTCCTCAGACCCCACATCAAAAGCGCTTCTCTTAACATCACAGAAGATAGAAATTAGAAGAAGCTAAACTTAACTTAAGTTAGGATTTTGTCTTAAGACCAAAATTTAAGACAAACTTAAGACAAAATCCTAACTTAAGTTAAACTTAAGTTAGGATTTTGTCTTAAGACCAAAACCTAAGACAAACTTAAGACAAAATCCTAACTTAAGTTTAACTTAAGTTAGGATTTTGTCTTAAGACGAAAACTTAAGACAAATTTAAGACAAAATCCTAACTTTACTACTCCTAAATGCCTTTTGTGAATACCGAAAGTCATAAAGTTAGGATTTTGTCTCAGATTACTTTTGTGAATCAGGCCCATAGTCTCGCCCTAAGTGTGCCTGGTATGCCCAGAAGTGGGTCCCGGGCTTATTGTGCCACTGGATTCAAGCTAGCCTGGCTGATGAGAGGTGATTCCCCGAAACCCGTGTTAGGAAGCTTGTCTCTGGTCCAGGGAGGACCTGGCTTGGCAGTTTGGGCTGGACTATTCCCATGAGGAGCAGGGTCAAGACTGATTTGCATATGGCTGGATCTAAACTGGGGTGGCATGGTGAGCAAAAGAATGATGGATTTAACCCAGATCTCTTGACTGGGGGTGAATGTTTGATTCATTCAGCATTCTGTCCATCATTTGTTGCCGCAGGACTTTTAACCCTAAGTGGGATGAGTATGCCCAGATGTGGGTCCCTTTCTGGCTGTGCCTCTGGATTCAAGCTAGCCTGGCTGATATGGGGTGATGCCCTGAAATCGGTCCCAGGCTGCTTGTTTCCGCTCCAGGGTGGACCAGGCCTGGCAGTTCGGGTTGGACTGTTCCTATGAGGAGCAGGGTCAAGACTGATTTACATTTGGCTTGGTCCAAGCTGGGGTGGCATGGTGAGCAAAAGACCAATTAATTTAACCCAGATATCTTGACTGGGGGTGAATGTTTGATTTGTTTCGCATTCCGTAAATCATTTGAGTGTCTTTTTTTCTTTCTCGCCCTAATTAGGGTGGGTATGCCCAGACATGGGTCCCTTGCTCACTGTGACACTGGATTCAAGCGAGCCTGGCTGATGAGGGGTGATACCCTGAAACCGGTCATAGGATGCTTGTTTCGGGTCCATGGAGGACCTGGCTTGGCAGTTCGGGCTGGACTCTTCCCATGAGGAGCAGGGTCAAGACTGATATGCATATGGCTGGATCTAAACTGGGGTGGCATGGCGAGCAAAAGAACGATGGATTTAACCCAGATCTCTTGACTGGGGGTGAATGTTTGATTTGTTTTGCATTCTATCATTTGTGTGTCTTTTACTTTCTCGCCCTAAGTGCGCCGAGTATGCACAGACGTGGGGCCCCGGGCTCACTGCGACACTGGATTCAAGCTAGCCTGGCTGATGAGGGGTGATTTTTTACACATAGAGTTTTATATAGTGCAAACTTGACCCGAAGGTATCGGGTATCAGAGCGCTTTACACGAGCACCAGTTGCGTTACATGAGGACACATTCATTTTTGTTAGGCACGGGGAGATTAAGTGATAAAGTGATTAAGTGATACCCCGAAACTGGTCCTCGGATGCTTGTTTCCTGGTCCAGGAAGGACCTGGCTTGGCAACTTGGGCTGCACTGTTCCCTTGAGGCACAGGGTCAAGACTGATTTGCATATGGCTGGGTCTAAACTGGGATGGCATGTTGAGCAAAAGAACAATGGATTTAACCCAGATCTCTTAACTGGGGGTGAATGTTTGATTTGTTCCACATTCCGTCCATCATTTGTGTGTCTTCAGATTTCTCGCCCTAAGTGCTCTGGGTATGTCCAGACGTGGGTCCCGGGCTCACTATGCCACTGGATTCAAGCTAGCCTGGCTGATGAGAGGTGTTACCACGTAACCAGTTTTAGGATGCTTGTTTCTTGTCAAAGGAGGACCTGGCTTGGCAGTTCGGGGTGGACTTTTCCATGAGAAGCAGGGTCAAGACTGATTTGCATATGGCTGGATCTTAACTGGGATGCCATGGTGAGCAAAAGAAGAATGGATTTAACCCAGATCTCTTGACTGGGGGTGAATGTTTGATTTGTTCCGCATTCCATCCATCATTTGTGTGTCTTTTGTCTCCTCACGTACAGGCATAAAGGGCACTATCTGGATATAGCCACCTTGGTCGTGCACAGTGTGTCTAGTTTTACAATAGTCTTACAATACGATGGGACGCTGCAAGATGGTTGAAGAAAGAGAGCAAAGGCCGACCCTCTGTTGTGAGAGACTGGATCTGGCTCCCATGGCACCCGGAAGGAGCAGTCCTGCCCCCAGTGAATATTAAGAATCTACAAATGTTCACAAGCGAAAGGTTGTGAGAATCTGCGCATTCTATCCTGGAAGTTGGGCGGGATTAGAACACACACAGAACAAGGGAACCAGTGGAATTATTACTCAAGGATGAAATGTGACTTGAGAGACACAGCACCTTTGCACACAGTGACAATTCTCCAATGTACAGGTGCAGAGTTACAATGTAGTGCTTGTAAAGTTTCACTGTAGTACTCCTGGAAAGCTGAGCTGGGCGCTGGTCTCCAGACGTACCACTGGAAATTTTATGTGAAATCACCTGCAGACTTCTGATCCCAGCAGCTTCTTTCAATCACTCAGTAGATTTGTAGATTTATAGAGCGCTTTTTGTCACCCGTGAAGGTATCTAGGCGCTTCGTTCCCTTGTCCCCTGGTGGCTGATGTTGGTCCCGGCAGCTCCTTTCAATCAATCAATCTGTAGATTTGTAGATTCGTAGAGCACTTCTTGTCACCCGTGAGGGTATCCAGGCGCTTCGTTCCCTTGCCCTCTGGTGGCTGATGTTAGTCCCGGCAGCTCCTTTCAATCAATCAATCTGTAGATTTGTAGATTCATAGAGCGCTTCTTGTCACCCGTGAGGGTATCCAGGTGCTTCTTTCCCTTGTCCTCTGCCTCTCCTCCTCCTTGGATCATGGCGGTCACCGCAGGTTCTCTGCATCCTTCCTTTATTACAATCGTAAACTGCACATCTCACACCCTTGTCAATGCATTTAAAACGTGCACCGAGAGCCTGAGTAACGTTTCACTTCTGAAATGTTTTCTGTGATATTTATTTCATTAACTGGCTCCGTTGTTAGGTGGTTACTGCTCTTCATCTTCGCTGATCTTCCTCTTGCTGCAGTGTGTGCGTCATGATGGAAACATCTGCTTTTGTGGGTCCCCCCCACCTCTTAGCTCGTCTGCTCCTCACTCCGCCCCCTCCCACTGACTCCCAAAGGCACTCTCTTGCATTTCAGTTCATTTATCCACATAATACAATGTCACCGCATAATTATAGGTAACTCAGGAATGGTGCAATGTGGAAGCTGTTAATCTTCTGCTCTTTATATTCTATCATACAACACTGTTCTGGTTTCATTTCATATTTCTTTTTGCCAAGAATGTGTTTCCCGGCTTTTTATTGACGTGTCCGTTCCGTCCTTGTGTCTTTGAACAGCAGTGCCTATGAGTGCTTGTTTGTGCCTATGAGTGTCTGTATGTGCCCATGAGTGCCTGTGTGTGCCTATGAGTGCCTGTGTTTGCCCATGAGTGCCTTTGTATGCCTATGAGTGCCTGTGTGTGTCTACCAGTGCCTGTTTGTGTCTGTTTATGCCTGTGTATTCATATGTGTGTGCCTGTGTGCATCTGTGTGCATGTGTGTGCCTGTGAGTGCCTGTGTGCATCTGTGTGCCTGTGTGTGCCCATGAGTGCCTGTGTGTGCCCATGAGTGCCTGAGTGCCTCTGTGTGCCTGTGAGTGCTTGTTTGTGCCTATGAGTGCTTGTATGTGCCCATGAGTGCCTGTGCGTGCCCAGGAGTGCCAGTGTATGCCTATGAGTGGATGTATGTTCCTATGAGTGGCTGTGTGTGCCTAAGAGGGATTGTGTGTGCCTATGAGTGCCCATGGGTGCCTATATGGGACTCTGTGTTCCTATGAATGCCTGTGTGTGTGCCTGTTTGTGCTTTTGGGTGCTTTTGAGTGCCTGTGAGTGACTGTGTGTGTCTACCAGGGCCTGTTTGTGTCTGTATATGCCTGTGTATTCATGTGTGTGTGCCTGTGAGTGCCTGTGTTCATATGTGTGCCTGGCTGTGCCTATGAGTGCTGTGTGTGCCTGTGGGTGCCTACGTGTGCCTTTGAGTGCCTATGTGTGCCTCTTTGGGCCTGTGTATGTCCTTGTATGGCTGGGTATGGCTATGAGTTCCTTTGTGCCAATGAGTGACTGGATGCCTCTGTGTGCCTGCATGTGCCTGAGTCCCTGTGTGCCTATGAGTGCCTATGTGGGCCTATGAGTGCCTGAGTGTGCCTACGTGTGCCTGAGTGCCTGTGTGTGCCTCTGTGTATCTGGTACCCCTGTGTGTGCCTATTAGTGCCTGTGTGTGCCTTTGTATGCCTGGGTGAGCCTATGAGTGACTTGGTGTGCCTCAGTGTGTCTGGCGTGCCTGTGTGGCTATGAGTGCCTGTGTGCGCCTATGTGTGCCTGCATGTGCCTGAGTGCCTCTGTGTTCCTGTGAGTTCCTGTGTCTGCCTGTATGTGCCTGTGTGTGCCTATGTGTGACTGTGTGTGCCTATGTGTGCCTTTGCGCGCCTGTGGGTGCCTGTGCGTAACTGGGTCTGCCTGTGTGTGCCTCTGAGTGCCTGTGTATGCCTATGTGTGCCTGTGTGTGCCTATGAGTGGCTGTGTGTGCCTACGAGTGCCTGTGTGTGCCTGTGCATGCATGTGAGTGCCTGTGTGTGTCTCTGTGTGCATGTTCGTGCCTATGAGTGCCTGTGTGTGCCTATGTGTGCCTGTATGTGCCCATGTGTGTTTGTATGTGCCTTTGAGTGCCTGTGAGTTTTGTACCTGTGTGTGCCTATGAGAGCCTGTGTGTCCCTGGAAACAAATGAACAGTGGCATTTGCAAGCTGCTTGAGAATTAATTCAAACACTGGCTTCTGTATGTTAAAGATGTTCTGAGGCAGTGTGGACTGGACACAAACCATAACATTTGCTACTGAATGCGCATTTGTCTGCTCTGCACTGCTATATAGTTGTCCCTGTCTGGTGTCTGGTTGTCCCTGTCTGGTATGTGGCTGTCCCTGTCTGGTATGTGGCTGTCCCTGTCTGGTATGTGGCTGTCCCTGTCTAGTTTGTGGTTGTCCCTGTCTGGTTTGTGGTTGTCCCTGTCTGGTGTGTGGTTGTTCATGTCTGGTGTGTGGTTGTCCCTGTCTGGTTTGTGGTTGTTCCTGTCTGGTGTGTGGTTGTCCCTGTCTGGTATGTGGTTGTCTCTGTCTGGGATGTGGTTGTCCCTGTCTGGTGTGTGGTTGTCCCTTTCTGGTGTGTGGTTGTCCCTGTCTGGTGTGTGGTCATCCCTGTCTGGTGTGTGGTTGTCCCTGTCTGGTTCTCCCTGTCTGGTGTGTGGTTGTTCCTGTCTGGTGTGCTGTCCCTGTCTGGTATGTGGCTGTCCCTGTCTGGTATGCTGTCCCTGCCTGGTATGTGGCTGTCCCTGTCTGATGTGTGGTTGTCCCTGTCTGGTATGTGGTTGTCCCTGTCTGGTGGTTGGTCTTCTCTGTCTAGTGTATGGTTGTCAATTTCTGGTGTGTGGTTGTCCCTGTCTGGTGAGTGGTTGTCCCTATCTGGTATATGCTTGTCCCTGTCCGGGGTGTGGTTGTCCCTTTCTGGTCTGTGGTTATCCCTGTCTGGTGTGTGGTTGTCCCTGTAAGTGGTTGTCCCTGTCTAATGAGTGGTTGTCCCTGTCTGGTATGTGGTTGTCCCTGTCTGGTATATGGCTGTCCCTGTTTGGTTGTTCCTGTCTGGTTGTCCCTGTCTGGTGTGTGGTTGTTCCTGTTTGGTGCGTGGTCGTCCCTGTCTAGTGTGTGGTTGTCCCTGTCTGGTATGCTGTCCCTGTCTGGTATGTGGCTGTCCCTGTCTGGTCTGTAGTTGACCCTGTCTGGTGTGTTGTTGTCCCTGTCTGGTGTGTTGTTGTCCCTGTCTGGTGTATGGTTGTCCCTGTCTGGTGTATGGTTGTCCCTGTCTGGTGTGTGGTTGTCCCTGTATGGTGTGTGGTTGTCCTTGTCTGGTATGTGGCTGTCTCTGTCTGGTGTGTGGTTGTCTCTGTCTGGTGTGTGGTTGTCTCTGTCTGGTGTGTGGTTGTCCCTGTCTGGTGTATGGTTGCCCCGTGTCTGGTGTGTGGTTGTTCCTGTCTGGAATGTGACTGTCCCTGTCTGGTGTGTGGTTGACCCTGTCTGGTGTGTTGTTGTCCCTGTCTGGTGTGTGGTTGTCCCTGTCTGGTATGCTGTCCCTGTCTAGTATGTGTCTGTCCCTGTCTGATCTTTGGTTGACCCTGTCTGGTGTGTGGTTGTCTCTGTCTGGTGTGTGGTTGTCCCTGTCTGGTGTGTGGTTGTCCCTGTCTGGTGTATGGTTGTCCCTGCCTGGTGTGTGGTTGTCCCTGTCTGGTATGTGTCTGTCCTGTATGTGTCTGTCCCTGTCTGGTCTATGGTTGATCTTGTCTGGTGTGTTGTTGTCCCTGTCTGGTGTGTGGTTGTCCCTGTCTGGTGTGTGGTTGTCCCTGTCTGGTGTGTGGTTGTCCCTGTTTGGTGTGTGGGTGTCCCTGTCTGGTGTGTGGTTGTCCCTGTCTGGTATGTGGCTGTCCCTGTCTGGTGTGTGGTTGTCCCTGTCTGGTGTGTAGTTGTCCCTGTCTGGTTTGTGGTTGTCCCTGTCTGGTTGACCCTGTCTGGTGTGTGGTTGTTCCTCTCTGATATGTGGTTGTTCGTGTCTGGTCCCTGTCTGATGTGTGGTTGTCCCTGTCTGGTATGCTGTCCCTGTCTGGTGTGTGGTTGCCCCTTTCTGGTGTGTGGTGGTCTCTGTCTGGTCCCTGTCTGGTGTGTGGTCGTCCCTGTCTGGTGTGTGGTTGTCCCTGTCTGGTTGTCCCTGTCTGGTGTGTGGTTGTCCCTGTCTGGTATGTGGTTGTCCCTGTCTGGTGTGTGGTTGCCCCTGTCTGGTGTGTAGTTGTCCCTGTCTGGTGTGTAGTTGTCCCTGTCTGGTGTGTAGTTGTCCCTGTCTGGTGTGTGGTTCTCCCTGTCTGGTATGTGGTTGTCCCTGTCTGGTGTGTGGTTGCCCCTGTCTGGTGTGTAGTTCTCCCTGTCTGGTGTGTGGTTGTCCCTGTCTGGTGTGTGGTTCTCCCTGTCTGGTGTGTGGTTGTCTCTGTCTGGTGTGTGGTTCTCCCTGTCTGGTGTGTGGTTCTCCCTGTCTGGTGGTTAGTCTTCTCTGTCTGGTGTGTGGCTGTCTCTGTCTGATGTGTGGTTCTCCCTGTTTGCTGTGTGGTTGTGTATGAGGTTGGGTGGCTGTGAAGAGGGCCTTTGGTAGAATGAGGTAAGAGGTGTTTGTATGGGAGGCAGAAGCATGTCTGAGGCGTGACTGACAAGGACTCCTTCCACATGAGAAGGGGAAGAAGAGGGGCCCCTCCCAGAAGAAGCCGAGGGGCCCCTCCAACAAGGAGAAGCAGAGGGGCCCCTCCCACATGGAGCAGCAGAGGGGCCCCTCCCACAAGGAGAAGCAGAAGGGCCCCTCAAGGAGAAGCAGAGGGGCCCCTCCAACAAGGAGAAGCAGAGGGGCCCCTCCCACAGGAGAAGCAGAGGGGCCCCTCCCACATGGAGCAGCAGAGGGGCCCCTCCCACAAGGAGAAGCAGAGGAACCCCTCCCATATGGAGAAGCAGGGGGCCCCTCCCCCCCACAAGGAGAAGCATGGGGGCCCCCTCCCACAAGGAGAAGCAGAGGGGCCCCTCCCACAAGTAGAAGAAGAGGGGCCCCTCCTACAAGGAGAAGCAGGGGGCCACTCCCACAAGGAGAGCAGAGGGGCCCCTCATACAAGGTGAAACAGAGGAGAAGCAGAGGGGCCACTCCCACAAGGAGAAGCAGGGTGCCCCTCCTACAAGTAGAAGCAGAGGGGCCCCTCCCACAAGGAGAAGCGGAGCCCCCCCCAACAAGTAGAAGCAGATGGGCCCCTCCCACAATGAGCAGCAGAGGGGCCCCTCCCACCAGGAGAAGCAGAGGGGCCCCTCCCAGAAGCCCACAGCGGGGCCCCCTCCCACAGGGAGAAGCAGAGGGGCCCCTCCCACAAGCAGAAACAGGGGGGCCCCATCCTAACCTACTACAGGGGTCCCCAGGGGGAGGCAGCAGCAGTCTCCCCTGGGAGGGGTTTTATTCTGTATTTATTTTAGGATGTTTATAAAGCGTGAAGGAGGCCGGAGGGAGTCGAGGCGCCTCGTATTAAACATTTATTATCACAAGTTGTGCACAAGAAGAGATACACACAGTATAACACCCCTAGAGTAGGGTGACCAGAATTTTAAAGCCAAAAACCGGGACATTTCACAAAAATAGAAGAAGGACTGCAATTTTACTTCAAGCGAGCGCACAGAATGACAGCGCTCCTCAGCAGAGAATTATAGAACAGGCAGTTAGAACTTAGATAAAATGCAATTTTTAAACCCAGTAGCTTGCCTGTTAATTATATTGCTTTCTTGAGAGAACTGCTAACTATCCCTGCTTTATAAAGCATAAAAAAGCACCTCCCGCCGTTTTCTGTCGACCCTGTCTAAAAACCGGGACAGGAGCTAAATGTCCTGAAATATGCCAGGACACCAGGTGAAAAACCGGGACCGTCCGGGCAAATCCGGGACACCTGGTCACCCTACCCTAGAGGTACAGACATCAGTAGTGGGGTACAGTGGTGCAGTATCAGCTGCACAAGACACGATCATCACCACAAGTCAGAAATACCCCAGGAGAACTGCCTCCTCCAAGAGAGGACACTTCCGGGTTAAAGGTCACTTTTTGGTGGACGGATAATTGAGGGGGGGCAGCAGCATCACCGGAACCAGGTACCGGGGCTGAAAGATGCGAAATGGATCCGGACATTTCCCTCATTTCCCTTATTCTGAGGGATGAACACGTGCCTGGTGTGTAGCGCCTAGTATCTGGTGTGTGGTATTAAAGCGCCTCGGTCCGAGCCACAGTCCTGCGCCCGGCGCCTCTGGGCAGGTCCAGGGGAGCAGTGTCTCTCTTCGGGGCCTGTGCATCGCGCACCGAGGCTCAGGGCGGAGTCAGAGGCGCTGTATGGGGTGGAATGAACTCTGGGCTCCTCTGTCCTTAATGAGAATCCTTCACCAAGAGCTCCTGGGAGAAGCACCGAGAGGCCTGTCCAGGGGTGCAGAGGAGGTGAGGCCTGTCCAGGGGTGCAGAGGAGGAGAGGCCTGTCCAGGGGTGCAGAGGAGGAGGGGCCTGTCCAGGGGGCAGAGGAGGAGAGGCCTGTCCAGGGGGAGGAGAGGAGGTAAGGCCTGTCCAGGGGTGCAGAGGAGGAGAGGCCTGTCCATGGGTGCAGAGGAGGAGAGGCCTGTCCAGGGGTGCAGAGGAGGAGGGGCCTGTCCAGGGGTGCACAAGAGGAGAGGAGGTGAGGCCTGTCCAGGGGTGCTGAGGAGGAGAGGCCTGTCCAGGGGTGCAGAGGAGGTGAGGCCTGTCCAGGGGGTGCAGAGGAGATGAGGCCTGTCCAGGGGTGCAGAGGAGGGGGGTGCAGAGGAGGAGAGGAGGAGAGGCCTGTCCAGGGTGCAGAGGAGCTGAGGCCTGTCCAGGGGTGCAAAAGAGGTGAGGCCTGTCCAGGGGGCAGATGAGGAGAGGCCTGTCCAGGGGGCAGATGAGGAGAGGCCTGTCCAGGGGTGCAGAGAAGGTGAGGCCTGTCCAGGGGGCAGAGGAGGAGAGGCCTGTCCAGGGGTGCAGAGGAGGTGAGGCCTGTCCAGGGGGTGCAGAGGAGGCGAGGCCTGTCCAGGGGTGCAGAGGAGGAGAGGCCTGTCCAGGGGTGCAGAGGAGGTGAGGCCTGTCCAGGGGGGTGCAGAGGAGGTGAGGCCTGTCCAAGGAGTGCAGAGGAGGCGAGGCCTGTCCAGGGGTGCAGAGGAGGAGAGGCCTGTCAAGGGGTGCAGAGGAGGTGAGGCCTGTCCAGAGGGGCAGAGGAGGTGAGGCCTGTCCTGGGGTGCAGAGGAGGTGAGGCCTGTCCAGGGGTGCACAGGAGGTGAGGCCTGTTGAGGGGTGCACAGGGGGTGAGGCCTGTCCAGGGGTGCACAGGAGGTGAGGCCTGTCCAGGGGTGCACAGGAGGTAAGGCCTGTCCACGGGTCAGAGGAGGTGAAGCCTGTTCAGGGATGCAGAGACGGTGAAGCCTGTCCAGGGGTGCAGAGGAGGTAAGGCCTGTCCAGGGGATGCAGAGAAGGTGAGGCCTGTCCAGGGGTGCAGAGGATGTGAGACCTGTCCAGAGGGGTGCAGAGGATGTGAGGCCTGTCCAGGGGTGCAGAGGATGTGAGGCCTGTCCAGGGGTGCAGAGGAGGTTAGGCCTGTCCAGGGGTGCACAGGATGTGAGGCCTGTCCAGGGGTGCAGAGGAGGAGATGCCTGTCCAGGGGTGCAGAGGAGGTGAGGCCTGTCCAGGGGGGCAGAGGAGGTGAGTCCTGTTCTGGGGTGCAGAGGAGGTGAGGCCTGTCCAGGGGTGCACAGGAGGTGAGGCCTGTCCAGGGGTGCACAGGGGGTGAGGCCTGTCCAGGGGTGCACAGGAGGTGAGGCCTGTCCAGGGGTGCACAGGAGATAAGGCCTGTCCAGGGGTCAGAGGAGGTGAGGCCTGTCCAGGTTGTGCAGAGGAGGTGAGGCCTGTCCAGAGGGGTGCAGAGGAGGTGAGGCCTGTCCAGGGGTGCAGAGGAGGTGAGGCCTGTCCAGGCGTGCACAGGAGGTGAGGCCTGTCCAGGCGTGCACAGGAGGTGAGGCCTGTCCAGGGGTGCAGAAGAGGTGAGGCCTGTTCAGGGGTGTACAGGAGGTGAGGCCTTTCCAGAGGGGTTGCAGAGGAGGTGAGGCCTGTCCAAGGGGTGCAGAGAAGGTGAGGTCTGTCCAGGGGATGCAGAGACGGTGAGGCCTGTCCAGGGGTGCAGAGGAGGTGAGGCCTGTCCGGGGGGGGAGGGTTGGGGTGCAGAGGAGGTGAGGCCTGTCCAGGGGTGCAGAGGAAGTGAGGCCTGACAAGAGGGGTGCAGAGGAGGTGAGGCCTGTCCAAGGGGTGCAGAGGAGGTTAGGCCTCTCCAGGGGGTGCAGAGGAGGTCAGGCCTGTCCAGAGGGGTGCAGAGGAGGTGAGGCCTATCCAAGGGGTGCAGAGGAGGTGAGTCCTATCCAAGGGGTGCAGAGGAGGTGAGGCCTGTCCAGGGGCTGCAGATGAGGTGGGGCCTGTCCAGGGGTGTGCAGAGGAGGTGAGACCTGTCCTGTCCAGGGGGTGCAGAGGCGGTGAGGCCTGTCCAGGGGGTACCGGGGAGGTGAGTCCTGTCCACAAGGGGGGCAGAAGAGGTGAGTCTTGTCCAGGGGGGTGCAGAGGAGGTGAGGCCTGTCCAGGTGGTGCAGAGTGGGTTAGGCCTGTCCAGGAGGTGCAGATGAGGTGGGGCCTGTCCAGGAGGTGCAGGAGAGGTGATGTCTGTCCATGAGGGTGGGTGCAGAGTAGGTGAGGCCTTCCCTGCCCAAGCTGGTACAGAGCAGGTGAAGCCTGTCCTGTGCTGAGGGGTGCAAAGGAGGTGGGGCCTGTCCAGGAGGTGAAGAGGAGGGAAGGCCTGTCTTTTGTTTGGTTGGTTTAAGAGGAGGTGGGGCCTGCCTAGGAAGGGTGCAGAGGACAGGAGGCCTGTCCAGGATGGGTGCAGAAGTGGTGAGGCCTGTCTGAAGGGGGGTGTGCAGACAACGTGGGGCCTAGCGGGGAGGTGCAGAGGAAGTTAGGCCTGTCTAGGGGGTGAAGAGGAGGTGAGGCCTATTCTGTGCTTGCGGGGGTTCAGAGAAGGCGGGTCCTGTCCAGGAGGGGTGCAAAGCATGTGAGGCCTGTCTGGGGGGTGCAGAGGAGGTGAGGCCTGTCAAGGAGGGTGCAGCTGAGGTGAGGTCTGTACAGGGGTGCAGAGGAGGAGAAGCCTCTCCTTAGTGATGTAGAGGAGGTGAGGCCTGTCCTGCACAGGGGGTGCATAAGAAGTGAGACTTGTTCAGGGGGTGCTTAGGCCTCTCCTGTGCTGAGGGTGCAGAGGAGGTTAGGCTTGTCCAGGAGGGGTGTAGAGGAGGTGAGCCCTGTCCAGCAGAATAGGCGGTGCACAAGATGTCAGGCTTGTCCAGGGGGGTGCAGAGCAGAGGTGAGACTGTCCAGTGGGGTTGCAGAGCAGAGGTGAGGCTTGCCGGGGGGGGATGCAGAGAATATGTGGCCTGTCCAGGGAGGTGCAGAGGAGGTGAGGCCTGTCCTGTGCTAGAGGTGCAGAGTAGTTGAGGCTTGTGGTGTTCTGAGGGCTGCAGAGGAGGTAAGGCCTGTCCAGGAGGGTGCAGAGGAGGTGAGGCCTGTCCTGTCCAGGAGGGTGCAGGGGAGGTGAGGCCTGTTCTGTCCAGGAGGGTGCAGAGGAGGTGAGGCCTGTCCAGAGGGTGCAGAGGAGGTGAGGCCTGTCCAGAGGGTGCAGAGGAGGTTAGGGCTGTCCAGGAGGGTGCAGAGGAGGTGAGGCCTGTCCTGTGCTAGAGGTGCAGAGTAGGTGAGGCTTGTGGTGTTCTGAGGGCTGCAGAGGAGGTAAGGCCTGTCCAGGAGGATGCAGAGGAGGTGAGGCCTGTCCTGTCCAGAGGGTGCAGAGGAGGTGAGGCCTGTCCAGGGGTGCAGAGGAGGTGAGGCCTGTCCAGAGGGTTGCAGAGGAGGTGAGGCCTGTCCAGGGGTGCAGAGGAGGTGAGGCCTGTCCATGGGTGCACAGGAGGTGAGGCCTGTCCAGGGGTGCACAGGAGGTGAGGCCTGTCCAGGGGTGCAGAGGAAATGAGCCCTGTCCGGTGCTTAGTGGGTGCAGACAATGTGGGCAGGGGCGGGAGCATCGCCCCACTGATTTTAAGGAGTGAGAAACATAAAATAATAATAACTTAGAGTTATTGTCATTTTATGTTTCATGTCCTGCTGCTTTGCGGTGGGCGTGTGGGCGGGGCTGGTCTGCTCTCCGAGCGGGGCAGGGGAGGAGAAGTTTGTCCACTTCTAAGTGCAGAGTGACTGTTTGGTCGGCCTTCTCGGGCTGCCCAAACCAGTCATGCGCACTTCCCTGTTCTCCATGCAGAGAAGGAGGTGCAGAGGAGGTGAGGACTGTTCAAGAGATGAAGAGGAAGGGAGGGCTGTCCTGTGCTTGGGGGGGTTCAGAGGAGGTGGGGCGTGTCCACGAGGGATGCAGAGGACATGAGGCCTGTCCAGTGGGGTTGCAGAGGTGGTGAGGCCTGTTCGGAGGGTGCAGAGGAGGTGAGGCATGTCAACGGGGAGGGGAGTGCAGAGAAGGGGAGGTCTCTCCAGGGCATGCAGGGGAGGTGAGGCCCATTGTTGGAAAGTGGATTATTAGTTGTGGTAAATATATATCTACCACTGGCAATAATACCACGGACACGATATAGGGCTCCGAATAGGTCTCAGAAAAGTATTCCCATGCTCAACCCTTGGTAGCTTGGCTCTGAGCAGGCAGGCTGAACTTCAGAGACAGGTATGTAAAGCATTTAAAAACACCAATTCAGTAAATAATTAAGACACAACCCACAATAAAAATCCAACACCAATTTATAAAAATGGGAAATATGTTTATCTTTTAAATGACTTTAAATGACATCAAAACAAAGAAATCTAATGTAGGTTACCAGAGATATGATTTTGAAAGATTAAACACTTTCTAGTGCTTAGAAACCAATAGAGCCACTTCTGGACATTTAGGGGCATATCTACAAGGGCTTTATCTCTGCTTTTTTGGCTTAAAAAACATGCATAATCGCAAGTTAGCACTCTTTTTCCCAACTCCCCCCTTTGCATCTCTAATGAGATGCAAAGTGGGCGTCACTGGGCGTACCCCGGATGGACTACCTTGCAAATATCGCTGATGTTCACATCGCGATATTTACAAGGCAGCCCACAGGAGTATAGCAGATGTTAGATTTTGGCGAAAACGGCCGTTTCGCCAAAATCTAACGTCTGCTAAAATCCTGACTTACCTATGTTAGACATAGGGGTGGATTATGCTGATACGACCACAGGGTCGTATCAGCAGAGTTATCGCCGCTTTGCAGGGAACATCGCTGGAAAACCAGCGATGTTCCCTGCAAAACGGCGATATCCTCGCTATCTCTGGAATTTTTATCGCCCTGGAGAAACGCGTTGTTAATAACGCGCTACCAGGGCGATAAATTCCAGAGATAGCCTGCAATAGGAATATTATCGCTAAGCACGGCCAGCGATAATTATCGCTGGCCGTTGATAATATGCCCCTTGGTCGCCTCTGACCGGGACAAGGTCAAAGTTTGAGGCTGACGAGATCAATCCCTGGTTGGATACACTAAGTGGGAGGCCCCGGTCAAAATTTTACCTTTCCACTTAGAACCTTTTCTGGAGGATTTCTCACCAGACGTCGTGCAACCTCCTCCAGCAGGCCAGATTCAGTGAGGGTTCGCCGGATTGCCTTTCTGTGAGAGTCCGGTCTCCCTATGGAGCTTTCTCACAAAAGTTTACCAAACTTTCCCAAACGTCTGGAACTTCTTCCTGAAGTTACTCTTGACGGTCCAAAGTGCCCAAAACACAATCCAGGGGTCTGGAATCTCCAAAATGGTCCTTGAAAGGTTAGGACCACAATTCCCACAATGCACCTGGACAACACCCTTAAAAGTCCACTGGATTCACTCCAGGCAGGGGACTCTTGGTGGAGTTGATGCAGGTGAGCTCTGTTAACCTGTAGCTTGCACGGAGCCCACTCTTTATTCCTCTTGAAACAAGGTACATTTAAAGGGCTGTAGTTCAGATAATGCAGCAGGCGCAGTCAGTCAGAATGCCGGGCCTGATGGTGCAAATCAAGTATCCAGCTTGGCAGTCCTTCTTCTTTTCTCAGTTTCAAGCAGCAGAGCTGAGAGGCTCTACCCGTCTCAGATACTTATTCAGTGTTCTCTGGGGTCGCACAGGAGGGCACTCTTGTCCAATGAGGTACAGGGCAACACCCCAGTGCATGACCATTTCCTCCAAAGTGTGGCACAATGGTTTCCCAGAAAGCACTATTTCTCCAAAATTTAATATGGCTGAAGTCTCTGCAGAGAGACATCAGCTGGCTAAACCACCCTCCAGGATGGCTCATCTCCATATTCTCCCTCCCCCTGGCATCTGCACATTCCTTCCTTAAGTCTGCCATCTGGCTGGGTTCAGAGGGTAAGGGTGTAAATGAAACTGGCTTCTTCTGCCTGTCCCCTCCTTCTTTTGAAGATCGTGGTTTACGACCCCTCCCTCTTGCTCTGGCACTCCTATGCAGCAGAACCCTCTCGTCCCAGAATGAATCTTCACCCCAGGTGAGCGAGAGCGGGGTCTGTATCCTGGTCCTCAGCAGGACCCAGTTCACCTCCTGGTCCCCACCAGGCCACGGGTCATGCTCTACTCTTCACCAGGCTCATACGCTGGTCTTCAGGAGGCCTTGGCTCACATCCTGGTCCCCACCAGGCCCCGGCTCACATCCTGATCATCCCCGGGCCCCAGCTCACATCCTGGTCCCCACCAGGCCCCAGATCACATCCTGGTCCACACCAGCCTCTAGCTCACATCCTGGTCCCCACCAGAGCCCTGATCACATCCTGGTCCACACCATGCCTCCGGCTCACATCCTGGTTGCCACCAGGCCCGGCTCACATCCTGATCATCCCCGGGCCCGGCTCACATCCTGGTCCCCACCAGGCTCCGGATCACATCCTGGTCCCCACCAGGCCTGCCTCACTTCCTCGTCGTCACCAGGTCCCGACTCACATCCTGGTCCCCACCAGCCTCACCTCACACGCTGGCCCTCACCAGGCCCTGGCTCACACTCTGGCCCTCTCCAGGCCCTGGCTCACACGCTGCTCCCCACCAGGCCCTGGCACGCATACTGGTCCCCACCAGGCCCCAGCTAATCTCCCAGTCTTCACCAGGCCCCAGCTCAAGCCCTGGTCCTTTCCAGGCCCCAGCTAATGCCCTGGTCCTTCCTAGGTCCCAGCTCATGCTCTGGTCTGCTCTGGTCCTCCCCAGGCCTGGCTCACATGCTGGCCCCTCACCAGCCCCCGGTACTCATCCTGGTCCTCCCCAGGCCCTGGCTCATGCCCTAGTCTTCACCAGACCCCGGCTCATTCCCTAGTCCATCCCATGCCCTGGCTTAAATGCCTTGGTCATCCCCTGGCACTAGCTCAGCTTCCTGGACCTACTCAGGCCCCGGCTCAGTGCTCTGGTCCCCCCCAGGCCACGGCTCAGTGCCTTGGTCCTCCCAGGCCCCGGCTCAGCTCCCTGGTCCTCCCTAGTCCCAGGCTCAGCCTCTTGGTCCATACCAGGCCATGCAAGAGTGCAAGAACAAGCAATGCATCCTGGTCCATATCAGGCCTTTCAAGGGAGCGGAAGAGATATCGACGCAGCTGTACTGCTATCTCTTCCATGTCACTGAAGGGAGAGCGGCTGTGTTCTCTGGTCCTTACCAGGCTCTGTAATGGAGGGTGAAAAGCCATATCATACCTTACCTGCCTCGCCGCAGCCACTGGAGCTCCCAACACTTCCCTACACGCGCACCTTAGTGAAGGGAACTGTCATTGAGGCAGTCCTCAAAAGTCTTTTATCTATGTCTTCTCATGTAGTTTTCCTGATGTCATCGCCGTCTGTAGCCACACTGGGTCCATTACAATGTGATGTCATTTCCTATAATGCCATGGACATCATTAGGCATAAAGGGATATGCTGCCATTTCCAGGGATGTTGAGGTCCTAATCTCAGCCACTGGTCATTACATCACAACAGACCCGCCTTCCTCCACAGACCCCATGAGGCTTCCTCACCCAGATACAAGGTAGATCCGGATAACAGCCACTAACGCGTACCGCCACCTACAATTACACACTAAAAGGGACCATGTGCTTCTAAAGCTCAAGGCTCATTGATCCTGGGCACAACGCGTGTAAAAACCAGTAATTATAAGTGATTCTGTACCCTGCACTACAGAACTGCAGGAGTTATCCAAGCAGTTCCCTCGAGTCCTCACTGTACACTGTGCCTTATACACACAAATGGTGATGTATCCTTCATAGACTTTACTCAATGTGATGTTTTGTAATCGGGTTCACTACACTGTATTGATGCACATAATGGTGACAACAAGGGGAGGACATTACATTCTCCAAATCTCTACAAAGTGAATAATCTTGCAACATAACTGGCGAGGGAAAGCGCCCCTTACTCTTACTAGGATTGTGGTTGCTGCTTGAACAGGGCTTACAACCCAGTCAACCAAAACCCCAATTTCTAACAGCGGGATTATGCAGCGAATGAGAAGCAACATAACAAAATGTTGAAAGGTCAGGTTAAAAAGACCATAAACCATTGGCTGGAAGCAAGGGTGAGTTTACGGAAAAAAACATGGAGGGAGGAGGTTACAGAAGCAGTGGGTGATTTTACTTTGATTACTGATGACTTAGACAAAAGGAAAATAAAAGCTGATAAGAAAGAACAACTACAAGGATGACAAAAAGAAAGAGATGGGAGAGAAGTAGAGGGGTTATGAAGAAGAAGAATGTCTAAATGATTTGTTGGTTGAGAGACCGCCACCATATAATGAGGCTCGTATGCAAGTGCAAACGGTGGAGAAAGGTGCGAGAGATACAAACGTAAGGATAGATGAAGCAGGACTTAGCCCAGTTACCCCAGTTCAGCAAACTAAAGGGATTGATATTTTAACATTAAAAATTTAATTAGAAGATATTATAAATGGTACGATAGTCTCAGAGATGACAATGTGGTATAATAAGAATTGAAATATTTGAATTTGGAAACATCAAAATGTGCATGTGACGCTTATGAGAAACTTGAGGATTTATCAAAAGAGCATAATGTGAATTCAGCAATATGAAGTGTGACAATTGTACCATTAAGAACACTTCTGAGAGAACTAATAAATACAATAAGAGATTGAGATGATGTGAAGAAATAAAAAAAAGAAATGGACAACGAAGGGGAGAAAATCACAAAGGAAAAATATAGAAATAGGGGATGCTGACGAATGTGGTTCAGAGACGGAAACAGTTGTTGGAAAACAATTTGGAGTGCATGGAGGAGCGTATGTGCAAGTGCCATGGTCGAGAGCTGATCTTTATACATTCACAACAAATTTCCACAAGCTTAGAAGGAACCAGAAAAGTGGTGCTCATAGGGGGAGAAGATTGTAACTGTTTTGAAGGTGCTGTGGATGGGTTTGAATACGGTCTTTGAAATTATTGTCCCAAGAGATTTGTGGAATGAGTTAAAGTTGGTTGTAAACTGGCCAATTGAGGAGCCACAGAGTGAAGCGCCCCAAAATAACCCAAGATTGTTGTGCAAAAGTATAAATAGTTGATCATTTAATTTAAAGACAAAGGTTTCTCAAAAGCAAGTCAATTGTTCAAAAATAATGAGAGCGATACAAGCTAGGGCAGATTTACACAATATAGCAAAGTCGGAGACTGGACAGAAGAGGGCGCGTGTGGTTTCATGTCTGAATTTCTTTTAGCGTTGCACCCAGAAATGTCTTTTCTTAAGGTGTTGGTTTTACTAACAATGGCAATATAAATACCTAAATTATTAATAATTTGCAGAATAAGACACACTCCTTGCCTTGCTTGCGGCAAAGTGGGAAACGGGAACAAGAATCAGATGGCACAGAATGGGATGTCACAGCCAATGGTCCCATCCCAACAGGCCTCTGTGCCGAGCATGCAGAATCAAAGGCAGTCAAATTGGAACATGCCTTCAGTCCCGATGGACCCACAGCCCAGTGCAGAATAGAATGTCAAATTCTTAACAAATTTAGGATTTCAACAAAATTCTTCAGTGATTAATAAGGATTTTCTACAACTTTCATCTACACTAGGAGTTTCTACTGGACTGAATCAGACACAATGACAGTGCCTGAGATGGGAGAAGGATTGCATGCTTGGTGCAGTCCTAGAGGTCACTGAGAGTGGCCCTATTGTAGAAGAAGTAAATGGGAATCCGGCATCTCTTTTAATCAATAAATGTGCTACCCATTCCACAGTCAGAATGACGGGAGCTCCCAACCCACCCCTCTTGGGAATGGAGTCCAAGTTGTAGGCATTTCTAATAAACAACTAATAAGCTGTCAGCAAATGTTCCCGTACAAATTGGGTCATAAATGAATGGCCACAAACTTAAACTGTGATTAAGATCCAGTTATTATGTTAGTGAATAACCTTGTAAAATGACTTGGGTAATTTACTGTACACCGGATGGTGTTGGTATTCAAACACAATGTGAAGACTCTATATTACATTCGGCAGCTCGAGAGTTAATTTGTTAATTTGTTTCCAGGCTTTACAAAAGAGGATTTACTTCTAGATTTAAATTGCACGAAAAATCAAGAGGCTTGGAATTTTACAGGAAAGAAATCTGGATTGATAGTGCAGAGCCAGCTTAAATCACGGTGAAACCGAATGCAGTGTGTCCACACACTCCTCAGTACAACCGTACACTTGAAGCAGAGGAGGGACTTTTACCCGTGATTGATAAAGTGATTGAGCAGCACATTCTAAAAGAAGAGATATGGAGCCTATGTAACTCTACTATCACGGGAATTAAATAAACAGGTAGAAAAAGGAGGATAGTAATGGACCTGAGAAGAATTAATACTATTGTTGTCCCATGTTGATGTATTTTATGGTAGAACATGCAAGATCCAATGCTAATCTCTTGCTTTAAGGTGAAGGTGCATTATTAATTTTTTTGGTGTGTTTTGTAAAATTAAATTTTGTTGTGCTATGTTTTCATGAACGTTCATTGGTTGTTGTCATTTTTACCTCATCATGAACCATGTCAAAAATGTGTTCTCTCTGTCTAAAAACTTATAAAATGTACTGTTTTGGGATATTTGCTGGAATTGTTTTATTTTACCCTTTTCCAAAATGCAGACTACATGTCAGTCCTCTTACTGATTTTGTACTTAAGAACTTTTCCTTGATTTTTAACTAAGCAGATTCTATGTCAGTTTGCTATTTGATATTATAGAAAAAGGTTTTCTTATTTCTTAGCACACATTTGTTGTGGTGGTCTGTCTATTGACTTTACATCTAGAGTTATTTCTGAGTCTGGCTTTTGATATAATTTAGAGGTTAACTGTATGTGATCCTCCTGCAAATATTATGATGATTGTTTCTCTGACTGAGTAACCATGTGTATGCCTTCAGCAATTATTTTAAATCTTTAATATGGCCTTACAGCTTGCTGTAACTCTAAAGCCAAAGGCAAGTGTCTTTACCAAAGGAGCGGTCCTATAATGGGCAGTATTGCCTGCTACAGCTGAATATAAGGTCATTACAACATTTGCCCCATGTGGGCAGAAAGTGTTAATTAATAAAACAAAAGGTGTCCCAGAGACCGAGGGGGTTGAAACACCTCCGGTACTCCGAAACCTTTGTTTCACAGCTGTTGCTGTGAATGTTCAACAGTTAACAGCTGCATGCAGGACCACGGTGGTTAATTGTTGAACATTCACAGCAGTAGCTGTGAAAGAAGGCTGAAGTCAGCCCCTGGTTCTCCCTGGGCTTGACTAAACTGTTTTTCATCATTCAGGTGAGCCAGCGAGATGCAGGAGATGAGCAGAAATCCCCCTCTTTCTTCTGAGACGCCATTGACACTGCGAGCTACGGGAAGAGGAAGGGGGGAAGGCTCCTGTGTGCCCTGCTGCAGGCTCTATCTGCTGCCTTCTCCTGCCCAATCCATATATCTCGGAGAGACAGGGGAAAGAGAGAGTCGGAGGCTGTGTATAAGACATTGTAATGTTGAGAGCAGCGGGCCTATATCAGGTTGTATAGGCTGCTGCTGCTCCGTTGTCTTCAATGGAGGTCTCAACATTTCAATGATCTAAGCTTTGTCTTGCAAGGATTTATTCCAAATTCTAGTCCTTGGGTCGCCGTCCTATAGGGCTCACAAGACACTGACCCGCCGCATCACACCTTTAGATAATTTATAAATAAAAAGCGCCAATACATTGATGCCTTGTTGCTTACATTGCTCAGCATTCGAACTCTGCATCAGCTTGAACTTGAATTGCAGTTGCTCCGAGAGCATGGTTTCTATAAATATAAGAGTCTGGTTGACTGATTTATGAAGGGTGGGCAGAATTATGTACAAGGACTTTAACGTACCTTTGCAAACCAGATTGTTATGATTCCCAAGTTTCATGATCTGTAAATGGAAAGATGGGGGTTATGAAGAAGTGGACTGGGTTGTTAGGGTCTGTTCTCGGAGACTGTGGGTGCACTCTATATTCACAGAGACCTTTTCCATCAAGGGATCGTGGTTCTTGGTGAACCAAAAAAAGATTTATTTATAACCATAGTTGCTTCACAATGGCCTCCAGAGAACAAGAGATTCTTTTGTTTTGTAAGTTCAGGACGGTTATTTGTAAAATGTGATGAAGTGTGATTGCCTTCTGACGCAAAACCATTTCTTTACTTCTTTTCAAGGTATTCTGGGATGACCAGGCAGTGCAGCGTGGCTGCCACCCTTGGAGGAACAAAAAATAAAATAACTGTCAGGTAAGGATTCCGATAACTCTAAGTTTCCTTTTCCCCTGTTTCTTCTTTTTCTATTCCCTTTCTTGATCTCGGTTTTTTAAGTCTCTTCAGCTTCAACATTTGACTCTCTCTGTACACTATTCTTGTTGTTATCAAACTTCTGATAATCACCTGATGGAGCCATATTCCTCCTCGAACATGTGGGGGGTGTAGTGCAGGTCCAGTTCATTTTTAGGTCAGTTTTGCCCAGCAGTTCCTTAACTATTATCACATTTGTCTTCTTCTCTGCAACACATGATACTATCTTCCCGTGGTCTGTTCTTTCGGCATCTTTTCTCTCTGGATCTGACTTCCATCTCTTTACATCCTCCTAAACTGCCCTTTTCTGTCTTGTCTACTACAAGCAAAAGACACAGTACATGTGCGTGGACACACATGCACACAGGGCCTGCTTTAGGGTGGTGCAACCGGTGGAGCCGCACCTGGTGCTGACCTTGGGGTCACTGTGTTTAGAAGTAACTTATGGGTTTACAAGCATCTGCTGCACAGTTTCCCATGCTGGAACATGTGGTGAGAGTGGAAGGTAGCCTTTTTTCTCTTTCTTCTGTTTTGTGTTTTTCTTTTCTAGACCCTTTTTGGTTTCCTTTACAGTTGTGCTGTTTTTTTTTCTCTTTTTCAGGTGTTGCAGTGCCCGGGCCTGTCGGAGGAGTGTGATGAGTTCTAGGCCACCAAGTAAGTCCTTATCATCCGCACAATGTGAAATGGTGAATTCCACTGAGCTAACTGGGCACAGCGTCCATCTACAGTGGCATTTAAAGCAGTGATTACAACAAGGCCAATTCCTTCGTTCAATAAAATGTCCCTTCATAAATCATTTGAAAAAGAAATAGATGAACAGTTTAAGTGGGTAGTGTAGTAAATAACATCTAATAATTCATTAAAAGTATTACAAATATCTCATTGTGATGCCAGCCTTTGCCACAGAAATTGTAAATTGATAGTGTTGGCTGCTTCTGAGAATCTGTGTCGCAATATGTGTGCAACTTGTGTTTCTTTCTGAAATATTAATTACATTTGCTCTCACATCCTTGAGTTCCAGTGATCCGAAGCTCCCGATCTACAGTGTCCCAGAGCTGTTTCACCACTATCAGAAATGCTACTCAACTGATTTCCTAGTTTGTTTTTGTCAATACTTTCTTTGTGCAAAGTATAAAGTCATAACTATTTTTTCTTTGTCTTCATTTACAATCTCTGACTCCATTTCTACAGGTGACTGAAGCATGAACAGAAAAAAGAAGGTTTAAATTTAGTGAAACACAACGAAAAGGATTATTTCAAGGAAAGTTAAAACATTCTCGAGCTCTAGAGAAGATACACATTCTGTGTGCCAGAAATGGTGAGGATGTTGGAGCGGAAGAAACTGGTGTATATGAAAGTTGTCAAATCCCTAAAGTAAAATGACCATAAATGTTTACCAAGTGTCAGTAACTGGGATTAAGGAGAACATTGGCCACAATTGATCCCCACGCAGTGCACTTGAGAAAACTCAGTGTTGTAAATTCTGTTTGATGGTTTATGAGAAATGCTTTGGAGACCTAAACCCTCCTCAACAGATCAGCATCCGTAGACGTGTTGTGATGTGACAGAACCATCAAAAAGACTAATATCCTCGGTTTACAAGCGCAAGCTTTTGTCTCCGTCTCCTGTGATTCAGAGGAGAGAAAAGATTGTTTAAAAGAAAGTCATTGTAAATACTCTTTCTCAGATGTCATTTCGGCAAAGATGCTGGATTATCATTTCCAATATAGGAAGATTTTCCCCCACCAACTCTGTCTCTTGGGTTGATCCGAGTGGTTTCAAAGTGTCCTGTAACTTCCAAAGTCGATCATGTACCTGTCTTAGCCTTAGCCACTGAGCAAAAAAGCATATACTGGCACAGAAAGTATAAAAGGGGCAGTGTTACGCTATTGATAATTCATAAACCACCCTGGCATGCCCTAATCATCTGTCATTACTTGTATGAACAAACATACCTAACAGGCAAACACTAAACCCCAAAGACCTTATCAGTGCTTTTAAGACTCCTAATTCAAATGTGATCAAACTAGAATCACTAAATGAGACTAATTAAACTTGATAGAATTCGCCCGGGCATAACTTGGAGAAAAGGAATCCATGAGAGGCCTCTTAATAAATACAATGGGCTCCTCAGTGAAAGTTAATAAGACAAGTTAGATCGGTGCCTTTAAAGGTAGGAAAATGATCTCCAGGTAAAAACTATAATTAGTTAAATACATATGTTAAGAAGAGCATCTGAAATGTATTTTAGAAGTTAATGCTGAGTTGTAACATAAACAAGTACACAATCAGAAATCAGATTCAGTCTTAAGATGACATGTATCCAGGAACAAACCCAACTTGGAGAAACAAACAACTCTAATAAGAGCAATGAATATGAGAACAGCTTTAGTTATCAATCCCACCTTACTAAACATGAGAAAACTAGCGCTGGACGAAAACCCTATCAGTGTCCTGAATGCCAAAAAAGCCTCAGTCACAAATCCTCTCTCATTCAACATATGAAAACCCACACTGGTCAAAAACCATATCAGTGCTCCACGTGCCAAAAAAGCTTCAGTTATTGGAGTAGTCTGATTCGACATCAGGGAACTCATACTGGACAAAAACCTTATCAGTGCTCTGAATGCTGGAAAAGCTTCAGTCAGAAATCTACTCTCTCACAACATGAGGGAACACACTGGGCAAAAACCTTATCAGTGCTACAAGTGTCAAAAAAGCTTCCGTTTTAGTGGCAGTCTGATTCAACATCAGGGAACTCACACTGGACAAAAACCTTATCAGTGCTCTGAATGCTGTAAAAGCTTCAGTAGCAAATCTAATCTCACTTTACATGAAAGAACCCACACTGGGCAAAAAACGTATCAGTGCTCTGAATGCTGTAAAAGCTTCAGTCGCAAATCTGGTGTCGCTATACACGCAAGAACCCACACTGGACAAAAACCTTATCAGTGCTCCACGTGCCAAAAAAGCTTCAGTTTTAGTGGCAGTCTGATTCAACATCAGGGAACTCACACTGGACAAAAACTTTATCAGTGTTCTGAATGCTGTAAAAGCTTCAGTAGCAAATCCAATCTCACTTTACATGAAAGAACCCACACTGGGCAAAACCGTATCAGTGCTCTGAATCCTGTAAAAGCTTCAGTCGCAAATCTAGTGTCCCTACACACGCAAGAACCCACACTGGACAAAAACCATATCAGTGCTACACGTGCCAAAAAAGCTTCAGTTTTTGGGTCAGTCTCACTCGACACAAGATAATCCACACTGGACAAAAACCTTATCAGTGCTCTGAATGCTGGAAAAGCTTCAGTCAAAAATCCAACCTTACTGTACATGTAAGAACTCACACTGGGCATAAACCATATCAGTGTTCTGAATGCCAAAAAGTTTCTATCACAAATCCAGTTTAACTGTACATCAGAGAATCCATACTGGGCATAAACCGTATCAGTGCTCTGAATGCCAGAGAAGCTTCAGTAGGAAAATAAATCTCACTAGACATGAGAGAACTCACACTGGGCAAAAACCTTATCAGTGCTCTGAATGCCGGAAAAGTTTCTGTGACAAATCCAGTTTAACTCAACATGAGCGATTCCATACTGGGCTCAAACCGTATCAGTGTTCAGAATGCCAGAAAAGCTTCAGTCGGAAATCTGGTCTCACTCAACCTGTGAGAATTTACCTGGAAAAAACCTTGTAATTGTTCTGAATGCCAGGGAAGCGTCTGCTGGAGATTCAATTTGATTCAACAAGAGAGAATCCACAACGAGAAAGAAAATGATCTGTGCTCTCAATATGACAAAAACTTAAGTTGTAAATGTAGCCTATCTATGTGAGAGAGACAATGTGGGAGAGTAAAAGGTGCTCACTGTAAACCCTGAGGAGGAGCTTTCAGCATCACAAAACCTTTACATGAAACAGCCACAAAGACACCACTCCATTGATTGTCCTACAAACCGTCTACTGAGAAAAGCACACAGTGAGGGATGGAAATGCTTGAATTAACGTCATCCTTTGTAACTATTTGTGGCCTCATTCCATTTAGTGTGTTTTGTTCCCTGAGTGTTTGTAAGCCATGGCTCCAACCTACAAAGTCCATTCGATCCTGAACTTTGAGGCCACGCCCCTAGTATCTAGAATCCAAGTAACTTCAAACTGTTTCCAGCCTTAACGAGCCTCCCCAGGGGGCTGCATCAGGAGTCGCTTTGTCGTAGGTCTCTCTGGGACCAACGTCTGCTCATGTCTGTGCCACGTAGGGCTGATCATTGAGAAAAACTAAAAGTGATGGAAGGACTGGTAGTTGTTCTCAGTAACATCCCACCACATCTTTCTCTAGTCTTTGTACTACTGCAGACAAGGCCAACCATATGGAAACTATTCTTGGCTCCACCATAAATAGTCCTAATGACTTCTGTTCCAATGGGACACAGCCTCACATTACAAAGATCCACACGAGTGACCTCTTTCCATGTCCTTTTTGCTACAAATGGAACTTGCTTCCCATCTGCTGAGGACAGTTTCACCAGCTTTACAATCTCGTCAGATACACCCAAGAGAGTCTCTCAGATAATCAGGCCTATTCATAAACTACTATAGGACGACTAAAGTATAACAAAATGCTATTCACAAACTACGTGCGGTCGTTCTGCCTCTCCTGTCTTTTTCTTTGTGGAGTTGTCTGCCCCGACTGCAGAGTTTCCGCACATGTTAGTATACTTTTTAGTTGTAAATGTAGGAGTGACAGAGGGGAGTGGCTGTAAAATGTGAAATACTTATGAATAAATGGGAGGGGCTAAGGCAGGAGTAAGGAGGAGTATAGGGAGGGGTTTGGGAAGGACAGGCACTCACCCACTAAGGAGTATGCCCATTTCTATTTACGAACCACACTTATAAAGTCTTTACAGCCATAATGTACCTACAACAGTCGTAAATGTACTCCTGCTCAGAGCCGGAGTAAGTCCAACATCACACATGGCCATCCACTAGAACAATGATTCGAAGGGGGGGACAGCGGGGCAGGTTTAGAGAGGTCCAACATACGTGCCCCAACAATACTATACGCAAGAAGGATATGGAGTTCCTCTGAGTCCAAGTGAAAGAACAGGGAGATACTAGAGGTGGGGGTGGTGGTGGCCCCACACTAAAGGTAAAGGGGAAATCCCCTTTTCGGAACTAGGGCTCTCACACACCTAGCGAGCTAGGTGTCATGCTTCATCATATGAGCCTGCCCCTCGTCAAGTCGGCGCTGCAATACCTGACGGGCACCCAGTATGGGGCTCTTTGGCGGGGATCTTTTGTTCCTGCCGGTGGGTGCAGTGGGGGTGAGGGGCCTAGTAGGTGTAGATGTGGAAGGGAAGTGGGTTAAAATAGGTCAGTTAGTCCTAGCAATTATTTATTCAGGAAGGTAAACTGCCTAGTTGAAAATATAGAGAGTGGCGGTGAACTAGAGGCAAGGTATCTAGCTGTATGCGCCCTACTCTCGGTCGGTCAACATGTTTCGTGCCTTGTGTGTCAGGGGGATCAATGCACTTCTTCAGGACCAATTGTAAACGCTATCTACACAGCGTGGTAAGTGAAAAACTACATACCACGTTCTCAGGTCAATAACCTGCAACCAAAAGAAAAGAAAAAATAAAATATGTTTTTAAGGTGGGATGCAAACACTGTACATGACACGTATCTCATGGAACTGTTCTTACGGTACCGGAATGGTACGTGTGCTAAGTGAATTTGTATAGTCACACACATACTCAACACCGTGTGAGGGGTGAGACTAAGGTTAAAAGGCAAGGTAAGGTCTCTCATGCACAAGAGGATTCATATTAAAACCAAGGTCTCAAGATGGAAATTCCATCTAGAGCCGTAAAATAACATAACAGAAAGGACAGAACCCATGCTCACCTATACTGTTGTCTAGTAAGGACTGCAACAGTATCCGGCGGTCATGAAGGACACCTATTTGGGTCCTATGTAAGCAGAAGGAAAAAAGGCTGAATACAGTAACAAACTCCATACTGCACAAACCAGAAACACCCAGGCATCGGGACCATCACTGAGTAGTAAACAATTGCCAAGAGCAAGAGGTCCAGAAGGTAATTCAATTGCAAAAATATCTCAAAAGAAAACTTTTTATTATTTTAATAAAAATATGTTTTTTAATTTAAACACTGATATAACATTCATTTTTAATAAGGTATAATTACATTTGTTACAATTAATTCTCTACATCACAATCAATAATTATGAATACATAATAAAAATGTTACTTAACTTTTAATTTAGGCTTTAGAAAAAATAAAAAAATATATATATTCAACCCTGTGTAAAAAATGTAGGGTACATTTTACAAGTTTATCAAACTTGAAAAAATAAAATATTTTTATGTTAAATATGAATGTAAATTTATTTTATAACAAATAAAAATGATACAACACTATTAACTTGAAATTTAATTAATTTTAAACATGTTTTTTCAAAGGTTTGCATGAAAAATCCTATCTAAATTAAAATCATTGTTTTTTCTATTATGTACTCATAATTACTAAATTTCCTTTCGCAACTCTGTTCAGAGGCGGAACTGCCTTACAAAAAGTTATGGATAGAATTAATTGAGATAATTTATTTAATAGTTACATTTTTTTCATTTATTAAAAGGTTAACATATTTTATCATGAAATAATTATTTTAAAAATATAGGTAATTTTGTAACATTCTTTTGAATTTATATGCAGTTTTAGAAGGCACTACCAGTGGTCGGCTATGGGTGGTGCTACACTTTCTATTGCTCCATTTATACTTCCAACTCGACCTGAGTGTTTCATTTTTGTGGTAACGCTAACGTGGACGCGGGCACTTGGGCTGTTATTAGAGTGAATGGGATGATCCTGCGTGAACACCAGAGCACTCGTCCGATGTGTTTGTTTGGCCGAGGAGCGGCAACGAATATCTTAAAGAAATTTTCTTGGATTTACTACATCACTCTGCCTCCTGAGGGCCTCCTGTAGCAGCGATTTATCAGTACCGTAGTAGGATCAGGTAATTTCTCTGTGTTGTTAACCATGTTATCATGATTTGCTTTTGTATTTTCCCTTCTCTTCCTTTTACCTGATTTTGTTGGTTTTACCACAACATTAGCACAGAAATGTACTTTGCTGTTAATTGGTTCTGAGGTCTTATCCTTTGTGTACATTTTTATACGATGAACAGTTTTTTTCCCTCGCGGTACGGCTACAGTGTAAGCACCGAGAGCCCAAACCCTGAGATTCCTGCACCTTGATCTGCCTTTATTGGTATTCTACCTTTCCACTTGGATAAGTGAGATATGGGTTCGAATCGCTGAACAACCTTTGAACCTGCTGTGATACACCATGACGGTTACAAGTTTCATGTTTGAACCTCCAGCGTGAGCTCCAGTACGCTGCTTGTCTCACACCATGTTCCATGCTTTGGCTCGTATCATCAACCTTGAACCATCTCCATAACTTGGAAGCTCCGAAGACTTTGCAGCTGTTGTAACTGCTTGAAGTTTCATGCATTTTGATGGCTGTGGATTCAGGTTCAACTTGATGACCCAACTCTACTCTGTGGGAATTTTGCACTTCAAGCCACTTCTGTGCAGCTCGTCACCTTCTGAGACTGATTCAGCCAAAAACCTTGCATCAAATTCAAGTGTTGATCATCACCAGAGACTAAACTTACCTTTGTCCCCTCGAGCATAGCTAGCGAAGTCAGCTACAATTTGTATGTGACTTCCTGATTGATTCAGTGGATCAGCGTTTTTTTTAAATTCATTTACCTTTTTGTTTGGTTTTGACAGTTGTTTTTGCTAATTGATAATCCTTTAATCACAGCCCTCCTTTAGATTTTGCTTCTGAATAATTATTAAATATTCTTTTTTATCTACACTTTTTTTGAATCTTAACGTTCCTTGTCTATTTTTAATAAACTGTATTGAAATTTGTGACTTCCACTGTTTTGCTTTACCTTCGAGAGTGCCTTAGGCCATACTGCTCAAGCCACGTTGCCAAAAGCGAGCTAAGAACACTTTAGTAGAAGACACATTTACCTTTGCTGACCAAAGTTTGGGAAAAGCAAAGCAGGCTGACTCCAGAAAGCACACTACCTAGCTGGAAAGGTTACTCTCTTATGTGGCATCTGCACCAACTGTAGATGCAAAAAGCAAAGATTATGAGGGAAGCTGTTGGTATCTGTGCCCCCAGAATTTGAGACTGCCACCCTCTCTCAAACAGTTGAAAGAGCTGAAGATGCACCCTTCAGACATTCATGTCTCAGCAACTAAGACTGCTCGCTCCTGTCATACAACACTCACACTGTTACCTGAATCACACTCCCTGTGCAATGTACAAACTTTTACATAAACAAGTTGTGTTGTGCTTTGTGAACAGGCTTTCACCCCCTTTGTATGTAAATGAGTTTCTGTGATCAGACACCCCAGGCTCCCATTTCTTCTAGTGCGGATAATAATGTGAGAACTGTAACGAGATCACAAACAAAGGCTGTATTGAGAAATAATAGGCTTCCAAGTCACACAGTAGTTTGTAGTTCTTTATTAGTTTTTTAAATGTACATCTCCCATCCCGTTCCAAGGTAGAGTATAGTTTGCGAAGCGCGTCTCTCTTGCGGCCCGCTCCCCAGATTAAGTCCATAAGAACAGAAACAGAGTCCAATTTCCTGAAGAAGCGCCGGAGCGGGTAAACTGGGGGGGTCGAGAAGCAGCATAAATGTATTAACAGCATTTTTGCAACAGCCCCAAAACGACAGGGAGCTGCAAACATTGGACATCACCTAAGTTGCCCTGTATAAGTTCCTCGTTGGTGTGATAAGTTCACCCTCTAGATACCCAGTGCTAATTGGGGCAGCACTTCCTGTTCTAAGTTGTGAGTTTGCGCATGGGATATAAGCTGGATTTGGTCCAATTTAGCCTCAGTCCAGAAGCCCTACCAAAATCGTCTAGAACCTCCATCACCTGCGGCAGGTCTACCTGCACGTTCCTGAGGTACACAAATGCATCATCAGCATACAGTGAAATGACCTCCCAATTTGGCTCACTCGGTATACCGATTGCTGGGTCCTGCGAACGAAACAGGCCAGCGAACAGGTCCATGGCTAGGGCAAAAGTAATCGACAGCAGGCATCGTTGCCGCATGCTTCAAAAGAAACTGAGATCTCTGCCTGTCCGGATGCGGGCCAGCGGGTTGGTGTAGAGGAGATTTATCCAGTGCAATATTTCTGGGCCTAGTTTCATGCACATCAGCACTTTCGCTAAGTAAAAATACCCCAGGGTGTCGAAGGCCTTCTCTATATCTAGTGAGAGTGCTGTGTATGGAGGCAATTCATGAAGATTCTTTTCCATCAGCTGGAGAGGCGTTATAGCTTTAGACACGTTTTTCTCCCAGGTATAAAATCATTCTGGTGTTGGTGGGCCACTGTAGAGAGGCAGGGGAGCAACCTGTTTGCAAGGACCTTCCTGCAAATCTTGTGGTCGGTGTACAGTGGCCAGTAGGAGCATAGCTCCAGGGGGTCCCTGTTGGGCTTAGGCAGGACCAATATCATAGCCTCCAATAGGGATCCCAGCAATGTGCCCTCCTTCCGGGCCTGTTGGTACATTTGGAGTAGTTTTGGAGAGAGGGTTGCTCTGTAGGTGAAATAAAAGTCTACCGGGAACCCGTCCATCCCAGGAGTTTTGTTGCACGCGATCTAGTCAATCATGAAGCCAATTTCCTCAGTGGTCAGGGTTTCATCTGGTGTATGTCCCTGAAGGGGGTTAAGTCTGGGAATCAACAGTCTATTCAAATACTCATGTAATTGGGGAGTTCACACTCCCTCCTCGGCCCGGTAGACAGATGTGTGGTCCTACAGGAAAGCCTGGTTTATATCTGCTTGCACATTCAATATCTCTCCCACCGGGGATCTACTGACGTTTCTGGGGGTCTTTGGGGTCAATGGCCTTAGGAGCCATGATAGTATTTGATAGTGTAGTGTTCCTAGTCTGACAACCGCCTCTCTTTACTACTTTCGGAGAGGGGTGATTATGTTCTCGTTTCATGCAGCTACCTCAGATATATTTCCGCTGTTTATATAGTTTGTTCAAGGGAGAGGTTCTGGGCTCGCAAGGCATGTTTTACACCGTGCTACATCTTGATGCACAGGCCTTATGTGACACCCTTAAAGGTATCCCACTCTATCACTGTCGTAGAGGCAGTCCCTTCGTTCTCCTCAAAGATGGCGATATGTGTATTTACAGTATCACAGAAGACTCTGTCCTGTAGGGCCGGGGCATACAGCCTCCTAGTAGGTACTGATGCATGTCGTCTGCTCATTTTGAGGTGGCTGTAGTCCGAAAGTGTGCGGCCCAGATATTCAGGCCACAAGACCAAGGATGCCACAGAGGGATTGCATAGGAGCAAGTCGATTCTGGTGTGCAGTGAGTGTACTGTGAGAACTACAAGTACTCTTGTGTACGAGGATGCATCTGTCACCAGATGTTGCACATCTGGGTAAGCATAAGCTAGTCCACAATGCATGGATCATTCTGATCGCATTCGTGGGTTGTGGTGTGGGGAAGGATCTATCTAGGGAGGTATCATGGACAGAATTGAAGTCACCACTCCATATACTCGACGTTGCCAGGGCTTGTATCAAGGGCTTGGATGAAGTACAACTGTCTCAAACTCAACACAGACAACACAGAAGTCCTCATCTTTGGGAACAACACCTCACCATGGAATGACACATGGTGGCCCACGGAGCTCGGCACCCCTCCCCCCGCATCAACATACCATGCCCGCAACCTCGGCATCATTCTGGATAGCAAGCTATCCATGAAGAAACAAGTCAATGCAGTCTCATCCACCTGCTGCCACACCCTTTGCAGGCTCCACAAAAGCTTCAGGTCGCTCCCGGCAAACACCAGAAGGACCATCATGCAAGCCTTCATCACCAGCAGACTGGACTCTGGAAACACAATCTATGTAAGAATCACTGCAAGCTTCCAGATGAGACTCCACACAATACAGAACTCAGCGGCAAGACTCATACTCAACCTCCCAGAAGGACCCATGTCACACCCTATCTCAAGAAACTACACTGGCTCCCGATTCAGAAGAGATGCCAGTTCAAGATGATGACTCATGCCTACATGGCCTTGCGCAACGAAGGACCAGCATACATCAACAAACGCCTGACCTTCCACCAAACGACCAGGCACCTTCGATCAGCTTCCCTCTCCCTCGCAGATACCCCACATATCTGCTGCGCCAACAGCAGAGGATGCTCCTTCTCACATCTGGCAGCCAAGGCTTGGAACAACCTCCCCTTGCACTTCAGGGCCTCAACTCTCCAATCAAACCTCCACACAGCAGTCAACAGCTCCAGCGCCTCGAGACCCTCAAGGGTGATTTGCTGCGCTTTATAATGTATAATTGATTGATTGAATGTGGGCGGGGCTACTCAGCAGAAATTGGTGCGGGTTGCTATTACGTATATATAGCACAAGCAGGCTGATCGGCGCCCGCCTTGTAAACCCTCTTCTGCTACATACCTACTCTCAGGGTCGACTACTGTGCGTTGTGTGATCAGTGGTGCTGTTGGGGCGATCCATATGAGAACCCCCCCTTGTGTATGTTGAGTATAAAATGCCAATGACCTGGCCTCTTCACCTATCTTGTACCTTGGTGAGTTCTGTGGTGGACATATCAATCTATCAATCAAACATTTATAGAGTGCAGCAAATCACCTGTGAGTGTCTTGACGCACTAGAGCTGCTTGCTGCTGTGTGGAGGTTTGATCATTCAAACTTCCAGGTCTTTAGTTCTCTTCTGAATTGCTGGAGCGACGGTGTGATCCTGAGGTGCAGGGGGAGGTTGCTCCAAGCCTTGGCTGCCAGGTGCGAGAAGAAGCGTTCTCCGCTGGTGGCGCGACGGATCGTGGGGTGTCTGCGAGGGAGAGGGAAGCTGGTCGAAGGTGTCTGGTCGGTTGGTGGAGGGTCAGGCGTTTGTTGATGTATGGTGGTCCTTCGTTGCGCAGGGCCTTGTAGCATAGGTCAGCATCTTGAACTGGGATCTGAACATATGTGTTTCTTGCAAGTAAGCAATGTGGGGCTGTCTGCGCTGTAGGTCTGACTGTATTAAATGACATTGCCTAGTAGTGTCAATGCCCCGGACATTCCAGGTTACGAAGTTATATGTGGGTTGGTGTGTGTTAGATCTAACAGCCTTAGGGTACTCTTCCCCCCAACTTTTTGCCTACCTCCTCCATTTTTCTGACCTCTTTTTTGCTGGTATTGGGACTCTGTGCACTTTACCAATGTTAACCATTGCTAAGTGTTTGTGCTCTCTCCTCTAAACATGGTAACATTGGCTTATCCCCAATTGGCATATTTTATCTACTTATAAGTCCCTAGTAAGGTGGTATTATAGGTACCCAGGGCCTGTAAATTGAATGCCACTATTGGGCCAGCAGCACTGAAGGTGCCACCCACTCAAATATCCGCTTAACCATGCCTCAGGCCTGCCATTGCAGAGCTTCTGTGTACATGTCAACCTGGCAAAATAACCATTTTGCCAGACACAAACCTTCCCTTTTTATACATGTAAGTCACCCCTAAGGTACACCCTGGACAACCAAGAGGGCAGGGTGCAATGTATTTAAAAGGCAGGACATGTACTTTTAAGTGTTACATGTCCTGGTAGTGTAACATTTCCGAAGTTGCTTTTTTACTAATGCAGGGCCTATCTTTCCCATAGGGTAACATTGGGATGACCTTATTACACTTTATAAGTGTAATTTCCAATTGTGAAGACAACACTTTTCACGTTTGGTGTCTCTGGAACCACAATTTAAAATCCAAACCTATGGTGAAGTTGGATTTTAAATTGCAATTCTGAGAATGCCGCATTTAAAAAGTTGACATTTTCTTATGTTAGCACACACAAGGAGATGATGGACGGAGCGCTGAAACTTTTCAGACACTCACCCCCAGTCACAGATCTGGGTTCAAACTCATCATCATTCTTTAGCTCACTTCGCCACTCCAGTTCAGACCCAGCCATAAGCAAATCAGTCTTGACCCTGTGCCTCATGGGAACAGTCCAGCCTGAACTGCCAAGCCAGGTCTTCCCTGGACCGGAAACAAGCATACTGGGACCGTTTTCGGGGTAATACCCCTCATCAGCCAGGCTAGCTTGAATCCAGTGGCAAAGTGAGCAAGGGACCCACGTCTGGGCATACCCTGCCAACTTAGGGCGAACAAAGCAAACACAAGGAGATGATGGATGGAGCGCTGAAACTTTTCAGACACTCACACCAGTCACAGATATGGGTTGAATCTGTCCTCGTTCTTTAGCTCACTTTGCCACCCCATTTCAGACACAGCCATATGCAAATCAGTCTTGACCCTGTGCCTCTT
Source organism: Calotriton arnoldi (assembly GCA_963921515.1). Taxonomy (NCBI): domain Eukaryota; kingdom Metazoa; phylum Chordata; class Amphibia; order Caudata; family Salamandridae; genus Calotriton; species Calotriton arnoldi. The sequence goes on from CAWUFW010001561.1 coordinate 2,550,633, forward strand.
GGGAACAGTCCAGCCCGAGCTGCCAAGCCAGGCCTTTCCTGGACCAAAAATAAGCATCCTGAGACCGGTTTCGGGGTAACACCCCTCATTACCCAGGCTAGCTTGAATCCAGTGGCAAAGTGAGCAAGGGACCCACATCTGGGTATACCCTGCCAACTTAGGGAGAACAAAGCAAATACAAGGAGATGATGGACGGAGCGCTGAAACTTTTCAGACACTCACCCCCAGTCACAGATCTGGGTTGAATCCATCATCATCCTCTAGCTCACTTCGCCACCCCAGTTCAAACCCAGCCATATGCAAATCAGTCTTGACCCTGTTCCTTGTGGGAACAGTCCAGCCCGAACTGCCAAACCAGGTCTTCCCTGGACCGGAAACAAGAATCCTGGGACCGGTTTCGGGGTAACACCCCTCATCAGCCAGGCTAGCTTGAATCCAGTGGCAAAGTGAGCAAGGGACCCACGTCTGGCCATACCCTGCCAACTTAGGGCGAACAAAGCAAACACAAGGAGATGATGGATGGAGCGCTGAAACTTTTCAGACACTCACCCAGTCACAGATATGGGTTGAATCTGTCCTCGTTCTTTAGCTCACTTCGCCACCCCAGTTCAGACACAGCCATATGCAAATCAGTCTTGACCCTGTGCCTCTTGGGAACAGTCCAGCCCGAGCTGCCAAGCCAGGCCTTTCCTGGACCAAAAACAAGCATCCTGGGACCAGTTTCAGGCTAACAGCCCTCATCAGCCAGGCTAGGGTGAAAAGTGCTGCGGCAACAAATGATGGACGGAATGCTGAATGAATCAAACATTCACGCCCAGTCAAGAGATCTGGGTTAAATCCATAATTCTTTTGCTCACTACGCTATTCCGCCACAACCCTGGCTGATTCGCGTGCTGCTTGCTCATTTGTAGGCTTGCTATAGGAAGACCTATGCAGTCCTCTCTTCTAACAAGGGTTGTGCCAGTCTTGTCGTGGCGGTGTACAGCTTGGGACCTGGTGCACCCCTTTCGTCTTCAGCCATTCCCAGGCATCCACGGTGTTTTGAAGATTAGTGCGACATCTGCATCTACTACTTGCAGTTTGTCTGGGAGAATTAGCGAGTATTTTAGCCCCAGTTGAATCAGCTTCTGCTTGCGTGACGTGACGGAACCCCAGAAGCATTCCACTTCAGCCGTATAGTCCGGATATATATTCCCAGTGCTATTATCAATTTTCCAGGGGCCATTGGTACTCGCCACTTGTAGGATGTGGTTGCGATCCCGGTAGTTGAAGAGTTGTGCCACTACTGGCCGCGGCAGGGAGTCCGGGGACTAGGCTCTACCTTGGACCCTATGCACCCTTTCTTTTGAGTAGAAGGTCGATCTCTTACTGCCAAGTACTGTGTCAAGGAGCCATTGTTCTAAGAAGAGCTCCATGTTAGGCCGCTCGGCCCCCTCTGGGAGTCCCACCAATCTTATGTTGTTTCTGCGTGACTCTCCGCATCTTCCACCCTGTCTCACAGCTTTGTGACCTTCACCTGCAGGGCCTTGGAGTGTGACTGCATCTCGGTCAGTGTAGGGTGCATTCCTACCAAGGCACACTCATGCGTCTCCAGCCTGACTGTAAGGTTGACCGGGTCAGCCCGAGGCAGCCCCACTTCCATTGCCAGATCGTCCAGTTTAGGTCTGAGTGTGGCCTTCACATCTTGGATTGCTCGCAAATGTTTGTCAAAGTGCTCTCCCTGGGCTTGTGAACTCTGTGGGGCAGTGGTCTGTAGTGCCTCTTGTCTGTGTCCCCCTTGTGCTGCCGTTTCTTGACCATCTTTGTGCCGGAGCGAGTTGAGAGGGGTCCCTGTCTGAAGTGCTGCGAGGGCTTAGTGCGCAACCCGCTATTCAATAGGACACGCCCGCCCCAGCAGTCACTGCTGCCAGATAGGTGTAAGGAATCTCCCCTCTGGCGCCCCGCTCTTCACCCCTCTAATCAATAGGACACGTCCGCCCCTGCAATCACTGCTGCCAGGTAGGTGTAAGGAATCTCCCCTCTGGCGCCCCGCTCTTCACCCCTCTAATCAATAGGACACGTCCGCCCCTGCAATCACTGCTGCCAGGTAGGTGTAAGGAATCTCCCCTTTGGCGCCTTGCTCTTCCCCCTCCGTTGCTCACCAATGCGATGAAGGAGTCCAATGTAGAGCCAGTCTCCGTGCTGGGGTGGGTATTATTTCCCTGCCTTCTAGTAAGGGAGGGTAGATCAGCACATATGGGACCCTTCACGTCGGTCTGAATGCTCCATATCCTCAATGGTCCCGCTGGCTCAGGGCATCAGGCTCGCTTAAGGTGTTCTCAGCGCATCCCAAGGTGTTAGTCTGTACTGAGAAAGAGAGCAACAATTTGTGTTCAACAATTATGCTGTGGGGGAGCATCATGCCCAGCCTTCCGTGCCTGTTCCAATGATCAGGATCCTCTGTTTCGCATAGTAGCCCCCTAGGGCCAAGGGAGGGTGGTGCACCCTGTTGTGGTGGGTGGGGATGACCTGCTTGGCGTGTATCCCAGGCCTGGATCCTGCGATCAAGCAGAGTGCTTCTTGCCCATGACCGTCTCTTAGTGGGCATCTCCTGCTGGGGGTGCCGGACCAGTGTTATCTAGACCAGCAGCCCTCCAGGCCCGTCTCTGTGATATCTCCCCCTCTACCACTGCCGACTGGCCCTGCCCTCAGGTGGCCAGAGCAATCCATGGGAGACCACGGCTCCAGATGCATGCAGGCCGCAGCTCTCTGGGTGGGTCATGGCACACTGGAGAGTCTTTCAATAGTGGGGACACTCCGGCTGCACCTCCGCAGCATCAGTGTGGTCCCTGATGTTAGTCGGTGCCTCTTATGTGTGTAGGGAGCTGTCAGGATGATGTCAGATGGGCCAGTCACCATCTAAGCCAAATCAGAACTCCGTGTTAAGGTCATGGAGTGCAGAGGCGACTTGAAATATCCTTTTAATGCACAGCAGAGGGTATTTTCCAACTTATGACTCATTGGCTAGACAGATCAATGTGCCCTTTAGTGTGTAATGGGAAAGCGTAGTCGAGTGATGCTTTGAACGTTCAAACTTCCAAGAATGAAAGTGTCACAGTCTTGCCCCCACCCTCCCATGGCTCGCAAGGGTTGAATTTCAAACCCCCTGGTGCTCGGACTCAGTTCAGGGCACCAATACGAATTGGAAACCACATTGAACTGTGACCATACACCACCCACTGTGCAGTGCTGTGCAGGAAGTGTTTTCTGGTCGTTATCATTCCCACTAGGTGATTCAGGGACAAAGTGAAACTCCGAACCCTCTTTCATAAGTGAATAACACACTCAAAATTGCATTAAGAAGCATGGGATATGCTTTAAAATATGTACTTATAAAACCCAAGTGTAGTGCATAAAATATGAACGGTAACCACACAGAATGCGAAAATAAATGTAGTAGTGCATGACATGGTCGTGGAAAATAATATGAACATTTCTAATATGGTTGGCAAATTCTATCATCGTACCACCCTAGATCTATTTCCAAGCTCTATGCTAAAACGTAGCACAAGCAGTACATAGAAACCCTGTAAATCGAGTTTCTTAAAATGGATCGCACAGCATACCTTCCCTCGGTGTTTAGCTATTCTCTATCACAGCTTTGCCCAGGTATGATATCAATCAATTAATCAGTAATCTTATAAAGCGCAACTACTCACCCTTGAGGGTCTCAAAGTGCTGAGTGTGTGTGGGGGAGGTGGACCTGCGTTTCAGTCGAAGAGCCAGGTCTTGAGGTCCTTCGTGGAGCCATTGGGTGCGGTGGTTGGTAGGGTTTTGCATATGAGGATTGCGCCTGATTGCTGCCTTGTTTATATGCCTGCATATATACACTGTTTTAGCACCATGGTAGAGCTGTACCTACTATTTACTATTTTGGTAATCACCTTCCCTCTGTGTTTGGCTACTCTCTATCACAGCTTTGCCTGGGTATGATAAACAGGGCAAGGCTGAAGGCCACTTCTCGGCACTACTTCCGGAGCCTGTCTCCAACTGTTTGTTACTGCAAACTGGTGTGACTTCTGGCATGATAGCTCCATTGTGAAACTCGTCCAGTATTGGGGGGGCACATGGTGTATCCAGTCTGAGCCTCAACCCGTATAGGAGTAAGTAGCACAACAAGTGTATTGCCACCTTAAGAGGCAAACAAGTCGTGTCTAGTCTGACCCTCACCTCATAGTAGTGTAAATGACACAGCAGGGTATTGCCACCTTATGAGGGAGTGCAAGTTGTATCTAGTCTGATCCTCACCCGATACAGGAGTAAAGGGAGCAATAAATAGTATAACACCTTATGTTACGTTCCTGGGTTAGGCCCATGTAGCGAAGCTGCTCATTTCTTACATTGTCCACTTTTTCACAATAACATTCCTGTCATGAATTTTTGCAAATATTTGCATACACAACAATGTTGGATTAGTTTCTCTGAAACTATTTTTTTACACATCTAGCTTTGCACAACATTATCCCGATGCCTCGTACATCATGTACAAGGCTTCTTTACGCACTATGTACAAATGTCGTTCTATCTTCATCCACGGGGCGACAGGGCTATCTACATATCCATAACTTCGCTAATCTACAACTACTTTCTATTATAAATAATGAGCATCCGATAGATTAGCAGGGGAGGCACTTCATCTGACACCGAGGGTCCCTGCATGCTGAGACTTCACCACGCAGCGGCCTGACATCTCATAAGGGGTGTCCAGTTCATGACCAAGATGGGGTCCTTCATTCTCTCCTGCCAGGTAATGGGGTTGGATCGTTCCTTGGGAATATTCTTGGCTCTACACCTACAAACACTCTAGGTACACTTAGAGTAGGGTTTTGCATACAAGGATTGCGCCTGATTGCTGCCTTGTTTATATGCCTGCATAAATACACTGTTTTAGCACCATGGTAGAGCTGTACCTACTATTTACTATTTTGGTGCTTGTAATCACTTTCATCTGCTTCTGTCTACTGATTATCGTAGCACATGTATTCTTTACAAGAATAACGTTGGTTCAATCAATTTATTGAAAGCGTCCCACTATGTATTCTGTATAAGTCTCTGAGCACGAGTAAGCACGAGTGACTGAGTGAAAGGTTATGATCTGTTTCCACAATCCCTGAGGGGTCAGGGTTGTCATGTTCAGTGGTTGCCAGAAACTATTCACTCCCTGGTAAGGTTTGGGGGGTTTATGGTGGCACTGTGAGCTAGCTGGTCTCTAGGCCAACATATCCTGCGGGGGTGCCCGGAATCAGTCTAGGCACCTCGCCCAAAATTCATGTTGTCCAAACGCGCAGGTACTACGGATTAGTGGGAACTACACGACATGGCACCACCAATGTTGGTTGGGCTCTTATTTAACAGTCTATCTGAGTAGTTCAGCTGTGCTTTTCTCAGTGAATACTACTCACCTCCAAACCGGAGACGTACGTGGTGGGAAGGAAAATCCGCCTCAGCTGAGTAGGTATAGCCTATTTATCAGCTGTAGGTTATTCAAGCTTGTAGGATAAAATGTTCCCATATTGTGCAAACACTATCTCCATAAATTAATCTCCATAAAATTCTACTCTCTTCACACAATGTCCGTAAATGGAGGAGCCGGTGGAAAGGATGTAGTTGCTTTAAATATTACAGAAAATTGCAGACATGCAATTACTCTGAAATTATTACATTACGGCCTCCCGGCAACGGGTGGTGACGTTACCTTCGTGGTCGAGGCACATGAAGCATTCAGAACAGAGGTATTCTAGTCTTGGGTTAAATTCCCGCCTGGGGATGCTCGCTTGAAATTGTTTCACACTTACATTGAAAATGAGATACCAGAGGAATATTTTCCATATGTGGACATAGAAATTCTGTTAACTTACTGTTAGGAATGGGGGTCTCTAGTTGGCAAGGGCTTGAACCTTTGTCCAAATAGGGACCCTTCTTCCTAGTCAGGATAAGGGAGTTATACTCCTAAAATAACCCCTGCTCACCCCCTTGGTAGCTTGGCATGAGCAGTCAGGCTTATCTTAGAGGCAGTGTGTAAAGCATTTGCACATAACCAACAGTAATACAGTGTAAGCACTACAAAAAGACACCACACCAGTTTAGAAAAATATCCAATATTTTTATATACTTAAGACAAGACCAAAAACGATAAAAATCCACAATACAGTACTTAAAAATCTTCAGGTATCAAAATAATCTTGAAAAACAGTTCCTTGATGTCGATAGCTCCGTCCGGGGCTATCACGGCGTCATGAACAAATAAATCCAAACAGTTCTGGCTGACCACGGCGTCGCGGGCCAGCTACGGTGTCGGGAAGACCAGCAAACAGTACCTTTCAGAAATGCAGGGCATCGATGACCTCTCGTTGAGCTTCCGAAAACACGGCGTCCGCAGGCGTCGGTTCAGGAGGTAGGTGCAGGAGTCGTCGGGGCCCTCGGAGTCACACGCGTTGCAGGTCGATCTCCTCTCTGATGGAGTCAGGAGCGCTGGCGTCGGCCGGCGTCGGTTGCTGCGGTGCGAAGTGCAGCAGTGCGGCGTTCGGTGCCCTCAGGTCGCGGTGCGAGCAGCGGCTCGGTGGTGGCGTCAGGTGGCATCGTCGGTGAGACCAGGGTCGCGGATTGAGATGAAGGCGGTGCTCGTCACGGTGCTGGCAGGTCACGTTGCAGGCAGCGTCGTCGTCGTTGCTGAAGCGCTGTCGTTGGCTGACGAACTGGAGTCGATGTCACCGGCTTCGGTAGGCCATGGCTGCGGTGCGGGATGAGGGCGGTACGTCGTGTAACTTTACAAGCGGTGCCCTTGAACCATGGTGCAAGCAGCGGCGTTGATTCCGGCGTGGAGCGGCGTCGTCGGGGATACCAAGGCGTCGTCGTGAAGCGAGGCGGTGCGGAGTGCGGGGTCCACAGGTCGCAGTGCGAGCAGCGGCTCGGTGGCGGCGTCAGCAGGCGTCGTCGGTGAGACCAGGGTCACAGTGCGGCGGTGCCCTCTGCGGTGCCTTCAGGACACGGAGTCGGCAGTGGCGTCGTAGATGGCGTTGAGCTTGAAATCTTTGCTGTTCCTGAGGCTTCTTGAACAGGTGGCAAGCTCTACCTCAAGCCCTTGAAGAAACTCACAAAAGTAGATTGCAGAAAGTTCAATCCAGTCCTTTCACTGCCCAAGACAGAAGCAGCCACTGCAGGCCAACACAGCAAAGCACACAGCAAAGTGGTAGTTCCTCCTCACAGCTTCTCCAGCTCTTCTTCTTGGTAGTCTTCTTGATCCAAAAGAGTTCTGAAATCTTGGGGTCTGGGTCCCAATATTTATACTATCAAATACTTTGTCCTCTGAAGGCAGAGGGTCCTGTACCTAGTTCAAACCAGTTCTGGGTGCATTCTGCCAGTGTGCACCTTCTTCCTTTCTCAGTGTGGGCCAGGGTCCTCAGACGCATCACAGGAGGTGGAGCCAGCATTGTGAAAGGCAGGCACAGCCCTATTCAGACCCAGGTGCTACTCCTCCCACCCATCTACATGCAGATAGGTCTATTCAGCCCTGTGCTGACTCATCCTGTCTCCTGGAGTCTCCCCCAGCCCCTGTCACTCACAAACCAGACAGACAATACACAAGCTAGCAGAGGCAGGCTGGATGGTTAGGTAAGAAAATACCTACTTTCTAAAAGTGGTATTTTCAAACACAGAATGTTAAAACCATCTTCACTAAAAGATGTATTTTATCATTCTGAGTTCAGGCATACTAAACTCGAATTTCTACCATGTACCCTGGGTCAGTTAGGATTATAGGATGTTATAATCAAACTGCCCATTCTGGCCTATGGGGAACAGGTAGCCTTGCAATAGTGAAAAACAAAGTAGGCTGTAATTCACTATCAGGACATGCCACACACACCAGGGCATGTCCTACCTTTCACCTACAATGCACCCTGCCCACAGGGGTACCTTGGGCCTACCTTAGTGGTGACAAACATGTAGAAAAGGGAAGGTTTAGGGACTGGCAAATGGGTGCACTTGCCAAGTCGACATGGCAGCCCCAGGCTGCACACAGGCTCTGCAATGGCAGGCCAGAGTTACATTTTACGGGCTGTTTGCGTGGGTGGCACAATCCAGTGCTGCAGCCCACCAACAGCATTTGATTTATGGGCCCTGGCACGCGCAGTGCACTTTACTAGGGACTGACACATAAATCAAATAGGCCAATCATGGAAACACCAATCCATAACCCATTTTACCACAGGAGCACTTGCACTTTCCCACTGGTCAGCAGTGAGAAAAGTGCGCAGAATCATTACACAAGCAAAAACAGAGTCAAAACCGGGAGGTCAGAAAGCAAAAACTCAGGGGAAACACACCAAAAGATGCCAAGTCTAACACATGTCCCTTCCAGCTGAAAGTAGGGAGAACTACCCACCCTCCTGGGAGTTCTCTTCACTAAGGCGGAAGAACCTGGACAGACCATCTGCGTTGGCGTGTTCTGTGCCAGGGCGGTGTTCCACCGTAAAGTCCATTCCCTGTAGGGAGACGGACCACCTCAGCAGCTTTGGATTCTCACCCCTCATTTGCATCAACCATCTGAGGGGCCTGTGGTCTGTCTGAACCCGGAAGTGAGTCCCAAACAGGTATGGTCTCAGCTTCTTCAGTGCCCAGACCACAGCAAAAGCTTCCCTTTCTATGGCACTCCACCTCTATTCCCTGGGGAGTAGTCTCCTGCTAAGGAAGACTACAGGCTGGTCTAGGCCCTCTTCATTCAGTTGTGAGAGCACCGCTCCCACACCATGCTCTGAAGCGTCAGTCTGCACGACGAATTCCTTGGAGAAGTCGGGTGCCTTGAGCACGTGCGCCGTGCACATGGCTACCTTCAGGGCATCAAAAGCTCGCTGGCAGGACTCAGTCCAGATCACCTTCTGGGCTGCTTCCTGGAAGTCAGCTCTGTTAAGGGGGCAACGATGGTGCCGTAGCCCTTAACAAACCTCCTATAGTACCCGGTGAGACCTAAGAAGGCTCTCACCTCTGTCTGGGTCTTGGGGGGGCTCCCAAGCCAGAATGGTGTCAATCTTGGGTTGTAGGGGCGCCACCTGGCCGCTTCCTACCTGGTGTCCCAAGTACACCACAGAACCCTGCCCGATCTGGCACTTACTGGCCTTGATCGTGAGGCCTGCCGCTTGCAGAGCCCTCAACCCTTTACCGAGGTGCTGTAAGTGTTCTTCCCAGCTGGAACTGAACACAGCAATGTCATCCAGGTAGGCGGCACTGAAATCCTCCAGTCCAGCCAACACCTGGTTGACCAACCTCTGAAAGGTGGCAGGGGCATTCTTCAACCCAAAGGGCATCACCCGGAACTGGTAATGACCTTCTGGGGCTGAGAATGCTGACCTCTCCTTGGCCCCATCGGTTAAGGCAATCTGCCAGTACCCAGACGTTAAATCAAACGTGCTGAGGAACCGGGCAGCTCCCAACCGATCAATGAGCTTATCAGCTCTGGGGATGGGTTGCGCATCAGTCCTGGTGACGGCATTGAGCCCACGGTAGTCCACACAAAACCGTAGTTCTGGAGTGGCACCGGGTGCAGCAGCTTTTGGGACCAAGACCACAGGGCTGGCCCAAGGACTGTTGGAGGGCTCGATCACCCCTAACGCCAACATCTTAGAGACCAACAACTGGCGACAGTCCCCCTGCTGCTCTGGTCAGTGTAGGGGAGAGGACCACACCTTCCACTGACCCATAGTGCTCCTTGGTAGACAGGTCAGGGAGAGGCTCACTCTCCTCTTCCACCCCATCATCTGTCGCCAAGAGCATGCTCACTTCGGACCTCTCGAAGTGGGGCTTGAGGCGGTTCACGTGGAGGACCCTCAAAGGGTTCCTTGGAGTCCGCAAATCCACCAAATAGGTGACGTCACTTTTGCGCTCCACCACCTCAAATGGTCCAGTCCACTTGTCCTGCAAGGCACAAGGTTCCACTGGGGCCATGACCCACACTTTTTGCCCAGGTTGAAATTCGACCAGAGTGGCATTCTGGTCATACCACTTCTTCATTTCTTCCTGGCTTGCTTCTAGGTTCGCCTGAGCGAGTTTCCTGAAGCTGGCAGTTTGGTTTCTGAAGGCCAGCATGTAACTAAACACATCCTGGGGAGTTTTCCTGGGAGCTGCCTCCCAGCCTTCCTTCACCAAACTCAGAGGTCCTCTGACAAGGTGGCCATACAGGAGCTCAAAGGGACTGAGCCCAAGAGACTTCTGAGGCACCTCCCTCTATGCAAAGAGAAGGCATTGCAAGAGGACGTCCCACTTACACCTCATGGGTTCTGTTAGACCCTTAATCATGCCCTTCAAGGTCTGGTTGAATCTCTCCACCAGACCGTTACCTTGTGGGTGGTAAGGAGTGGTGAACTTGGTGGTTACACCACATTTCTTCCACAGGGATGTCATATACTTGGATATGAAATTGGTCCCCCGGTCAGAAACCACCTCTCTGGGGAACCCCACGTGGGAAAAGATCCCCATTAACGCTCGGCCCACCACTGGCGCCGTCGTTGTCCTGAGAGGGATTACCTCCGGGTACCAGGTGGCATGGTCCACCAAGACCAGGATGTACCTGTTGCCCATGGCTGTCTTGGGATCCAGTGGCCCCACAATGTCCATCCCTACCCTTTCAAAGGGCATTCCAACAACTGGAAAAGGTTGGAGAGGAGCTTTGACCTTCCTCCCACTCTTGCCACTTGCCTGGCAAGTTTGGCAAGACCTGCAGTGTCCATCTGACTGCCTTCGCATTTGGGGCCAAAAGAAGTGGGTGACAAGCCTGTCAAAGGTCTTGTCCCACCCCAAATGTCCTGCCAAAGGCACATCATGAGCCAGACCCAGTAGGAAGGTCCTGAAGCGCTGGGGTACCACCAGCACACAGGCTGACCCAGGCTCAGCAACCTTAGGCTCACTATACAGGAGGCCATTCTCCCAGTAGATCAGATGTGACCCGGACTGATCACCAGCTGCGTGGTCTGCAGCCTGCCGCCGCAGACCTTCCAGAGTAGGGCACTATTTCTGCTCCTTGCAGAATTCCTCACTGGTGGGACCCCCTTCTTGCTGCCAATGGGTCAGCACAGAAATGTCCCCCAGCTCGGCTACTTGTTCCCCTGTAGGCACTGGGGCGTCCCCCTCAAGGTCAGCCTCCTCCCGGTCCGTGGGAACTTCAAGGGCTGGTTTCCCGTGCCCCCTGCCCTTTCTCTTGGCAGGGACTTGGGCCATTGTTTCAGGCTCCAAGTCCTCTTGATCACCCTTTCTGGCTGCCATTGACCGAGTAGACCCGCATGCCCACTCTGGCAACCCAAGCATCTCCAAGTGAGACCTGAGCTCAACATCCTTCCATAAGGACTGCTCCAGGTCGTTACCTAGCAGACAATCTACAGGCATGGTAGGGCTCACAACCACCCTCAAGGGACCTGAGACCCCCCCCCACTCAAAGGGAACCTGCGCCACCATACACTGGCGCTCTGAGTTGTCCACAGCAACTACTTGGTGGAATGCCCCTGGGACTACCTGCTTCTCAGAGACCAGGTGACACCGGACTGAGGTCACACTGGCTCCAGTATCTCTGAGAGCCTCTACCCTTTTCCCATTGATGGTCACCCAGGTGCTATATTTCTTTGTGTTAGTGGGCACCTGGTTTCCTTGGACCATCTCACTGTCCCCTAGTGAGACGAGGGTCATTTCTGTGGGATCCCCACCCTCCTGTGGGTACCCCTCCTCACCAAGCGCTACACTAGCCAACACCTTGGTCTGCCCACTGGTGGGTGGCTGCATCCCCTTTGGGGACCTGGGGTCCCCCTTCAGGTGACCCACCTGCTCACATGAAAAACACTTGCGGGGGGCGGTCTCAGCAGGCTTTCCTGTAGAGACCCCTTCCTTCTTATCTCCTGGGGGATGGGAACCTTTACCCTGGGTATTAGTTTAGAGTACTCCTGTGCTTTACCCTTGTCCCCCCCACTTTTCTGCTGGGGACCCTGCCCACCTTTGGCTGAGTCTCCCCCAAATGCTTTCTTGTGGACCCTGGTACTCACCCAGCGGTCTGCCTCCATAGCAAGCTTCCTGGGGTCAGTTAGCTTACTATCAAGTAGGTGCTGGTGCAGATCTGCAAAACATAGACTAGACAAGTGCTCCCACGCAATCAAATTGTAGAGTCCCTGAAAATCTGTCACATTACTGCCCTTCACCCAGCCATCCAGCGACCTGCAAAACATATCCACACATTCCAATCAAGTGTTGGCCTCAGACATTTTACTGGACCTAAACTGATCCCTGTACTTCTCGTGAGTGAGACCATACCTAGTGAGAAGGGCTTCCTTCATATCAGCATAGGTGAGGTTAGGCCCCTTACCCAAAGCTGTCAAAGTATCCCTGGCTTCCTCTGGAAACAGAGGCCACAATCCTGCTCCCTAATTCTTCTCAGGGACCCCATTCATGTGTATCGCTGCCTCGTAACCCTGAAACCACCTCTGTATGTCATCCCACTTTTTTGAACTCTCTGCCCACATTCTTAGGGATGTGTACGATTCTGTCTGCCTGTCCTGATGAATTGCTGCCACCATCTGAGCTGGGTCTACTCCTTTGATCCAGCTCCTTCATTCTGATCTCATAATCTAACAACATTCTTTTCTCTTCCATGGCTAGCTTGAGCTTCTCTAACTCAGTTGCTACCTTCCTTTCATCCCGCCTGTCCTCCAGCTCCTCTGGGGACAAGCTACTGCTGCCTGGCCTGGGGGGTTCCCCCCTCCCAAAAGCACATCCGCCCTAGAAGTAGGCTCCTCCACCTCTCCACTGAGATCACCAGACTGCCCGCTGGCATGTCTGGCTGCTACCCAGGCCCTCAGCGCCTTTTGTAACTCGTCCTTTCTAGTGAGGCCTCTGACTTGGACTTTCAGGTTATTGCAAATCGCTTTCAATTGTTTCACATTGTAGGATTCCAACCTATCCTCCTCAAAGGCAATTTCCATGGATGCTCTTGATTCAGGCATGATGAAGTAGCAAGTTTTAAACTTGCAAGCTCAAAAATAGGTCAAAAAGAAAAGAGAACCAGTATGTGGTACGTAATGGTCTGCGATATGGTAGTAGTGCACACCAATCACTGTAAGTCAAGTGCAAACACAAGTCCTATCCCACCGCTGCCACCAATGTTAGGAATGGGGGTCTCTAGTTGGCAAGGGCTTGAACCTTTGTCCAAATAGGGACCCTTCTTCCTAGTCAGGATAAGGGAGTTATACTCCTAAAATAACCCCTGCTCACCCCCTTGGTAGCTTTGCACGAGCAGTCAGGCTTATCTTAGAGGCAGTGTGTAATGCATTTGCACATAACCAACAGAAATACAGTGTAAGCACTACAAAAGGACACCACACCAGTTTAGAAAAATATCCAATATTTTTATATACTTAAGACAAGACCAAAAACGATAAAAAACCCACAATACAGTACTTAAAAATCTTCAGGTATCAAAATAATCTTGAAAAACAGTTCCTTGATGTCGATAGCTCCGTCCGGGGCTATCACGTCGTCATGAACAAACAAAAACAAACAGTTCTGGCTGACTGCGGCGTCGCAGGCCAGCTACGGTGTTGGGAAGACCTGCAAACAGTACCTTTCAGAAATGCAGGGCATCGACGACCTCTCGTTGAGCTTCCGAAAACACGGCGTCCGCAGGCGTCAGTTCCGGAGGTCGATGCAGGAGTGGTCGGGCCCTCGGAGTCACACGCGATGCAGGGCGATCTCCTCTCTGATGGAGTCAGGAGCGCTGGCGTCGGCCAGCGTCGGGTGCTGCAGTGCGAAGTGCAGCGGTGCGGCGTGCGATGCCCTCAGGTCACGGTGCGAGCAGCGGATCGGTGGCGATGTCAGGTAGCGTCGTCGGTGAGACCAGGGTCGCGGTGTGAGATGAAGGCGGTGCTCGTCATGGTGCCGGCAGGTCACGGTGCAGGCAGCGGCGGCGTCGTTGCTGAAGCGCTGTCATCGGCTGACGAACTGGAGTCGATGGCACCGGCGTCGGTAGGCCAAGGCTGCGGTGCGGGATGAGGGCGGTGCGTCGTGTAACTTTACGAGCGATGCCCTCAAACCACGGTGCAAGCAGCGTTGTCAATTCTGGCGTGGAGCGGTGTCGGCGGGGATACCAAGGCGTTGTCGTGAAGCGAGGCGGTGCAGAGTGCGGGGTTCACAGGTCGCGGTGCGAGCAGCGGCTCGGTGGCGGCATCAGCAGGCGTCGTCTGTGAGACCAGGGTCACGCTGCGGCGTTGCGGCGGTGCCCTCTGCGGTGCCTTCAGGACACGGAGTCGCCAGCGGCGTCGTAGACGGCGTCGAGTTTGAAGTCTTTGCTGTTCCTGAGACTTCTTGAACAGGGGGCAAGCTCTTCCTCAAGCCCTTGGAGAAACTCACAAAAGTAGATTGCAGAAAGTTCAGTCCAGTCCTTTCACTGCCCAAGACAGAAGCAGCCACTGCAGGCCAACACAGCAAAGCACACAGCAAAGTGGTAGTTCCTCCTCACAGCTTCTCCAGGTCTTCTTCTTGGCAGTCTTCTTGATCCAAAAGAGTTCTGAAATCTTGGGGTCTGGGTCCCAATATTTATACTAGCAAATCCTTTGTCCTCTGAAGGCAGAGGGTCCTGTACCTAGTACCAGCATTGTGGAAGGCAGGCACAGCCCTATTCAGACCCAGGTGCTACTCCTCCCACCCATCTACATGCAGATAGGTCTATTCAGCCCTGTGCTGACTCACCCTGTCTCCTGGAGTCTCCCCCAGCCCCTGTCAGTCACACACCAGACAGACAATACACAAGCTAGCAGAGGCAGGCTAGATGGTTAGGTAAGAAAATACCTACTTTCTAAAAGTGGTATTTTCAAACACCGAATGTTAAAACCATCTTCACTAAAAGATGTATTTTATCATTCTGAGTTCAGGCATACTAAACTCGAATTTCTACCATGTTCCCTGGGTCAGTTAGGATTATAGGATGTTATAATCAAACTGCCCTTTCTGGCCTATCGGGAACAGGTAGCCTTGCAATAGTGAAAAACAAAGTAGGCTGTAATTCACTATCAGGACATGCCACACACCAGGGCATGTCCTACCTTTCACCTACAATGCACCCTGCCCACAGGGGTACCTTGGGCCTACCTTAGGGGTGACTAACATGTAGAAAAGTGAAGGTTTAGGGACTGGCAAGTGGGTGCACTTGCCAAATCGACATGGCAGCCCCAGGCTGCACACAGGCTCTGCAATGGCAGGCCAGACTTACATTTTACAGGCTGTTTGCGTGGGTGGCACAATCCATTGCTGCAGCCCACCAACAGCATTTGATTTATGGGCCCTGGGACGCGCAGTGCACTTTACTAGGGACTGACACATAAATCAAATAGGCCCATCATGGAAACACCAATCCATAACCCATTTTACCACAGGAGCACTTGCACTTTCCCACTGGTCAGCAGTGAGAAAAGTGCGCAGAATCATTACACAAGCAAAAACAGAGTCAAAACCGGGAGGTCAGAAAGCAAAAACTCAGGGGAAACACGCCAAACGATGCTAAGTCTAACCCTTACCAAAAACATATTCATTGGTTTACCCCTTCCCTGCGCATGACGGAACCACGCCGTCATGAGCCACGGGCGGTGTGTGCTCATGACGGCGTGGTTCCGTCATGCTGCGGCCGCTCCGCCCACGCGGTACTGATTCCCCGCCTGTGCGGGCGAATTAGTGAGTGTGCGGGGCGTGACGGAACCACGCCGTCATGAGCACAGCTCGCCCGTGACTCATGACGGCGTGGTTCCGTCACGAGCATGGCGGCGCCGCGCTCACCCCCCAGCACCGCGGCGGAATTACCGCAGCGGCCAAGGGGTTAAAGGCACCCTCCCCCATGCCGTAGAAAATGTGAGACTGGGTCGGCTCAGTAAAGAAGGAGTGACTTGGCCGGTCCTAGCTGCTTATACACCTCACCCTAATCTTGTTAATTTAGATACAGCAGAAATAACAACACTATACGAAGATTTAGTAAAGATTTACAGAAATCTTACACAGTAGATCATGAGAACACTGACAGTTAACTCTGCGTGGATGGCTCTGTTAGGTTTGAAAAATCCTTTATCATTATACACTTGTTCTATGCTATATTAGGTTAGCAGTGTGCGGCTAAATTAGGCACCATTCATTAACATTTTGCGCAACCCACTGAGTTATCCCTGCAATGTGTAAGCTTCAGTTAGCGAGTGTGACTTCATTTTGTATTTCGTAATCCCTGTTAGGCTGCGTCTGAACTAGGCCTCATTATTCGTATTGCTTGCCCCAGCAGAACACTGTATTCAGCTATTATTTTCTTTTCTGTTCAAGTTTGGATTCTGACTTACTAATGAATAGGCCATTCTGCCCTCGCATGCCTATCCCTGTGTGTAGCTCTGCTCCCAAGCTAGGAGACGCCGAGCCCCAGCAAGGCAACCTTGAGATAGTGATAGCGTGTACCCATCTAGCAGGTGGTAGCCCATCCTTCTGTGCCTCCTTTGTTCATGTTCGGCCTAAGCCGGTAACTTTCCACTGTGGGCGTGGTTGTGGGTTCTTGGAGGAATGATTATGTGTTGCAGACTGTTGGGGGGTCAGTCCCTCGGCAGACATCTTAGGGTGCAGGTCAGATTGGACTCCTCTGCAGAGTATTGCTAATAAATGACTGTTTTGTATTCTCTACTGTCTGACCGACTCTTCATTTCTTGGAAGGCGATAAGGTGGTTGTAGGTAACCCAGGTGACCCTTTCGGGTCACTTCCTTCAGTTGGCGCCCGAACAGGGACTCCGCAAGGTGACCCAACTCGCCCATAATCGGGTTGTGGGGTCGGGGTTGCGTCTGGTCGGATGGGCGGATCTCTTGGCTGCCCCGCCTGTCTGAACTGGCGGCTCCTCGTCTAGTGGTCACCGGCTGGAGTTCTGAGAAGGCGAAACCTTGGATTTGACTGTTTGGTCCGAAGAGTCGGCAGTGGAGAATAACTTTCTTGACCTGAATGCACCAGGTGAGTGATTTGATTCTAAAAAAAAAAATGTGGCGCCATGGTTGAACGGCACGAGCCTACGGGCTGTGTCTGGTACAGTCTCCGGACTGTCTTGGTTTGAACTTGGTGGGTTTGCGGACCCTTAGAAAGACACAGAGTGTTTACGAACAGTCTACCAGGCCAACTGGTAATTCGGCCCACACTTGAAAAGGTCTGGGGCTGTTTGCGAATAATCTGCCAGGCCAACTGGTAATTCGACCCTCTCTTGAAAAGGTCTGGGGCTGGAGCCTGTCTTCTTGTCTTGGTACAGTCTTTGGACTGTCTTGAACTTGGTGCAGTCAGCGGACAGTAGGGTGCGGTTCCCGGTCTGCTTTGGTTTGGTTTTTGGACCGTTTTGTGGGTTGGTGTTATATTTGTTCGTTGGGGACAGTGCATGTGTCTTATATTAAGATGCCTTGTCTAAGTAAGTTAGGGTGTTTTGGATGTCGGTGTTGTTCCACTGAGGCTCGATTGGAAGAGAGGCAGCCTGCGCCTCCAGAGGGTCCCCCAAATGTTGATGTATACGTCAAGCACAGCATTGGTCCTATTATGTTTAGCACATTGTAGAATAAATATACGAGGGACAATGCTGATTTACAGTGGATGCTTACTGGCACATTTGATGAACAAAAGTTGAATTACTTGCAGGACAAATTGTTTGCCAAAAAGAGCAGGCAGACGATGTTTGATTCTCTGAGTGTATGGCAGAAAGAAGCAAAGCAACGGCGAATGAGAGCAGAGAAGCTAGCTCGGAAGGGACAGATGCAAACAATAACACAGAAAGCAGTGGCCTATGATAGGGAAAAGATTGAGAAAGGCATAGAGTGTTCAGATAGGAAGTTTCGATTACAGAGTGATAAATGTTATGTTGCTTGGGAGGAAGGTGATGTTTTCATTGAGGAGTTATTAGATTCTCGACCCCCACCTCCTTATGCCCCCGAATGGATATATCCTATAATCCCAACATCTCAGTCTTCAGCTTCTGGTTCTGCTATTCCTAGTATTTCTGTTTCTAGCCCTAATGCTTCGGCTTCGGCCCCGCCTGCTTCTTCCCCACTTTCGCAAGTTACAGGGGCGGAAGCCATTAGTTTTCCTATTCTGTCTCCTGGCTCTGTATCTGCGGTTACGCCGTCTCTTACTCCTGCAGCACAGTCTTTGTTCGCGATGGTACCTGTTTCTTCATTAGCTCTTTCCCCCTTGAGTGTGTCATCTCAGGCATTACAAAATGCTGAGACACCTGTGCGTGGAGTGCATGAAGGGAATTGGGCAGCAGTGCGTGACCAAATGGAGAAAGTGTTGGTGCGCTCTGCTGTAGGTGATGAGGAAAAGCGAATGGTGGCTGACCAGACTGCACAGTGGGCTCGGAATCCGATTTATAGTGTGGAAGATGTGTGGAGGGTGATGAAAGATTACGAGCCGTTTATACAGCAGCATGCTCTTAGGCATATGTCGGCTACACTGATAGGATTGTGGGAACAGTGTTTCAAGGGTGTTGTACCGCAGGTCATCTATGACATTCAGGACAGGGTATATGCTACAGGTATGGCCCCCAATGAGGTTTTCAGTAAGGTGACGACATTGATGGGTTATCGGGGTAGATTGCTTCAGAAGGTCCCGTCGACAGTGGCACAGTATGCCATGAGGGAAGTTCATCCCATTTATCACCCAGAAATACCAGAGTTGCGAGATGGGAATGATGTTGTTACTCGCCCACGAGTGGCGGCCCGTTTCCAGGAACAGTGGATCTACACTCCTTGGAAGAGGAGTGAGGTAATATCCCTCAAAGGTCAGTTGCCGGACCCTCGCAAAAATCCAACTGCGTACTATAAAGAATTGACAGAGGGGGCCTCCTCCACAATGATGACATTGACTGATATTGCGTTGTTTTTCGGCTTGTTGGTACCGGTAGATATATGGAGACAGGTGCATATGCAGGATCATGTAGTGGAGTTGGGTGGAACATGGGATGAGATCAGGGCGTGGGATGAGGAATGCAAGCCCGGTGAGAAGCCAAAGGCAGAGCTATTGGCCTTGCCGGGGCATATTATCACCTATATAAATGAATGAATGAATGAATTTGCACTTATAGAGCGCATGGCTACCAGAGGCCTCCCAGCGCTAGAAACAGAGTCATCAACCGATATGTAGCCGAGGATTCAAGGGAACAGCAGAGTCTTCAGGAGTTTGCGGAAGGAAAGATAATTAGCCTCAAGCAGAATATGGTCTGGCAGCTGATTCCAGCATTTCGCCGTAATGAAGGAAAACAGACGTCCACCACTCCAAACTCGGTTTACTCTGGGGACGGCTGCTAGATGTTTCTTCTCTGAGCGCAGTGATCTTTTTGGGAGGTAGGGGGAAATATATGCATTCCCTTATCCCACCGAGACGAGTGGATTGGGACAAGTTGACTGCATGTCTTCAGAAGAAGGACAAGAGTGTGTCTGATTTTTTTACTAGGTTTGAAGGGGTATTTCTGGATTTTAGTGACCAAGATCTGTCACTGGAGGGTGGTATCCATTTGTTTGTCAACAGGTTTGTTACTAACCTGCTTCCCGAGATTGCGGCTAGGTTGCAGGCTTCGGAAAGCACCTGGACCACCTCATCCCCGTCAGTAATATTGAGTATGGCACAGTACTATGAGCATAGAGAGAATGAGGAGAAGGAGAAGGTAGAGAAAAAGTCAAAGGAGTTGATGACGAGGGTGTTGATGCAGCAAGTGACAAGAGGGAATGGAAGAGGTAGAGGCTCGGGTCTGGCCCAGCGGTTGCCCCGGCCTAACAGGAACAGTGCTCCGGGTGGGCCCGTTGGGCCCAACCAATGTGTGTATTGTAAAAAGGAGGGGCATTGGTGAAGTGAGTGTCTGGAGTTGTTGCAGGAAGTTGAGGCCCCAAGAGGTCGGGGTTTTAGAGGACGTGGTCTGAGAATTCATCATATACTCATCAGAACCTGAACTATTTTGACGACCCCCGAGGAAGGCAGTACTATCATGATGACTATGACATGGACGAAGTGACGGGGATGTCCCATAGCTAGGACAGCCAGGGACAGGGTGCGGGACCAGTTCCGGTGCCTGTAGATCAGCGCGGATCCTATGTCACTGCGGATTTGCAAGGCACGACCAAGATATTTTTAATTGATATGGGTGCTATGAATAGCTCTGTTTCTCGTTCGCTGGTCCGAGGGGCAGCTCTGTCTGGCCAAAATAATGTTTTGGTAGGTTTTTCAGGCATGCCAGTTGTTAGCCCCATTTCCAAACCTCTTGCTCTGATTATTGGCCCCTTTACGGTGGATTCGCCATTTCTGTTAACGACAAATTGTGGGGAGAATTTGATGGGATTGGATTTGTTGAAAAGACTACATGCAACAATATTTTGTTCTCCAGATGGTGTTTACATAACCATTGGGCCAAAAGTGGCTCATACAAAACAATGCTTTGCGAAAGATGCACCCCTCCCCACTGAGTTTAAAGATGTGCCATGCAACCTGTGGGCTACAGGAGACACGGATGTGTTTTGCTTCAGATCCCTCCGGTCTCTATTCAGATCAAAGACAATGCTGTATTGCCACGTATTCCCCAGTACAAGATTTCACAAGCAGGAGAAAAGGCCTTATTGCAAATAATACAGGATTTGATTAAGTCCGGTGTGGTTGAGGAGACAGTGGCGAATGTGTGTAATAGCCCTATTCTTCCTATTCTTAAGAAGGTACCCTTGGAGTCTTCTGATGCTCATCCTGATGTCTATTATTTTGTAATCGACCTCCGGGATATTAATAAAATTGTAGTGCCCCAATATCTTGTAGTTCCCGACATTACCACGATATTGACAATGATTCCTCCATCAGCAAAATTATTTTCTGTGATTGATTTGAAGAATGCTTTCTTCAGCATTCCGATCCATACAGATAGTAGATATCTGTTTGGATTCGCCCTAGCCGGCAGGAGTTTTAGATTCTGTCGTGCTCCTCAAGGCTATACAGAAAGCCCTAGTATGTATAGTCAAGCTTTGAAAACTCAACTGGATTCTTTGGTACTTCCCCCTGGTAATGTGCTATTGCAATACGTTGACGACCTCCTTGTGGCTTCTGATACTGAGGATGGCTGTAAAGATGCCACTGTTAAATTATTGTTGCATTTAGCGCACCATGGCCATAAGGTGTCCCTTTCAAAATTTCAGTATTGTCGAGAGGAGGTCACCAATTTAGGTCACCTACTGTCGAAGGAGGGTCGCAGACTAACACCTGAACGCATAGCTGCTATCACTAATATGCCTGTTCCTAAGACCTAGTGTGAAGTACGTGCATTTATTGGTATTACCTGGTATTGTCGACACTGGATTCCCAATTATTCCTTACTAACAAAACCCCTCCTTTACCTGACCACCAAAGAAGTGCATGAACCCCTGCCGTGGACATCTGCATGCCAGCAAGCTGTTGAGCAATTAAAGGTTGCGCTTTGCTCTGCTCCTGTGCTTGGTACTCCTGACTACCAGAAGCCTTTTGTGCTTTACGTACACGAGGCGGATGGCTGGGCACTCTCTGTCCTAACAAAGGGTTTTGGTGGTAAGCAAAGGCCCTGCGCTTATTTTTCTGCTATTCTGGATAACGTCGGCAGAGCCCTACCGAGCTGCCTGAGAGCTGCTGCGGCGGTGGCAGTTTCTATCAGACAATCGGTGGGGCTTGTTCTTGATACTGATCTCACAGTAATGGTACCTCATGCTGTGGATACGCTTTTCAATAAGACAAAGACACAGCACCTTACTAGTGCACGTCTGACTGGATATGAGCTCACCTTGTTTGCTCCGCATATTACCATCAAAAGATGTGCCACTCTGAACCCAGCCACGTTACTACCCCTCCCTTCGACGAGTAATGACACAGATGCACATGATTGTGTATATAGAACGGAAGAGGAGACAAAAGGATGGGTAGACCTGACTGATGTTCCCCTATCTGACCCCCAAGGGGAACTATATGTCTATGGCTCTTGTTTCAAACTACCAGATGGCACCACCACCGCAGCAGATGCAATTACAACGTTGCGCACTGTAGTTGGGACATCCCGTGTCCTGTATCAATCAGCCCAAGCTGCAGAGTTGCTTGCCCTTCTTCGGGCATGTGAGTTGAGTGAGAGACTGACTGTCAATATTTATACTGACAGCCAGTACGCCTTTGGGGTGGCCCATAATATTGGGCGCCTCTGGGCAGAGAGAGGGTTTTTGACTTTGCATGGAATACGAATACAGAATGGCCCATTGATACATAGACTCTTGTCAGCTCTAACACTTCCTGATAAGTTAGCAATAATAAAATGTAGTGCCCACAAAGCAATAACAGATGATTTTGGGAGAGGAAATGCGTTTGCAGATCAGACAGCTAAAGAGACAACGACCCGGTATGGCAGAATGACAATATTTCCAAAGTAGACACTCATTTGGTGAAGCATTGCATGATATGCATGACACATAATCCTGGGGAAAGGCACTCCTACACCTTCAGGTAACTTTGCACCGCCTTCCTTCCCTTTCGAGGTTCTCGCATGATGTTCTTTTAATTTGCACACGCTTCTGCTTTTGGAGTTGGGCTTATTTTTATTATTCAGGGTTTTCCTCTTTCTACACCTATACATGCACCTCCACTGTCAGCTCACTGCCCGGTCTCTGATTGCAGCTGTTGATGGTGGCCGCTCTTCAACAGCCTGTCCCGTTACTGCCGGTCAGCAGCTCCAAGGGCTCGATTGACGATTTGTGCCGAGGTTTGAGGCCTTGGCTTGTGTACTCTATTTATGTTTTTTAAAGCCACCTTATGTTGCTTTCAATTTCTTTTGTTCGTTTTGAAAGGCGGCGCGTCTCCGTTCTAAGGGCCTGATTAACAGAGGCTCTCCGAGACAAAATCCTAACTTTACGACTTTTGGTATTCACAGAGGTCATTTACGAGTCGTATCTTTACGTCCGCAGTCGGGCAGGAATCTGCGGCTTCGGCCATACTCTCCGCACACGGGCCTTCCTCTCCGGCCAGATCAAGTGTAATCAATGGGCCGGAATGCAATTTTTACAAAAAAAGAAAATTAGGAACGTGTGATAAATGGTAGAGGAGGTCATGAAAATCAGTTTGGGCAGGGAAAAGGGTGTGGCCTAACACTACATCATATCCCAGAAAAGTTTGCTCCTTTGCATCATGGTACATGCAGTCCACAATTTGCCCATCCCTGGGTGTTGACTCACTGATGAGGGGTGTTACCCTGAAACCGGTCCCAGGATGCTTGTTTCCGGTCGAAGGAAGACCTGGCTTGGCAGTTCGGGCTGGACTGTTCCCATGAGGCACAGGGTAAAGACTGATTTGCAAATGGCTGGGTCTGAACTGGGGTGGTGAAGTGAGCTAGAGAATAATGATAGATTCAACCCAGATCTGTGACTGGGGGTGAGTGTCTGAAAAGTTTCAGCGCTCAGTCCCTCATCTCCTTGTGTTTGCTTTACTCCTGTTGCTAGGCACTACTCCCCTATGACATTCCACTGTTTTTGACCTTGCCAATAGAGCAACCATTAAAAAAGTAGTAGGATGCTGCAGGCAATTTTAATTTCTTCTCACAAACACTAAAACCACATAGCCAAAGAACTCCACTTACAAACGTGTTGAGCCTGTCCCCCCACACTAGCTGTTTCTAGGCAACCCCACCTGTGAGGGAGGCAACCTGTTGTTTCACACGCTGCCCAACGGCCTCCCTGACAGGCAATACATAGCCATGTCTACCATCGGGTGGTGCTTGGCTTTTTTTGGGTTCCTGCCTCGTGGAACAGCTGACTCCTGGCAATGCTCTCCAGGGGAATTCCTCAGCTTCCTTCCTGCAGACTTTGGTGTTGATCAGCTTCGTTTCCTGGCACCGCCCTCAGGGGAGCTCCTCTGCTTCATTCCTGGCAGCCCCGTGCAGCAGACAGAACAGATTGAAGAATAAGGCCTCCCTGGAGTGTGCTTGAACTGTGCGCTCAGAGACTCAGTGCACATTTTTAACTGTGCTCAGAAAGACTAGTTGTGTGCTTTGAAGTGTGCACTAAGGCTTCACTAATCACAAACTTAAACAGAGTAAAGAAGTCTGTTTGCCAATAGCAGAGACCTTTGGACCTTTCTCTTTTTGGGACAATGTTTGCGCTACTGTTTTGTGAACGCACATCTAGCATGCTATTTTGTTGATTTTGCTATTGGTATGTTTGTTTGGAGTGTACCAGGCTCCTGTTGGGGGCTGAGGGCCTTTCCTGTCATTGTCTGTTATGATTATATTATTATTTCGCAGTGTGTGATGACTTATTATGATACACTACTATCTTGAAAGCACAAGGATAGTATGAGAGCCCTTAAGACAGTGATTGTGTGTACTAGGAATACTTACTTCCTGTGAAAAACGTTCTAACCTAGTGAAGAGAGTGTACATACAAAACCCATTTGGGTGCCAGTTGATTATTATATAATAATATGTCATATGTTGGTCACTGTTGAAGTGCTTATGCGTCACTGATACCTGTTCTCTTCCCCCACATATAACTGATGTTCCCCAATGGCAACACTGACGGTGACCTTCTGCACTCCCAAAGCATCAGGTGCCCAGCTGGACCAGGCAGAAAGACGCTGCAGTGTCTTTCTCTCTCTCTCTCTCTTCCAATCCCCCTTCCCTTTTGGGACACCTGCCGGGACTCCTGTGACACTCCAGCAGTGCCAAGAGGTGTCTCAGAAGGATGGGGGGGCATTCTTCTCCCCTGTAGACACCTGCTTTTCAGGTGAGTGGCCAAACCACTACATAAACCAGCAAAAACAAAGTCCAGCATACCATCTACAACAGGAGGTCAGAAAGTAAAAAGACAGGGGAAACGTGCCAAAAGATGCCAGATCTAACAGATGTCCATACAAAATTAGACAGCCATGGCAGCCTGAGCACCCAAGTCACATGCGCCACAACAATTTGTCAATCCATTAAATTCGGAACATCATGTAAACACTTGTCATGGATCAACGTGCAACAACATAAGAAAAACTCATCATAATCATTAGTGGCTGGTTGCATGGATTAGCGGATGGGTTTTTATGACCTGATGTTCTCTGGGACCTCTGGATGACCTACAAGTGTCGAAGACTTCCTCAGGGACTAAGAGAATCTGACAGTGTGGGCGATTGCTCAGGTCATAGAGGATCCCTCAGTGAGTTGGTGCCACTTTCACCACATCTGCCCCACCAAGTGTGGGCTCCATTTATGGTGCAAATTATAAATCACACCTCAAAATATATCAAACAGCCTGGGGGAAGAGGGCTAGAGGTTTGATGAATGGTTGGGGAGAGGGTGTTGGGGAAAGTATGACACACACTACAAACCAGCAATATCTATACGGTCGATGGGCAGCACATCATCATCAAATCTGTTGTGGAAGGAAATGAAGGAATCCGTTAAATGCATTGCAAACAGTCCTTCGGCCCCAGAGAACCAAGTTATATCTAAATGTTCTGTCATCGAGGTTTGAACAAAAGTTCATGCAGGAGTCCGTCTTGGCTGCCTGGCTGAACCAGTCCGATAAGGTAAGCAGGAGTGTTAAGGAGCTTTCACCTTTCGTGCAGGAGAAGAGAAGGCCTGTGGATTGTAAAACAGAAACGATATTGTAGAGTCAAGGAGAAGGACAGAAGGTAAGCTGAGGAGTGGACCAAGAGGCAGAGCAAGAGCATAAGCTGCTGCAATCATGCGTGATGAAGTGAGAACATTTTTACAACCAATCCCAGACAAATAGCTGCATGCACCTGGTAGATGAATCAGACAACTGTCATAACATTTAGCTGAGTGCGTACATTGTGTGATGATGTGACATCACATGTCTGTCTCCAGTTACAGCCCACCACCACATAATAGAAGAGTTTGACATTTTAAGTAACACACACTACTCAGCAGCATTTTCCAAATAAACTTACCTCTCTCCGGTCCACAGGCCTGAGTAGGCCTCTTACAGTCATCATCATGTTGGTTTCCTTTTAAGGTCGATAACTTCCTTCTTCTGGATGTTGAGGTAGTCCCGCCCTGAGTCCTGACTCCGAGTACTGAATAAGTCCAACTCCCGACCCAAATGAGATTGAGAGATAGACCTGTAGTGCACTGCTATTGATGAACAAGAAGAGAGAAAGAATGACAGCATTTTTTGTAGATTTGTATTTGCTAACTAAACTGGCTGGTATGGTCTCTGGATGCTTGTTTCCGGTCCAGGGAAGACATGGCTTGGCAGTTCGGGCTGGACTGTTCCCATGAGGCACAGGGTCAGACTGATTTGCATATGGCCATGTCTGAGCTGGGGTGGCGGAGTGAGCTAAAGAATGATGATGGATTAAACCCAGATCAGTTGACGGGGGTGAGTGCTTGCAATGTTCGGCATTCCGTCCATCATCCCCTTTGGTTTTGCTATGGTCTCTGAAGAACCAGACCAAACATTGCAGCAAGGAGTGGACCATGCAAGTAAATCTAGCTTAGTGTGAATGGTCCAAGCACCTTAAGGCACAATCACCCATCATTCCCCAAACATTGCAAATCAGCAAAATCACGTTTACAAATTAGTTGAACACCCTCATTCACTGTCTGCCACCACATGAATCATCAATCATGACTCATCACTCACACTCACTCAATAATATATATCACTCATTGGTGCAATAGTTACCTGTTCCAATCCAAGCACAGTGGTGCACAATCATTGTATTGTATCTCCTCTTTTTCCATGGAATCAACACATTGGCAGTCTTGTAAATTAAATTATCTTTACTGGGGCAGTCCTGCTAGGAATTGAAAAAAGAAGGATAGGCATGGGACGGAGGCAGGCATTGTCAACAATGTCCTTGAAGGGAATGGGGAGGCTTCTTCATTTCACTCTGGTCCAACTCAATCCGGCCATACATGTGAATAAATGGTGGGGCTGCATAAGTCAGACACAAAATATATAATACTCTTCTGGGTCAATTGCTCTATGTTTTGAGGAGAGAGACTGGTCCTTCAGACTGTGACAACTGTTCCAGCTGCACTGAACACACGCTTCACAGATACACAGGCTCCAGACAAGACAGAAACGTTATGGCCAGCCTGCTGATCTCTGGCCATTGGTGCATCGTCCCATACCTAAAGACCAATTTGTTTCAGTCCACGTAGACTTCTTTTGGGTCATCTAGATAGTCTTGGACCATCCTCTGCATGGTCATTGGTGCTGCTACTGGCTCAACCTCTGTTGCCTTTGCCTCTGAACTCGACTGACTTAAGCCCTGCTACTTAAACCAAGCCATTGCAAAGGTTGGGTCCAAATCTTCTGTTGCTGGTATTGCTGTTGCCTGTGTTGTTGTTGATGGTGTCGGCTGATGTGCGACAACAGCACTGCGCTCGCTGGACTTAGAGGTTGAAGGCTGCATACCAGAACTTCTGCCCAGGACTCTAATGTTCAGCCATTATTCTTCCAGGTCTCTCGATTGCTGAACAATACACCTCTTGCAGATTAACACAACCCTTCTAAAAAAGGAACAAAGTGGGAATAGTTTTGTTTATCGAGGATCAAGTATTGTGTCACAGATGTACTCTTTGGAGGACAAGATCTCTCTTGGGTTGACAGACAAGCGAAGGATAAAGCTCTCAACCAACCAATACGCTTCTGGGTTTACACAGGCGAACCTCTGCAACATATTTTTTAACTGGTCTGTAGGAGATGCAACAAGAGAATAGTTTGCCACATCATACCGGCCTCCTTGCTGACTTCCCTTGTGAAAACCTCAAAAGGAAGTAGCATTTGTGTCAGGCATTTGACTAACCCCCATTTGTCCACCTGTATGGTTATGCTTTCCCCAGTTGCATCTCCACGTCTTTGAAAGGCACCGTCATTGATCGGTTTGTACTGCTCAAACAGACGTTGCAACATGTAGTCGTTTGAGTTCCCACGTGTTTGCACCTCCTGTATGAGGGCTTTAACTGGTACTCTATTAGCACACTGAATGATCTTCAAATGCTTCCGGGCTTTAAAAGAAGGACTGAAATGAGTGCAGATTCTTCTGCAGGTGACCAGTATGTTGCTGACTATGTCTTCTTTTTTTTAGAAAGTCCTGTACAATCAGGTTGATGCAATGCGCCAAACACAGACCCTGAAATATCCGCCATCTGCCATGGCCTTGACTATATTACTGCCATTGTCCGTGGCAACAAATCCAATTTGGACACCTTGCTGTTAAAGTCCTCCAAGATGTTTGCAGGAGTAAGGGATTTCAACATGGCGAACATAGCCACTGTTGCATGCCGCCAAACGCCCTTAAAACTTTCTTCAGCGCCGAGACCTGCAGACAGCTGTTGCCTAACCCCCACAAAAGAGATCAAGTGTGTAGTAATACACATGTAATCTGTTGCTTGACAACTGATCCTCCATGTCTCTCGTCAAGTGGATAGTGTGAACAGCACTCTACAGCAAAGCTTGTATAACCAATTGCAGCACATTGTGATGGAGTGCTGGAACAGAAACTCTGGCAAAATAGATGCGGCTGGGAACCTTCCATTTCAGGCAGATGACAGCTGCAAATTCTAAAAATCTAAATCTTTCCACAAAAGAAAGAGAAAGGAGGTCCTGCACTAACATTTTAGCCAGCTTCCTGTTGTACAAATGTGCCATTGGGTGGTTGTGTTCATAGAGCCCCTCCTGCCTAAACATGCCCTTAATATTAGCCTGGATTATTTTTTTCATTTAAGGTGCCACTGACGCAGGAGACTTCTTGACAGAAGTTGAACCAGGAGGTGGTAGACTCAATGTGCGCCTTGGGGGAATCATCACTGTATGCATTTGTGTCGACATTTGAGTTGTTAGCCATTTGGAGGTTGCTGATTCTGGCACACTGCTGGGGGCCGGGCGGCATGATGGAAGCTGATTCCCCTCTGTCATCACCACTACCATCACCAGCAATCTTTTAAGTTGGTCCTCCCACTGGATTGTGTGATGTTTTTTCATATGGGTCATTTAGCCTCCAGTACCACAGTGTGAACCAGGCTTACCTCAACAAACACGAGCGTGGCAAATGGAGCATATTGCAATGTTATCCTCTTGCTTGCTAATAGTCAAGAAGGCCCAAGCTGGGAAGGAGAACTTTCATAGTGTGCCACTGCCAATGCCAGAAGGAGAACTGGAGGTAGGTAGGGGTGTCGTTGATTGCCTCTCTGCAGTGGGTACTTTGAGGTAGTGGTGGATGTAGGTCTAAGCGGTGGTATTACAAATATGGAAGCTGGCCATGGTGGTGGTGGTGGAACCAGTGCCACATCCCTTGGAGCAGGTTGAATTGGAGGGGTAATGTAGGTGTCCTCTGAGCCAGCTTCCATGACTATGACTGGCTCTTCCTCCTCATCCCCATCCATTATTCTAAGGCTTTCAGACTCAGCCAGGGTCCAATCCATGTCCAGATCATCAGAAGGGGGCTTGGAGTTTGGAGGAGATGATGGAGAACCCTTTCTTTTTCTTGCTGGAGATCAGAAATCCAGTGGTTCAAGAAGAGGTACATCTTGCTCAGCAGGAAACTCAACCTCCTGTTCTCCTACTTCAGAAAGATCTATTGCTGGCTGCCTCTCCTGTTGTTCACGTTTCTCAGTTTCCTGTGACGACTGGGTACTAGTTTACGAATGAGACAAATCTAATTCAAACTCACTGCTTGTCGCCATGATGGCAGTGGCTGCCTCGCTGGGAGACATGGCCTTGGGCTTAGGTTGGGGTGGTGGCATTGATGTGGGAGTGTCAAACCACACTATCGCCATAAATAATATTTCAACCAGGATAACAACATACAGATGTAACTGTTTGCTTTATGTGCATCTAAGGGGAGACACCTATGACAGGCAGAGGAGTGCAGGGGAAAATGGAATAATACTTAAAAAATGTTTGCTGGTGTGCACCTATGGCAGGGAGGGGTTCCAGGGGAAAATGATTAATGACAATCTTTTAAAAAATGAATGCTGATGTGTGGCAGGTGCCTATGGCAGGCAGGGTGTGGAGGGGTGGAGGGGAAATGTAAAAAATGAAAAAAAGAAAACAAAATAAACATTTTTAAAAAAGAAAAGGAAATAATTGCTGGTGTATTAGGGGACTATGAGAAATCCATTGGGAGGCAAGACAGTGCAGGGGGGAAATGGAAACAAATGCATATAATACATTTTATTGAACACGTTTCATAAATAATATATATACTATAATAAGCCACCAGCATGTTAAACTAAGTGATTTCATGAAAAAACAAGTTTTGAAAAATGATTAAGAAAAGAATGCCATAGTCCTCTTATATCAATCTCCATTGAAAATGGCTTTGAAAACTGGAAAAAACACACACTGGCTGGCTACACAAAATGGCTGCCGACAACATGGTCAAACAAAAACCACAAGCATGGTGGACGCAACAAAGAACACTTGCAGGTCTATGGCAAAATCACACTGGCTGGCTACACTGTAGCAAAAGCTCATTAGCTTCAAATGAAAGATGGCTCTGGGAATTGTAGGCGGAAATCTTCATTCAGCAAGAACAAGTTAACAGCGGTAAGTCCAGTTGGAGAAATGAGAAGAGTCGTTCACACTCACATATATCTCCCCTCTCTGCCATAGTAAAGATGCACCCACACACCCTTCCACAATGCCAACCTCCCACCACATTATAAACTAAATATACTCAAACAGTGATCCACGCCCGTGTCAACCTTAAACCATAAAAAGCAGTGCGTGGCTGAGCACGAGCACAAGATAGGAATGCCGCGATCGTGTATACAACACATCTTCTCCCTTTAAACTTTTTTTTTTAATGCAAGTACATAATCTTTACATTTTACAGGAGGACGCCTTGATCTTAAATCTCTGGAACAGCCCATGGACACTTCCATATTACCCTGAAAAGATGCATCACAGCGTGAATTTTCAAAACCATAATTTCCTGGTACATCAAAAAACACATTTGTAGCACAGTTATCAGATGATGTGATTTCATTCCTAAATAAAAAGACACTCCTGAGATTCTATACAGTTCCACCCTCAACACGTACTGCATTTCTAAAGACCTGAATCACTCATAGAGGATCCGACCATTTTGCAAATCCCTTACCCACTATCACCCCTTTCCTTAACCGCACCATGCCACCCACTTGCACAAGTGGTTTCCCAGGCACACCCATTCTTTCCTTGAGATCCTCTTTCATGTTCATTTTATACACTTCCATTTTATCACAAATATCTCTGAAATCTACTTCAGCCAGATCACAATGAAATGATTTCTTGTCTCTTAGCCACCATGGGACCAAATTAGTGCTAGGTTTACGTCCCCTTAATAATTCAAAAGGACTTGCCAAAGTAACAGAATTGGGCGAGGTTCTGTAAGACAACAACATAAACTGCAAAGCATTCTTCCAGCTCAAACCACCTTGTACAGCCAATTGATTAAACCTTTCCATTTAGCCATTGGCCTCTGGGTGGAAGGCCTCAATACTCTTATGAATCACTCCACATTTTGCAAATACTTTTCCATCTGTTTACTGACAAACGGGGGCCCATTGTCAGTCACGAGTTCCCGGGGAATGCCCTCTCTACAGAATATCTTATCCAAAAACTCTATGGCCACTTCAGAAGTAACATCCTTCACCATTTTAATCTCTGACCATTTAGAGAAGTAATCTATCAGAACAATGCCAAAGGCCTCTTGTCTAGGTAAGACAGCAAATGGATCAGTGATATCCAACCCTAACTTGCACCAAGCTGCTTTGGGCAGCTCTGCAGGTTTGGGATCAGAAATTAAGGCTTTGGCTGATTTGTCACTATTAGTACATTTATCACATCATCTCACTTGATGCTCCACAAACTAGTCCATGCTTGGCCACCAAACGTTAACTTTGATATGTCTTCTTGTAGCTGAAATACCAAAACGCCCCTCATGAGCAATATCAACAATAGCTCTCCTTAAACTAAAAGGAGGTACAAACTTATCACCCCGTACAATAATATAATTCCTCGCCAGTTCCTCGCGTACCTTAAAAAAACTCATAAATTCATTGGCAATTTTCCTCCCCTTAGGCCAACCCTCCAAAATAAATTGTTTCACTTTGATAAGTTAACTGTCTTTTATCATTTCTTCATGCCACCTGTTCTCCTCCACAACTGGAAAATCAGAGCCAAGTAAATTATTATTCTCCAAAGTGAACGCCACATCACAGTCATCTGCCTCATACTTATCATGGTCTTGAATAGGTAAAGGTAATCTGGACATGCAGTCAGTATGTTCATTGTTTTTACCAGGAAGGCATTCTATCTTGTAATGAAAATTTTGTAACCTTGAAGCCAATCTGGCTAATCTAGCAGACATGGTATGACCGCCACCCGGTGCTAATATGTGCACAAGAGGTTTGTGATCAGTTTTAATAGTGAACCTTGTACCCCACAAGAAGGACCTAAAATGTTCAGCGCCCCACACACAAGCTAATAACTCTCTTTCAATCACTGAGTAATTTTTCTCTGCCTCACGCAACTCTAGGCGCATATGCCACAATCCATTCATGTCCATGTTCCTCTTGCATCAGCACTCCACCTAAGCCACAATTGCTGGCATCAACCGTTATTCTGCACTGCTTCCCAATTGTAAAAGATTTTAAACATGGGGCATTCACAATTAGGTTTTTTAAAGTGTCAAAGACAGTAGACATAACCTTGGTCCACTCAAATGTAGCATTTTTTGTAGTAAATATCTAAGAGGATCCACCACAGCAGCATAATTTGGGATAAACTTTGGTAATTCCAGAAAAGCCACCAACTGTTCCTTACATGTAGGTTCTGGAGGCTTGCTAATGTTTTCTACATTACTTATTTTTTGGTTTAATACCAGTTCCACTGAGGCAATGTCCTAAATATTCCATCTCTTTTTCCCCAAATCTACATCTATCTGAATGTACAGTCAACCCCTTGGATGTTAAAGCGGCCAAAACATTCTCTAAATTACGGTTATGTTCTTCTACATCTTTCTCAAATACCAATATATCATCCTGGAAAGCCACTGCTCCAGTAAGATCATCCAGGGTTTCTTTCATTAACCTTTGGAATACTGAAGCAGCGCTTGTTAAACCAAAAAGCATTCTGCAGAACCGAAACAAACCCTCAGGGGTGATAACTCAGTCAAGTTTTTAGATTCCTCATGCAATAACACCGGATTATATGCACTTGCTACATCAAGAGATGAAAACACCTGAGCCCCAGCCAGCGTAGATACCATTTCATGTAGATTAGGAAGGGGATAAGCATCAACCCAATTTTCATCATTGAGAAAGTGTAGGTCAATGCAGAGGTGAAGTTCCCCGTTGGATTTAACTGAAATAACAACAGGAGAAACCCACGGAGAAGATTTCACAGGCTGAATAATCTTCCTCTTACACACATCCTGTAACGTTTCCTTCAGTTTACTTCTGTACGACAAACGAACATTCCTTACTCTATGGCGTGCAGCAATGGCTCTGTCCTGTAATCTAATACGATGTGTGAACCACTTATACATTCCCAGTTCATTGGCAAAAAGCTCAGGAAACTTGTGTATCAATTTCTGTAAGAATTCCGCCTCATCACCAGATTTCCCACTACATGTAACTTCCGAAGAAATCCGTAAAGCATACACAGGAGGATCTGCTCTTGGATCCAGTTTGATGCCAAGTTCCTTCTGATGTGGCCACCCCAATAAAGACTGACCATCCCTTGCAACATAAACCTTCCCACACATTTTGCGAACAGGAAATTCTATATTTGCCCAAAAATACCCCATCAATTGAATCTTGTGACCCGTATAACCACCTGAAGAAACATCAGGCGGCAACAAGATTCTACTGGGCCACTTCGCCTTGACAATATTATGTGCAATTATGGTATACCAGGCGCAAGAATCGACCAACACACTTGTGCTTGTACCATCAAAGCTAACAGTGCAAGAAGGAAATGTTGTAACAACCCTTTTGTCATTAATGTTTAACACAATGTTTACCTCCTAATCACTGTTTTCCAAACCTGACTCCAATTCCTCCTGGCTTTGTATAACATCCGATGAGCTGATCTGCATATCTTTGCAAAATGACCCTTTTTGTTACACCTGGAACAATTTTTTTCTAAAGCAGGACACATTTTCGAATTTCCCAAGTGAAAACCACTACTACATCTAAACCATTAATCAAAAAATGTTTTCCCCTCAGGTCTTTGACACTTAGTCTGCCATGTTGGCTTTGGTTTTACCTAAGTTTTCTGACGAGAAATGTTCTTGACTTTATCTCCCTCTTTTGCAACAATGTGTACCTCAATCTTCACACTCCCTCTTCTCTCATGTACAAACTTTTCAGAATGTTCAATAACTTTAGCTATTTCAATGGCAGTGTTTAATGACATATCTGCAGTGGCACACAATCTCTCCTGGATTTTCTTGTTCTTAGTTCGCATTAGTATTTGGTCTCTTAAAACTTGATCATATGTAATATGCTCGAAATCACAAGTTGCAGCCTAAGACCTGAGCGTGGACACATAACTATCAACTGATTCCTCAGGCTGCTGTTTCCTAGAGTAGAATATGAATCTTTCAATGACCACATTTCTTTTCTTACTATATCTTAACGATAACTGTTTGGATGCATATTGATGCACATCAATATTCGCAGGATTTACCAACGTAGGCAGATTCCCGAATTCCTATAGTCCACTGGCGCCCAAACAATGCTTTACACTTTCCTCTCTGGTTCACAGTCTTCGTCTTCCAAGACCTCCACATGAGCTAAAATACCCTTTGCGATGTTTCCCAATCCATCGGTGGCTCACCAGGACAGAGGTGGCAAAATACCTGCCATTATGTTACTAGATCCTACCAAATCCTACCAAATGGGGAGAGGAGTTGGCCTAACGGCTAGGGCGGTCGACTTCGAATCTGGGGATTCGAGTCTCGGAAATGACGCTGAATATCCTGTGATTCTGGGCAAATAACTTAATCTCCCCGTGCCTAACAAAAAGAACCAAATATTATTGTGTCCTCATGTAATGCAACTGGTGCTATGTAAAGCGCTCTGATACCCGATTCGGGTCAAGTTCGCGCTATATAAAACTCTGTAAAATAAAAATAAAAAATAAAAAATCACCAGAAACAAAGCAGAAAACAATTAAAGTGGTCACCGCTGTCTCATGCACCAATTTCCACAACCACTGTTATGTGTAAAGAGAAGTACTGTAATGTATAAATGTGTAGCGTGCCTGCCGCTTGGTTTACTTCACTTTGCAGCGACAGGCACGTGGTTGTTATAGTCCCATTATTGGCAACACACCCCACCCGCACCACAACAGAGTATGCATGCATAAATAAATACACAACACAACTTTTGTTTGGGAAAATATTGCTGCAGGTTTATTCCATACAAAAGTATGCAAATATGGTGGGTTATCTTACGGGCGATCCAAGGGCAGGCAGCTGTACCACTCTACGCTGCCCTGCCCGCCTGATGAGCCAAGCACTGTGGAGAATCCAATCAGCGCTACCCTTATGGGGGTGATCCCCTTACTGGATCACGTGACACATTGGTCCCTTATTACTCACGCCCCTTTCGGGGCGGAGCGTAGCAAGGCAAGCCCCCGGTTGTTCAGGCCCACAACCGCCTGAAGGACTAACGGGGCGCCGACGTAATTTTTCCAGGACCCTCCCATGAGGCTCCTGGGATTTGGCTCTGGCACCCCTATTGTGCCCACGCAGAGGTACCCTTCTGTACCCATCTGCTTCCAGATCGCCCTGTAACTCCACCTGCAACGACAAAAGAAAAACATTACAACGTTCTATGTACTTCGCCTGCCAACCCCACGCCGGGTAAGCGGTAGGGTGGGAGACGGCGTGTCCGGTGCAAAGAGGACGCCAAGATGGCCAGGGGAGGCCTAAATACCTCCCCACCTCCTCTGCGACCCGGAAGTGACGCGTCTGGAAGGGGGCTCCTCCTCGAGCGCCGCGTTCTTAGTGGGGGTGGGGAAGTGCCCAAATGGCACTAAAGGGGCCGCCCGTTTAGGGGGCCCCCTGCGGGGGCCGCGGGCAGCCGCATAGTCCCATTATTGGCAATACACCCCACCCACACCACAACAGAGTATGCATGCATAAATAAATACACAACACAACTTTTGTTTGGGAAAATATTGCTGCAGGTTTATTCCATACAAAAGTATGCAAATATGGTGGGTTATCTTACGGGCGATCCAAGGGCAGGCAGCTGTACCACTCTACGCTGCCCTGCCCGCCTGATGAGCCAAGCACTTTGGAGAATCCAATCAGCGCTACCCTTATGGGGGTGATCCCCTTACTGGATCACGTGACACATTGGTCCCTTATTACTCACGCCCCTTTCGGGGCGGAGCGTAGCAAGGCAAGCCCCCGGTTGTTCAGGCCCACAACCGCCTGAAGGACTAACGGGGCGCCGACGTAATTGTTCCAGGACCCTCCCATGAGGCTCCTGGGATTTGGCTCTGGCACCCCTATTGTGCCCACGCAGAGGTACCCTTCTGTACCCATCTGCTTCCAGATCGCCCTGTAACTCCGCCAAAGCTCTGGAGGCGGCCCCCATCGCCTAAAGAGCCCCCCACCAAAACAGTTACTTTCTCACTGCAACCTGCAATTTCCCGGGCCTCATTCATGTCCAGCAGGAACAGATCCAAGCCCACCTGTGCCAAGTGCACCCCACTTTGTCAAAATAACCATTGGTGTTCGCCCGGCCTAGCCCATGCCTGATGAAGCCAAAGCCCCTTGCTCTGCGAACTTGCGCATGGAGCGGTTTATCCTTCTCTGGGAATGTACCAGTGCCTCGCATTACCTGCAAGAATGTGATGGCCTCCCAGGAGGGAGCTCTACTTTTAAACATCGCTATATTACCCTTCAAGCTGATGTGGCTCCCACCTCCTGCAACCTGTAGTTGCAGTCCTTCTAGCATTTCGTGCTCCCTAACACCTGTTTCGCCAATTTATGGAACAGCAGCACACTTGCTTAGCAGACCGCTTCCACAACCAGCCTATATACTCTGGCTATGCGGACGGGGCATTTCATGCATCACTGAAGCAACCCGTAACCTGCCCCGGGAGCAGCGTGCACCTATTTTGTTGAAGTTGACCAGACATGTGCCCAGACCTTTGCAATTAATAAACCCTGGCGAACAAGATTGTTCGCATAGCGCACACCATTGCAGTCACAGCAACCGTATGGAGTGACAACTTACGCCACCTACCAGGCTTGCTTAACTAAAGCTCGATCACAGATACACACATACCTGCTAACCAGCTGTGACCCTTAATGCTCAACCCAGCTAAAGACCTAGTACTTTGCTTTTCCAGGGAAGATTGGCCTCCACAAGATCCGGCCGCACATGAGCATATAGCCTTCACCTACTGGGCCGAGGCGCAGTGTGTGGTCTGGAATTGTCAGCAATGGTGCTCCAAACACATTTAAAGCCGCTATTGGAGCCACGGCACACCTTCTGGCCTAACCAACAGACGCATGTCAACTGGCTAACTTGCCGCTGTGGGATTTTGATCTTAACACCGTGCTTTTGCGGTTACTGGTGCACATCCTCTATAGGTCTTGCCCCCCACTCTATTAAAGCAGATTCCCGCAATGTACCCTTCTGCCCCTGAACGGGCGGGAAAATACCTGTAACATTGCAACCCACTGCACTCACATACTCGGGCAGTACGGTGGGGGAGAGGGGTCCTTGGAATTGGTTCTGCTACATAGCCTGGCCTCCTAGCTCGCAAACACCCTCGTCTGACAGCAGACTATCTGCCGTGTCGCCCGTGCAATGTCTGCACCCTGGCGCAAGACGTCCCGTTCTATACCTCAACTAACAGACTACCTTCAGTGAGGCTGGAGTGAACCGATGTATGTTGTGCCTCTGACCATCAGAAACTTGGTTTGCTTTGGCAGGGATAAAATTGTTGCATCTGTCACACTCAAAATAGTGTCAACGTGCAGTTCTTTTGCATTATACCTGCACAGTGTGCCTGGTACAATCCTGGACACCCCCTGTGTGCCAACCTGCTTTGACCCAAGATGCCAAGCACAGACCCGGTACACTAGGTTACCCCGGACGGACTTACTTGCCCTCCACCGAAATCCATTTGTAAGGTGGCTGGTCCCTGATTTAATTCCTGGTGGTCTATGCGTTATGCCATACTCCTTTTATGCCTTTTCAAAGCAGTTCACCCGCTCACACACTAGACCCGCTGGTAGCAAGTTCAGTATAACCTGTACATAGAATTTAAATTCCTCTAACAACTGCACTGTGGGCAAACCACACTCACTGCTACTGGTGAGCGACTATTCGGCCCTTGGAGGCCGTAGTGATGCAGCGCGTACAATAAAAACTATTCTCCTCCCAGGTTACTTATAGGTCATCCAGGGGCAATCTATATTTCTCATATCCACATGACGATGGGGCCCATAAACATCGCCTAACACACACACACACTCCTGGATTTCCTTTACACCTTTATGAAATTCTGTACTCCTAGGAGAAGCATGAGAACTAAATGGAGAACACCATTTTATGTACCGCTGGAAGAGCCAGGATATCTTATTACCTTAATTTGTCACTTTCTTTTAGTTATTTCTTAAGATATTCCTGCTCATTGTTTTGTCGATGAATCATTCATTTAAGAAATTAGTTCATAGTGATTAAGACCAGCTGAATCACAATAACCAATTACTGATGTCACAATCATTCAGGAAAATAACCACTGAGTCATTTTGGGTTTAAAGAATCTTAAATTTTATATAATTTTAAAAGCATGAAAAAGAATTTAATACTTTATTCAATTATTCATTCTTAAATTCAAATATTTATTAAGCATAGTCATTTTATTACAGAAAGGAAATTTTGTCATGAAGCCAAAACCCTAATTACCTGCCTAGCTTCCTAATTTAGCCTAATGATTTCTAACCTAAGTTAGGAATTAGAAATAGCCTGATTCTCATACTCAACTGGAAAATTAAGACAGCAAAGAGCAACTTCAGCTCGTCAGCATCAGCTACCTGCAACCCGTCTCATCTAACAGTCTTTCAGCATCTCCCGCTCAGTAAGGGATCGATCAGGACCACCCAGCACTGGAAGCCACCAACACGACTCTTCAACTCCTCTCCTGACTGTGACTGCAACCGCGACTGACCCCCTCCCACTAAGAGTAGGCCCTCTTATACCCTAATTCTAACTTTGCTAACTAACTGTTGCAACATTAATATCACGCTTTTCTTTCATTGGTCCATGCATGTCAGCTTATTCATTCTTTTAATCAAGTTCTCTTGGATTCAAGGGTCCTTGGATCATTTCCTTTCCCATACGCTTAAACATTTTCATCCGTTTCGATCAGTTCATTTGTAACTTCTTTCGACACATTTGAGAACTCCGCAGTCATTGTCCTTTCTCTTAAACTTGTTTCCCACGGGCCTTCTGCTGATCATCATGGCACACTATCAGTTCAATTAGGTCACACCAGCCTTGACCATTTCTTGCATCCAAGCGTCTCAGTAACCTCACGAGGTTTTTAGCTTTTTTCTCCGTTTTCATCCCATATCACGTGTCCCCTTTGCGCCTGCGCACATCTTCCCACTGGCGGCCATTTTACATCGCCACTCGGTTATACTTTTAGAAGCACTAATTTGAGGCAAACAAAACATAATTAAAATAGAGAAAAATATCCCTTTCGTTTCCCTCCCGTCGTCTACGTACCCCAATTAGTTGTTACCTAGCAGAAAGCAACATTTAAGCCGTTCCTTACTTACCATCACTATTGTTTTTGCAACGACACGTTTTATTTCTATGAAGCACAAACATGCATTTATTTTAATTTAGTACGCATTTAATTTTACGTTATAATTAGGCACACGGACATCCATTAATAGATTATTTAGCACATACATT
Organism: Calotriton arnoldi; assembly: GCA_963921515.1. Lineage (NCBI taxonomy): Eukaryota > Metazoa > Chordata > Amphibia > Caudata > Salamandridae > Calotriton > Calotriton arnoldi. The sequence goes on from CAWUFW010001561.1 coordinate 2,590,625, forward strand.
GGCATATTACCATTCCCATACATACAGTGTTGATTAATACATTTAAACGAACATTTTATTTAAATTATTATAAAATTTGTTAGGGGTTAAATTTTTTATTTTCCCTGCTCCATCAACTCCCCCTTTTGGTGATTTTTAAATCACCACATAAAACCCAAGTCATACTTCTTTTCAGGCAGCATGTCTTTCATCCTTTGCTTTCTGTTATTTATACATCAGTTTTCTCTTCATCTTGCCTTTTAGTCTCTTTATACATGCTTTCTTTCATCTTCTCCAACTCAATTTCACCCATTTCTCTCTCTCTTTCTCTCATTATTCTGTTATTTCTTTTTATCTTATTTTGTCTTACTTTTCTCTTTATACATGTTATTACTATTTTCAATACCATGGCTAACAGTATTATTATAGTTGCTACTATTATAACTTTCCCTATCACTAGTCTACTCATCCTAGTTAACCAATTCGCTACTGAAGAAAACCCTCTACCAAGTTTTCCCAAAACACTTTCAACCTCCAGTGGAACTAGTTCTTTGTGCAAACTTGTAATATTTGTAATATACTTCTGTATATTTTCACTGTTATCAGGAATGTAAGTACAACAATGTTGGACTTTCAACATTCCACAGACTCCACCCTCTTTTGCCAAAAGAATATCAAGGGCAAGCCGATTTTGCATCACCATAGCTCTCATGGCAACCATTTCGGTATTTACCATTAAGAACCCTCCCGCAGTATCTGTAGACAAACGATCTACTACTGTGGATAACTTCCGAATTTTAAATGCATTCAAAGATATTCCCACTGCTGGTATCAATGCTCCAAAAATATCACCTACAATTTCTGAAAAACTTTCCCTCTTTCTACGTGTAAATCTATTAATCATCTTGTATGTTCCCTTTTCTTCTCTGTCCTTGTGAAAAATTTTTGGAAAGACCAGGCCTACATAGCAAGTTCCATACCAATGGTCCGGTAACCTGTAATAAGCTCTATTCCCACAAATATAATAAATACCTGGAAATATTGGATCTTTTCCACCTTTGAATCCCCAACCTCCCAGAATTTGATAATTGTCATGGCAGATACTGGAACCTACAAAGTAATTGTCATAGACTGTCTTATTTCTCCTAATACACAACTTTCCTGTTTGCGGCCAATCTAATGTCATTGCGGCATTTATCTTTTTCCCTTCATGATTTCCTTCCTCAAACGTCCATAAGCGTTTTCCTTCCTCTTTTATTGCTTCTTTTTGAAATTTCATTCTTCTTTCTTCAACCATTTCTAAAAATACTTTTTCTTCTTTCTTTAACTCACAGGTAAGGTTGTTACTAACTATTTCTTCTAACGTTAATTTTCTATGTTCTAAAAAGAATTCTCCTAAAACTTTTGCTGGTTTTACTTTGTTAAGTTCGGGTACTACTGGAATGTTTGCAAAAATCTTATCTATATCAGTATAATAAGATTCTAATCTACCTGTTTTATAAAATAAACTTGCTATTATACTACATGTTATTCCATAAGTCAGAGGTAGGTGATGATAAGTCACACCTTCTGATACTGATGCAGGCAACTGCATACAAACATAACAATCTCTCACGTCCATTGTCTCTACGTACTCATACAACAATTTTGTAAAAACATTCTTTGAAAAATCTGTTACTGACTTATCCTTATGCAACTCTGCGCTACTTCTTAAAATAACTTGTTCTTTAATATTAGTTTCTTTTCCTGGTTTAGTATCATTTTTTGCTTCTATCACAGCTACACTAATAGGAATTGTGATTGCTAAAACTATCCATATGGTCATTAATAACCCTGTACAAAAGCAGCACATTTTGCACCATCTCTTTATAAATTCACATTTATCTCTTCTATCCCTATTATTTTCCATTTTTCTTTTTCTATTTGTTAAGTTTCAGAAAATTGTGTCACTACACCTCAGAAATGACTTAGATGCCACTCTGCTTTCAAAAGTCTTTGCTTGGTACTTTCTTTAATTCTCTCCAGAATTCTTTCGTTGTCACATCCGGTGATTTGTCACATCCAGTAAATTGTCATGTCCGGCAGAAGCACTATAAGTCTTCACTTCAGGTTTGTTGCATCTCACCTTTTCCCATCCGACTTCTCAGTCTCTGCTTCCCGTGAGTGTTTTCTTCTTCTTCTTTGTAATCTGTTAGTGCAATATACAGCCACTCAGGTGACTTATACTTTGCATTCACTTTCTTTGTCCTTTTGGACTTTTGTAATCTTTTTCCACTTGGTTTTTCTTGTCCCTTTTGACTTGTTACCTCATTTACTTGTTCAGCACTTTCGTCTTCCGCTCTTATTATTCTATATCTCAATTTTCTTACATAGCTATTGGGCCAATTATCTCCTTTTCTTGGCCTTTTTGCTTCACCTTCTCTTTCTTCTCTTTCTGATTTCCAATTTCTTTTTCTTGATTCAGTCTTTGCTTTTTCCTCTCCTCCACTTTCTTCTGTTTCTGTTTCAACTGTTTCGCTATTGTCTCTTATTTTGAAACTTATAATCTCGTCATCTCCTACTGGTGGATCTGTCTTCTCCTTTTTGTTTTCCCTTATTACTGTCCCTCCTCGGTGTTCTTCCGATTTGGTGTTTTTCTCCTTTTCTGTTTCTAAATTTCCCTGTTCTTCTGTTTCTCTATCTGTCCCTATTGCTCCTCGGGGTTCTTCTCGATTTTCTAACTTTTTGTGTACTTCTTTCCCTACTTCATCTATTAATATTGTTTCTGAAGGAGTTCCACCATAACTTGTACCTGGTTGTTCATCTAACTCAATTTCTTGCTCAGTTTCTTCTCTAATTGGTTTATAACCCCAAGTTTTCCTTAGGAATTCTTCACGGTTTTCAACTGAATCATCAGAGTCCGAAGTTGTGTCAGATATTTCCAGATGTCGACTTACAGGTCGATCTTCAGGTTCTGGAATTTCTGAATTTCTTTCTTCTTCTTCTTCTTCCTCTTCTTCTCTAGAGGTTTTTGTCGTTGGGGTTTCCAGATGTCGACTTTCAGGTCGATCTTCAAGTTCTGGCACCCTTTCTTTTATCTTTGTTGTCCCAGCCGTTAAACTTTTATCCCACACTTCCAGACGCCGACTCACATGTCGATCTGTTGGTTCTGGAACTCTGATTGTGTGGCTGGCATGAACCCAGTTTTTCACTCCTGCACACTTGACGGCAGTCGTTGTCACTAGGATTACCTGTCGTGGCTCATCCCAACGAGGAACTAGACAGTTTCTTCTCCTGTGGACTTTTATGCGGACCCAGTCTCCTGGATTCAAGTCGTGGGCTGGTTTTCTTTCAAGAGTGGTCGCATCCGGTCCAACCTGATGAAACACAGAACGCACCACATCAGCCAGTCCCTTGCAATAATCCAGTACTAGATCATCAGTTATAGTTAATAACTTGTTGACAGGTACGTGTGCTTGTCTCATTGCTCGTCCCATAATCATCTCATGGGGACTGAGTCCAGTTTTCTTTTCAGGGATGCTTCTGATTGTCATCAGAACAAGAGGCAGTGCATCTGGCCATTTGAGTCCTGTAGCTTGACACATTTTTCCTAACCTGTTTTTAATTGTTCCATTTATCTGCTCTACTACCCCAGAAGCCTCTGGTCTGTAAGCACAATGTAGTTTTTGTTTAATACTTAATGCTTCACAAATCAATTGGATCAACTCATTTTGAAAATGTGTTCCTCTATCTGTCTCAACCGTGACTGGAAAACCATACCTTGGAATGAACTCTCGCAGCATAAGTTTTGCCACTGTTGTTCCATCATTCCTTCTTGTGGGGTATGCCTCCACCCAACGAGAGAACAAACAGACGACCACCAGAACATATCTTAGTCTGTTACTAGGGGGCATCTCGATAAAGTCCAACTGCATTCTTGTGAATGGACCTCCTTCTCGTCCTATTGTTCCTAGACTCACTACTGTTTTTCTTCCTGGGTTAAATTGTTGACAAATAAGACATCTTTGACAAAGACTTTCAGCAATGGCTCTGAATTTTGGGTTATACCAGGTTTGTCTAAAAAGTCTGATCATTGCATCTCTCCCAATATGAGCTTGTCCATGGTACATCCGTGCCATGTCTGCAATCATGCTATCAGGCATAACTGGTCTTTCATCTCTGTATACCCACACACCATTATTTTCCTGTCTTCTACATCCTGCTTTTATCCAGTAATCTTTTTCCTCATATCTTGCTGTTTCTTGTAACTGCCTTACTTCATCCCATGTTTCGACAGTATTAGTGAAAAGCAAAGGACAAGAGACATGCTCCCTTTCTCTATTTTTGTTCAGGGACGCCATGTTTTCCGCACAATATCTAGCGATCTCATCAGCATAATTATTGCCGACCGCTATGTAGTCTTCGTTTTTCTTATGCGCCTTGCACTTCACTACAGCTATTTGTTTAGGCAACTGTATCGCCTCAAGCAGTTTTTTAACATAATCTCCATTTCTGATAGGTGTTCCTGCAGATGTCAAAAATCCTCTTTGTGACCAAATCTGTCCGAAATCGTGTACGATGCCGAAACCATATTGGCTATCGGTCACAATCGTGATTCGTACATTTTTCCCCAATTTACATGCTTGAATCAAAGCAATTAGTTCCGCAACTTGGGCAGACCTAACTCCTTTCAGACAAGACGCTTCCATCACAGTTGCCACTGTGCATACTGCGTAAGCTGCGCTTAACACTCCTTCTTTTGTACGCAAGCATGAACCATCCACAAACATGACATAATCAGATTCCTTTAACGGTTCATCTTTTATGTCAGCTCTTGGTTTTGTGCAATATTCCAGCACGTTCAGACAATCATGATCTACTTCGTCTTGTTCAATTATGCTTTCTTCATCTGGTAATGATGTAGAAGGATTTACATTCATGCATCTATCTATGGTCACATTTTCAGCGCTCAAGATGACTTTTTCGTACTTAGTCAGCCGACTATGTGTCATGTACTATGTTTTTGTTCTTATCAAAAGAATTTCTACTGAATGGGGAACATATACTCTCAATGGGTACCCCATCACTATACCTTCACTTTGTTCCAGACTTACACAAGTAGCAGCAACTGCTTTCAGACATCCAGGCAATGCTTTTGCTATAGGATCTAAAACAGCTGAAAAATAAGCGATTGGTCTTTTCATGGTCCCGTGTTTTTGTACCAGTACTGAAAATGCACATCCATCTCTTTCACTACAGTACAACTCAAAATCCTTCTCATAATCAGGCATGCCTAAAGCAGGGGCCTCACACAGTTTCTTTTTCAATTCTTTGAAAGATTTCATTTCTTCTTTGTTTAACTCAAAAGGGTCTTTTACATCTTTCTTTGTCAATTTTTGTAAGGGTTTTGCAATCAAAGAGAAACCACTTATCCACTGTCGACAATATCCAACCATTCCCAAAAACATTCTTACCTCTCTCTGAGTCATTGGTGCTCTCATTCCTTGAATCATTCTTACTCTCTCTGTCGCTATTTTCCGCACTCCTTTCTCAATTTTATGCCCTAAATACTGGACTTCTTTCTGACAAAACTGTAATTTTGAAGGGGACACTTTATGTCCTCTTTTCTCCAAATGGTTCAGTAAAGCAATTGTGTCACTTACACATGCTTCTTTGGTTTTCGATGCCACCAATAGGTCATCGATATACTGCACCATCACTGATTTTTCTGGCATTTTTAAGTCTTCCAGAGATTTCTTTAGAATCTGATTAAAAATTGAGGGGCTTTCTGTATACCCCTGAGGAATTCGGCACCATGCCAAAATACGCTCTCCGAACCGGAATGCAAATAATGGCTGGCTATCTGGATGCAAAGGAATAGAGAAAAATGCGTGACATAAATCTATCACAGTGTACCACTCAGCTTCATGTGGAATTTGATATAGAATTACTGCAGGGTTTGGCACTATTGGACAACATGGTACAACTATTTTGTTGATCTTTCTCAAATCCTGTTCTATTCTATATGTTCCATTTGGCTTTTTCAGTCCCATTATAGGTGAATTACATGGACTGCTCATGATTTCTTTCAGAATTCCCTGTTCAATCATCTTATTTATCACAGGAGTTATTCCTTCAATTATTTCTGGAGTTAATTTGTACTGTGGCGTGTTTGGATAAGTTATCCCTTCTTTCACTGTCACTTTTACGGGATCAACTTCTCTCATTAATCCAATGTCTTCTGCTGTAAAATCCCACACACTTTCTTTTACTGCACTTTTTAGTTCTTCTGGAAGTTTTTCTGCATCAAATGCAGGAAACAAACCATTCGTTTCAGGTTCTTGATTCATCAAAGTTACTTTATACAAAACATCTTCATCTGAAGTCTGAAATCCTATTCCATCTGGCGTACAATAAATTGTGCAATTCATCTTGCACAAAAGGTCACGACCTAAAAGATTTACAGGACTACAATCGCACACTACAAATTTATGCATTTTGCTAAAAGAACCAATTTTTACTTCCACCAATTCAGTAAGTGGGGTTTTAATCTGCTGATTGGCTACTCCTACCACTTGGATGTATTCACCTGAGAGAGGAAGGTTTGGAATTTCCACTGATCTAACAGTAGAACGGGTAGCTCCAGTATCGACAAGGAATGTTACATTTGCACCATTCACTTCTCCATCCACAAAGGGACCAGACTGATCTACCTCTAGAGTTGCGCCAAGCACGCACTCTTTCCCCTCTCCTGCGCACCGTCAGAATCTTTCATCCGGGTCATCCTCACTCTGTCGCAACCAATACTGAGAAATGTTAGCTGCTCGCGGCAACTGTGTTACCTGCTCTCCTCCGTAGAATCCCGTTTCTGTACTGTATCTTTGCTGGTTAACAGTGTTGGGAAGTGGTGGTTGTGGCACCTGACTTTGTTGAACAACTACCTCATTCTGCACCTGTGGAGTTAATGATTGATGTTCCGGATTAGGTTTAGGTGGGAACTTACACTCGTTTCTCCAATGCCCTAATTTTCCGCAATTATGACATGGCCATTTCTTCTTTGCCTCTTCTAGACTCACTTGACCTTTTCCTTTACCTATGTTTGGTCGCATTTTATTCTGTCCTGATTCGTTTCCATTATTATTGTCCAATTGAGCTTCTTGTTTTTCTGCCACTTTCACTTGTGCCCACATTGCCTTTTCTTTCAACTTACGCTGTTTACTCTCAATTTCATCACTACAATACTTAGCATATCTCAGTACCTTATCTACACTTCCATTCTGCCAGTTTATCATGTGTTGCTTAATCATATCACTTATTTCTGGTTTCAGCCCAAACACAAATCGGTATACAAAATGACTCATGTCCTTTTCACTCAACTCCTCATAACCACTATACTGCTTGAAAACCAATAACAATCGCTCATAATATGCATGTACAGACTCCTTACTTTCCTGTGTAGTTCTATCAATCTTAACCCAATCTGTCTCTTTGGGAGGAATTTTATTCTTCAAAAAGGTAATCACCTTATCGTACTTCTTCATCACATCAGGACCTGGAGCTCCTGTCTTAGGATCTCTTGGATATTCTGTAGTTGGCCAGTCAACTGTAATCTTACATTCGGACCATAAATCTGTGGGTACCACTATGTCAAACAATCCATCTAAATCTATCCACAACACTTTTGAGACTTTTACAAACCTTTCTACTTGTCGGTACCACTCAACTGGCTTCTCTCTTAACTTTGGAAAGTCATTGGTAAATGACAGTATCTCCTGCCTAGTCCAGGGAACATGCACGTAACTACCACCTGGAGTTTCTCTCATGGGGTATTCTTTGACAACAGATTCTTTTTCAGTTATCATAAAAGCCAATGAACCTTTGTCTGTACTTTTCTCATTCTTCTTTGTCCATCTAACCTTCCATCTGTCCACATCACCCCATTTTCTCAACAACACAATTAACTCCTTTATCTGTGTCAGCCTTCCTGCCGTGTTCAAATTTTCAATATCTTTTTCACAAAAGTCTACTCTGTATGGTTTCTGCAACGTTTTCACTTTTGCAAAATCTATTCCAATCTCACTAGCCACTTCTTCTAGTTTGTCATGTAAATTCTTTGCCCTCCATGTTATACTTTTGCACAGAAACATTATTTCATCATCCTGATAATTTTTTATCTTTTCAGTACCAATCGTTCCTAAAATTAATTCTTCCATATCTATTTTTAATCTGATCACATCTAATGGTTTTTCTTCTGTTTCTTTTATTTTAAAAGCTTTTATCCACTCATTCAACTCATCAGGAGTCGGACCTATGGGTGTATTATTTAGTTCTATCCAGTTACCACTCTTTTCGGGCGTTTCTGTTGCAGATTCTGTTACCATATGCATTTTCTTACCATTGCATTCATTCACCGTTAAATTTGTAGGTGGACTTGGTCTGTAAGTACTAGCCAAATTACTTGTACTTGCACTTTGTTCCATCCTTTCCTTTTCTCTCTGAAATTGTGAACTCAAGGGAATCACCAAAGATCGTTCATCAATTTTCTGATTCTCAAAAACTGGTATTACTGGACCTATTGTTACAGGCACAGTAACTGCTTCCATATTTTTCGTTAATTCTCTAATTTTCTCAGTTAGTTCTTTTGTTGTCCTTGCCAATTCGCTTGCATTGTCGCTTTCTATTCCTTCATTTTGAGAAGTTCTCATTTGTTCTTGTGACCTATTTACTTCAATTCTCCTTTCCGGACTTTTATTTCGCATAGTCTCTATTAGTGGCGCATTTGGTGTCACCACTGTAGAACTCTGCTGATACGGAGGTGGATTTCTATTTAATATATCTTCCAGCAACTCGTCATCCGTTTCGCTCTCATGCATATACTTTTCTCTCTCCATATGTTTCTTTTTCTCAGTCCGTTTTTTCTTAGTCCCTTCCTCAACTGTAAAAGCTGGAAACAAACCTCCTGTCATGTTAGCACATCTCCATCATTTTATTCTGTCCTCATGATTTACTCCCCACAATCTTCCAGGCATAAATTCATGATCTCTCATTCCTCTGAATCTCTCTCGTTCATACATCTCATCTTCCCATTCCGTCAAAGCCTCAAACTGTGTTGGTCTAGGTCTAGGTTCCAACTTACACATTTTTTCTCGCAAGTTTCGCAAAACCGCTACACTAAACGATCCATTCTCAGGGAAAGCCAAAGCACCATCATTCTTTGTATATTTAGCCCAATTTTCCAACCATATGCACGTATGATATCCATATTTCAGCATCATATGTGAAGCTGCTGATTTCGGCGGAGGAATTACTTGTCCCTCTCTAGTCACAACCTTTTTGTCTTTCTTAAAGAAATTCTTCAATTTCGTCGTCCATGACGTTCTCTCCCTTTCATACTCATAATACGGCATGTTTTCTATTTGTTTTCTCTTTACTCTAATGCTGTTTCTGTGTACGGAACTTCAACCAATTACAGCGCGACTCACACTAACGTACCAATCAGAACAATTCCCACCGTCCGTGAACCAACCAATCCTAGCGCGGTACTTTTCTACGTCACTCCTGCTCTGTGTTCACGTGACTAGCGCACTATCCAATCCTAGCGCGGCACTTTTCCACGTCACTTCTACTCTTTACCCCTCCTTTACAAAATTTATTGGCAATTTTTCTTCTTGCTGTTTTCTTCGTTAGTTACAACAATAAAAACAATTCCATAGTCTGATTCGCTAAACAAAAGTGACAGCTTTGTCCTTTTACACAAGAATCCTGTTTTTCCAGTAGGCAGCGCTTACCTCTACCCTACCACAGAATTATTTACTCTCGCCGATAAAGTAGCACTTCCTCTACCTTACCCTTCTTTTAAACAAACAATTTACTCGTTTCTCTGGGGATAAGACACATGTGGAGACTAGGCTCCTGAGAATTAAGGCCAAAGTTTCACAAGTAAACGTGATTTGCTATTTCAATTACACACTTTTCGCACAGAAATCCCTAACATAACACAACCTGCGTTATTTACCAAAATGAATTCAGACCATGTACCAAATTCCATGTGACTTCTCTTGCCACACGTGTTTCACTTCCTACATCCCAGAAGCGTGAAAACTTACATATAACATAACGTGACTCAACATATAGTGTTAGTCATCAAAAATAATCAATAATCAATTAACAATAATCACTAAACTAATCTATAGAAAACCATCCTCTGCTACCAAGAAATCTGATGCAGCGCGTACAATAAAAACTATTCTCCTCCCAGGTTACTTATAGGTCATCCAGGGGCAAACTATATTTCTCATATCCACATGACGATGGGGCCCATAAACATCGCCTAACACACACACACACTCCTGGATTTCCTTTACACCTTTATGAAATTCTGTACTCCTAGGAGAAGCATGAGAACTAAATGGAGAACACCATTTTATGTACCGCTGGAAGAGCCAGGATATCTTATTACCTTAATTTGTCACTTTCTTTTAGTTATTTCTTAAGATATTCCTGCTCATTGTTTTGTCGATGAATCATTCATTTAAGAAATTAGTTCATAGTGATTAAGACCAGCTGAATCACAATAACCAATTACTGATGTCACAATCATTCAGGAAAATAACCACTGAGTCATTTTGGGTTTAAAGAATCTTAAATTTTATATAATTTTAAAAGCATGAAAAAGAATTTAATACTTTATTCAATTATTCATTCTTAAATTCAAATATTTATTAAGCATAGTCATTTTATTGCAGAAAGGAAATTTTGTCATGAAGCCAAAACCCTAATTACCTGCCTAGCTTCCTAATTTAGCCTAATGATTTCTAACCTAAGTTAGGAATTAGAAATAGCCTGATTCTCATACTCAACTGGAAAATTAAGACAGCAAACAGCAACTTCAGCTCGTCAGCATCAGCTACCTGCAACCCGTCTCATCTAACAGTCTTTCAGCATCTCCCGCTCAGTAAGGGATCGATCAGGACCACCCAGCACTGGAAGCCACCAACACGACTCTTCAACTCCTCTCCTGACTGTGACTGCAACCGCGACTGACCCCCTCCCACTAAGAGTAGGCCCTCTTATACCCTAATTCTAACTTTGCTAACTAACTGTTGCAACATTAATATCACGCTTTTCTTTCATTGGTCCATGCATGTCATCTTATTCATTCTTTTAATCAAGTTCTCTTGGATTCAAGGGTCCTTGGATCATTTCCTTTCCCATACGCTTAAACATTTTCATCCGTTTCGATCAGTTCATTTGTAACTTCTTTCGACACATTTGAGAACTCCGCAGTCATTGTCCTTTCTCTTAAACTTGTTTCCCACGGGCCTTCTGCTGATCATCATGGCACACTATCAGTTCAATTAGGTCACACCAGCCTTGACCATTTCTTGCATCCAAGCGTCTCAGTAACCTCACGAGGTTTTTAGCTTTTTTCTCCGTTTTCATCCCATATCACGTGTCCCCTTTGTGCCTGCGCACATCTTCCCACTGGCGGCCATTTTACATCGCCACTCGGTTATACTTTTAGAAGCACTAATTTGAGGCAAACAAAACATAATTAAAATAGAGAAAAATATCCCTTTCGTTTCCCTCCCGTCGTCTACGTACCCCAATTAGTTGTTACCTAGCAGAAAGCAACATTTAAGCCGTTCCTTACTTACCATCACTATTGTTTTTGCAACGACACGTTTTATTTCTATGAAGCACAAACATGCATTTATTTTAATTTAGTACGCATTTAATTTTACGTTATAATTAGGCACACGGACATCCATTAATAGATTATTTAGCACATACATTGGCATATTACCATTCCCATACATACAGTGTTGATTAATACATTTAAACGAACATTTTATTTAATTTATTATAAAATTTGTTAGGGGTTAAATTTTTTATTTTCCCTGCTCCATCAGTAGCAATACTGCCCGGTCAGCAAGTATGCCCACTGTACAGTTGTAAATTAGTAACTCATGGCACTGACAACTGCAGGTGCCTAGTACCGGGCTGTGTGTATGCGGCCCAGGAACCTGGGCAATAGGCTTGGTGTGGATGGGTTGTAAATGCCAGGCATAAGTGTAATACCTTGACAAAACTCTCCTGACCAGCCTCTATATCATTCTTAAACATATTTACTGGTTTTGCCACGTGGCACCCTTCTGGTTGGTGATACAGCACCTCCTACCCAGCATAAGCTGACAGTCTCGCTTTGCCGTCACACCACCTGTGTCCCTTTAATCACCCTCCATTCTCCAGTGTCACCTGACCTTGGTTCTAGAGTGCACTTACGTATATGTATTGTGCCCACTATTGAAGACAACTCACCCCTTCGTGGAGTGACCACTACACAGGAGCCTACACAAGTCACCCAACAGACAAGTTGGCCCAGACTACCTTGTGTTCTGGTGCCATATTTGGAAGGAGCCTTGCCTTCACTTGCAGCCCCCTGGGAAACACACAATGCCCGTGCTCTGGCCGCAACGCGGCGATGCCCTCGTGTAGCATCGAACCCCTGGTCAAATAAGAGTGCCAACTCCACCTACTTAAACCTGCACCTTGACCATGGGTGGAGTCTAGCTCTCCCCAAACTTCTGCTGGTGCAACCCACGGTCACGCCTCCTGTTCAGTTCAATTTAGTAATTCATGGCCCTGACCACAAGGGCCTAATACTGGGCTGTGTAACTGCGGCCCAGGGTGATCTTAAACAATCGGCTTGGTGTGGATGGGTGCTAACATTACCTGGCTGAAGTGCAATCCCTTTGACAATCACTCCTGACAAGATGTGCCAATGCAGTTAGAAGAGTTATCCAGCCCGACTTACTTCCGGTCCCAGAATCTGAGTAAATTAGTGAAAGATGCACGTCTGAACTGGTAGCTGATACTGTTACTTATGCCTGCAAATGCTCTGCTCGGAGCAGCCCGCCAGACAATGGCTTCCATCGAAAGGCGGTGTCAACAGACCTCCAAGCACTTAAGGCGGTACCTCTGAGTAGGGTTCTGGACTAGCAGATCCCCTAGCATCGGATAACGCATCTGGCTGTAAGCCGCTCAGTGCCACTTATGCTTTGGCGCTTCCTGACCCACAGCCAGCTCACCCTGATACAATCCGCTCATGACTGGGACTCAAAGTGCGGCGAAAGCATGAGACATCCTAGCCTGACCTTAGCTCTTCACCAGGCTCCCACACAAGAGCCCTCCACAAACCTTGTGGCCTAAAACATTCGCCCAGTGGGGCGGTTGCGAATGGACTGCAAACAACCCCTAGGCATTCTCTACCAATGTTGTAAATGGAGTTTCTGGTTGGCTAGGGTATGCACCTAAGCCTGGCCGAACCCACCTCTCTAGTCAGGAGAAGGGAGTACACACTTAAGCTGACACCTGCCCACCCGGAAGGTGGCTAGGCAGAGACTTTGGCTTAACCCAGAGGCAGTGTAGATTTAATGTGCCAACCGCACTCCCACAGTGGCACACTACAGAAGAGACTCCATACCAGGGTATTTTAATTACCCTTCGTATCGCCCATTCAAGAGAAACTTAGTTCCATCTGCCCCTAATACTCTGTGCTACCAAACCTCATCATGACATCACAGGGATTACATAACTCACTAGGTCAATCGGGCCACCGTCCTACAGCTCAGTTAGCACAACCCCGTTGCTGCTGGTAGGAACTGTGCTTAGCATACCACCTTATGCATCCACTCAATCAGCAGTGTACCCTACTAACACTTGTAGCAGGGCGCATATCATAAGTACCTCATGCCCAACTGAGGCATCACATATCACCAAAGTGTTGTGTACAATTGGCTTCACGCCGGGACTGTGGTGCAGCTTCTACCCCCTCAGGCTGCCCCCCCCCCCACAATCGCACAAAAGAGCAGTCCGCGGCCATGACAACACAAATGGGAGGGGGGGCTGAGATCACGCCCCAAAACGCTGGCTAGATCACCCCTTGCCCAACATGTCAACCAGTTTTCTCCTTTGTGGTCAACCAAATTCCAATTGCTGTGATTTCTCCACTAGTACCTGTGCTGTTGAACCTGGATTTGTAAGGCGCACACGAGGTTCGGCGATCGTGCCAATGTTAGTCGCCATGTTTCCAACTTCTCAATAGCGTCCGACACAGTGGGAGCACTACTAGGACTCGTGGGACGGAATAGAGGTCTAAAGCATTGGTGCCAATTAAGTGCACTTTCAGAACCTTCCCCACAGTGGGCATGAAAGCACTGAGCTGTGCCAATTAAAGGCTGTTGCAAACAGGTGCCCCCAATAATTTGGCCCCAGAGCAGCCGGTAGTACTACAGCTTGTGCTGTTGATTACAAGTATATGCACTCCTGACCTCAAACCTCCAGGATGTCGTGTTTTTAACGCGTCAGCGCCCCCCACGCTTGTTGAGGAAGGCAGAGTAAAACAATACTATCCCGCACCATGACCACAGGCAGTGAGTGTGCCCCCTGAGACATCCCCCAGTTCTGTGGGACACAAACCCTGAGGTGCCGTGTGCCAGAGTGCGTATCATTCTAGGGTGACTAAGCCCTAATGTCCCAGAATGATCCCCCGTATGAGGCTGCAGACTGATGACCAACCGCTACGCCAGCCACTATCACCAGGGTCAGTGCAACCACTACAAGGTGACATGCCGAGGTCAGCCCACCTAGAATTCGCCTGCCAATGTGAGAGGACCAAGCATTCATCGCTTCTTAAGCCCTCACAGTCGATGGTAGGCACGCCCCACCTATGAGACCACTCTACATGGGCAACGGCTGTCTCCCACAAGGCCTGTGTTACCTCAGCCTCGGTCCTCTGGCAGCACAGTGCCCCACAGGCACCCTCCTGTTTGCGTGGTCACTGCAATCTGGCATGGCTAACTCGTACGCTGGCGTTCCGTGCTAAGCTTAGTGTGCTGCCAGCTGGTGTATTGCTGCATCTGTCATTGCCTCCGGATATATACTACAAAACCACACTACACCTACAGCACACCAGTACCGTTGGCTTTAACCATGCTTGTTAGTTGAATAAGATAACTGAAGCCACAATTCTGGCTTGGCTGCGTAGCATATTGAAAATGCTTTCATTCTGAAATGGTGAGACTGTCACCTATATGTGTTGAACATTGCATTAAATGTCTCCCTTCAATGAATAGCAAGCTCAACCGCAAATGGGACCATCACACTAATCAACACCACCAATCAACTGAAATCAACCATACCCCCCTGTAAAACAGGTAAATGTGTGTAAACCCAACCATAGCCAGACGAAACCATTTGTAGTGACGACTCCCAGATCTAAAATGCGTTTTTTGTAAGTTACCTCCCAGTTCCAACATGCCACAAAACTGCCGCATACCGCAGTTATATGATTTTGGCAACCTATCCAAGTACTACACCAGGTAACTAAGCAATTGAGCCTCAGCCTTGAAAAGAAACAATCCCTGGCCATGAAATGGGGCAAACAATGCTAGAACACCTCAGCAGCCTCACTTCAAAATTTCATGCAGGTAATATGCTCCCACAGAAGCCAACGTCTTACCCATTAGGCCTCTGGGATCACATATGAAACTCCTCTAAAATTAGCATGCAATTAACCTAGCCTATTGGCATAGCCCAACCATGCTCATGTGGGATCAAGAATTCAAAAACAATGCACCCAGCCATGCACGCATTGCTTGCGGGGAGTTTGGGGGTATACCTCCTTTGTCCATGTGCAGCTGTAGGCCCCAAGATACCACATATTGTTTGCATACAGACTGGCCGTCACACTTACATAGAGACCTATGTGCGTAATTGGGCGGTCTCTGTCAAATGCTTTTCCTAAGCCAGCATGGCTTGTTTTGTTCCTATTTCATTTTCATTTGCTTGATGCCTTCTAGAGAGATATCCCTAAACCATACCGTGTTGTGATGCCATTGGCTGTGCCAAACATAACATTTGCATATGTGCTTAACTCCCCCGAAAGGGTAGCGAAGCGCTGAACAACAAGTTTATTGACCGCGATGGGGAGCACAAAACCCCTGTTGCCAAGCAGTGTAAAACAGGGAAGGACCCACATCCCGCTGTTCTCCTGCCAGTACCGCCCCTGTGCCCAGGAGAGCACGTGGCAACCGTGCCCCTGGGCCAGAAAGAGCCAAGATCCCCGGCCCACTCAAAGGCGCGGAATCACCATCAACAAGAACACACCAGAGGTCATCTGTCAACACTGACAGCAAAACCGCCCAGCGAAGTTAGCGATTGATAACAATCCTACGTGCTCGTATTATACAGGTGGATTTCCGTGCATGTTGGCCCCTCCATCAACAATCGTGTAAAAGCAAACAATTTCCAAAATGCGAATCAAATGGATGGATTTCCGGCCAGTGCCACACCACCGCCGAAAACCCAGGATCGGACCACCCCAAACCCTCAGTCCAGCGCTCTCTTGCTAAGCCACTCCTGGGCTGGAGGCATGCCTTTGGTGGGGGGGGGGAGGAGAGGGCACCACGACCCCCGGACTCCAGCCCCCCCTCTCACCTGTGCCGATACCGACGCGCCATACCAAAATAATTGTAAATGAAATTCAGGTGGGAAATTATTGCAATTAGTTCTATGAAAATTAAACGTAGACGAATCGCTCGTCAAAATGCAAGAACATACCGAACCGCTTTAGCCAAACTTGCGAAAAGGATAGAGCAATACCCAACTGGTCGGTAGTAGCGAATAAAATAGCAATTAATCATCCATGCTCAGCCAAAGTGAGTAACACTGCCACCAAGTGGCCTTAACACCTTATGACCACATATGAAATGCGGCGCCATTCTCTTTCCTGGACACCTCCACATTTTAAGCTGCATTACTTTTAAATACATAACTCCTGAATGAAGTCACTGCCGGCCCGAAGCTGTAAATGTGGGGCGATGAATGTACTGAGGATTAGCTAAGTGCCCATGCCTCCCCCAAGGCCAAAAGATACTGTTGCCCAGTGCCTGTGTGTTACACAGTTGTTTTATAGTTGTGTTGCGTCGTGAAAGACTCTAGATTAGGCCAAGCACGTAGCACATCAAAGACTGTCTGCAGCGTGGTTCTAAATTATTGCCAGCAATCTAAACATGGACCAATTTTCAAGAGTAGCCTGTAATTGTATATTGCTCAAATTTCCTTCAAAAGCACAACCAATGAAACATGTTTTTTGAACACATAACTTTTGGGGGTAAGAGCAAGGAACCTTAACTACTGGGCCACCATGGGCAAGGACAATATTAAGGGGGGGGGGGGCGGATAGGGGTTAGCCAGCCCACGTTATGTCCGCCCCCCGCCTCACCGCACTGGCCCCCAGGGCGGCAAATTCAATATCTGTGCTTGGACTAGTGTGCCGCCCGACCTGTCTATGGACGTTTCGTTCATCGCCTCCAGGTATTGATGTCAGAGTAACATCATACTTAAAGCCAGACGGCAGAAACGGAAGGTATTGCACCTCGGCCCCCCCTACCCCCCTGCACGCTCCGTCACCATGCCGCGCGGAGCCCAGAACGGAGCTGCCCCATAGCGACTAACCCGTGTGCCGCGTGCTGTAACTCAAATGATAATTAAAGGCCCTAGGCCGGAGATGCTGCACGTAATACTGATGGCTGGGCACATTCATAGTGGGTACCGCGAGTGGAGCCCGTGGCCAGCCCGCCCCCCAGCTGGCCCCCACGGTCCGAGAAAACATTACACAGGCCCTGCAGAGTGAACCCATTCGCCTGCGGTAAAGCGGGGACCAGCACAGCGAGAGCAGCCACAACCCCCACGGATGCGGCCCTGAAATCCGGCCGTGTCTCACGTAGCGGGCCGCACCGAGGCGACCTCCGCCCTAGCGCTTCCAGTCCCCGATGCCCCTCCCCGAGCGAGCCCCTGCCCAGCAGCCGGGAAAAAAGCGTAGGCAGCCCCTAAGGCCAAGGACCGCTCCCTCCGCTCAGTCCAAGCCATCAGCTCCCCCGCGCTGCCCAGGCAGGGAAGGGACAAAGCCCCGAGGCATGCACGCAAGGCAGAGGAGATGCAGTGGCTACCTTGGCGCGGACGGGCACAATGAAATCCTGGAAAGAGGGGGGGGGCGCAGCGAGGCTCCCTACTTCCCCCTCTCCTCCCATAGCTCACCGAGCGTCCCAGGCCCTGGTAAACCCCGACCCGGGCCTGTCTCCGATCTACCCTCACCGGGGACCCATCGGCACTGGTGCCGAGGGTCGGCTGTTCTCTCCCCCATTGGGAATACCCGCCGAGGGATCCAGCTCGCCTGCTAGCCAGGCCTCATCGACTGACCCACGTGGGGCCCCGCGGTCAGGACTACTCCCTCTGCACGGCCCGAAAGCCCTCGGCTCCCCGCCCGCTGCCCAGGCAGGTAAGGGATGCAGCTCCCGGTGGAAGACGGGAAATATTGCTGCAAGTTCTCGATAAGGAACCCTGTAAAGAGGGGGGGGAGGTGGCCAAGATACACCCTGCCCCCCCTAACGCCTCTAGTGTCCAGGCCCTGATACCCCAACCCGGACTCCGAGCTGGGCCCCCAGGGGACCCATCGGTACTAATGCTGAGGGTCGGCTGCCCTATACCCACATTGCTTGCCCCCTCGCCTGATCTCCAGGCCTCTTAGCCAGACGCCACGTGGAGCCCCATCGGTCGGGCCCACTACGTCGCTGCCTTGCAAGACCTACGATTGGGGTGGCCGTGCTGGGGATGGGGATTACCCCCCGCAGAAGAGGCCATGACCTCGGCGATTGCCGGGCCGGCCCGCGCGGCTGCTGTCCCCAGGAGAACCACCCCTCCCGACCTAACCCCCGTCCCATTCCCTAGCCCCCAGCCACACGGGTACCGACGGGCGGACCTAGCGGGGGCAGGGTACAAGTACGTGGGACGGGGTCCCTCCTGGGCATGGCCCGCATGGTGGGACCCCGAGGGGAGGGGTAATTGACTAACCACGTGGTCCCGCAGCAGTCCCCGGCACGACCAAACGGCAGAAGTCCCCAGCACGACCAAGCAGACGGCGTGTCCGGCGCAAAGAGGACGCCAAGATGGCCAGGGGAGGCCTAAATACCTCCCCACCTCCTCTGCGACCCGGAAGTGACGCGTCTGGAAGGGGGCTCCTCCTCGAGCCCCGCGTTCTTAGTGGGGGTGGGGAAGTGCCCAAATGGCACTAAAGGGGCCGCCCATTTAGGGGGCCCCCTGCGGGGGCCGCGGGCAGCCGCATTCTCGAGAGTCTTGTTTCTGCATGGAGTTGTATACTTTTGAGCACCCTTCGCGTTCTGCGAACGGTCGACCCTGAAATTCCAAGCAGTTGACTTGGGTACTGTTGGGATCTCTGTCGGCTGGTCGCAGTACTCTGTGGGCTTCTTCACTTCCAATAAACTACAGTTTTATACTTGGAACTTCTCCTGAGTCCTTTACTATATTTTGGCGACGATTTAGACTAAAAACCCCATAACCTCGAGCTGACAAGTAAAAACGCTGTCAAAACGCGTATCTTCTTCCTCAGCACTGTGTCCGCTTCAACAGGATCCCATTCTTGTTGCCAGTTTTGTAAGAAAGGACTCAGAAGATAACATAAATAGAGCTTTATTCAGCATGTTACAATGACCCCTGGCACCTCCCTGATCTCTGGCAGATGACAACTGTCTGCTTCAGAGCTTCTCAGGTTCCACACACACCAGATTCCAGAAGTGGAATCATCCATGTTGCATAGAAACAGCATCACAGTACCAGGGTGAAAATATACAATACAGAACATAACACTCTGCTCAGTGTGGGAGTGGAGGCTTGCCTAATCAGCACAGCACCCTCAAGATGCAGGTGTCTGTTTACAGTGCAGGGAGCTATCGTAAAGAAGCTAAAAGGAAATATGCTTATTTATTGTTACCTGTGATATTGCATAACAGCATAGACGGTGACAGCTACACCTATGTGAAATGGATGGAGGAGGGTCAGCGGCCCTGATACTCCTCGATCTATCAGCCGCATTTGACACGGTTGATCATTTCGTCCTACAACAGCGGCTGAAGATTCTGGGAGTTGGGGGTTCAGCACTGGCACTGGTGTCCTCCTTTCTTAAGGACAGAAGACTGGTAGTGTCGATCGATGGATACCAGTCTGAGCCATATCTCCTCCCTTGTGGAGTGCCACAGGGCTCCTCCTTGAGCCCTACCCTTTTTAATATATACGTCTCTGAACTAGCCCCACTTATCCGGACTTTTGGCTTCAGCCTTACTTCCTATGCGGATGATTCCCAGATTGTAGTAGCAGCATACAAAAATCAGTCCTCGCCTGCTCTGCAATTTAAGAACTGCATGGGTGTCATCACTAATTGGATGAGCACACACTGCCTTAAACTCAATTCTGGAAAAACTGAAATTTTGACCTTTGGGAATCTGCATCCTAGCTGGGGCAGTGTGCGGTGGCCCGTTGATATGGGTGATCCACCGGAACCAGCAACTAAAGTGAAGAACCTGGGAGTATGGGTGGATAGTAAACTTTCTTTGTTCAACACACTAATGCTGTGGTTTCCTCCGCCCACTTCCTTATTAAGAAACTCAGGAAGATTCTCCCTTATCTTCCGGAGGACACGAAAAGAATTGTAGTCACTTCACTAATCCAGTCTAAATTGGATTATTGTAATGGGCTGTTTATAAACGTCCAGAAGCACTGCCTGAAAAGACTACAGAGCGTGCAAAATTCAGCCGCTCGACTTCTGTCAAACACCCCTTGGTTCAAATCAATATCTGGTGAGATCCGTAATTTGCATTGGCTCCCTGTAGCGCAGCAAATAAAATTCAAGGCTCTTAGCCTGGTGTTCAGGGCCCTGAATCATACAGGGCCAGCCTTTTTGCAAAATCTTCTTGTTTGGTATGAACCAACTAGACACCTTCGTTCATCTGGTGCTAAACTCTTGAGAGTGCCCAGAATTCGTACCTTACTCTGGGGTGGTCGCAGCTTTCATTACTGCGCTGCTAAACTCTGGAATTCCCTACCGATTGATTTGAGAAACGCGTCATCTCTTGTCTCTTTCAGAAAGGAACTAAAAACCTGGCTCTTCTGCAACTAGAGACTCACCAGTGGCTTACTTTGTCCGCAGCGCCAAGACACCTCCGGGTATTTGTGCGCTTTACAAGTCTTGATAACATAACATAACATAACAAATGCTTGTATAGTGCTGAGAAACGACTTCAAACTTGTGACAGGAACAACATTTTTTTACATTGTAGCTTGTGCCAGCTGGTCTCATAGTGAAAGGCGCAGCTTTTATTTGGTATTCTAGCTTTCCACCCTGTACTGTTTGGGCACTCTGTGATAGTCCCACTATTAGGCTGTGCCACATGCATTGTGTAGTACTCGGGGTTCATGGTCTTGATAATGTCATGATGCAATGTCATGTCGGAATGTTGTGGGTGTGGGATTCCACCCGAGTCAGTAGCTCTGTGGCTGGGTAGGGGAGAATCACGCTACATTATTGGTGTCTGTTACTAAAGGTGTTCTACCTTTACAACTAGTGTAGTGCAGTCACTTCAACATTTTGGCAACATTGCGTCACACACCGAGGCCTCTGCTGAACTGCTGTGTCAGGCGCGCTACACTACTGGCCTGATAGTGTGTGAAGACTGCATCTGTCAAGATGTGCGTTAGGGGGCCGAAGTGTGACCGGGGATCACAGTGAGTAATGGGCGCATCAGACTGTCTCGCCTGCGGTGTCTGCCCACTGTAGTTGGTGTGTAATGTTGCCTCACAAGGAATATAACACTTTACAACGCGGATTTTACAGCGTGATACATTCACAACGCGGTTGTTACAACAACCGCGTTGTTACAACGCAGTGCCATTACAACGCAAGTCGTTACAACGACTTGCGCTAGATGGCGCGCTGGACTGAGGAATAGTATGATTTACTATTCCAACTCCAGTGTGTGCAACAGTAGGGAAGGTGTTGGAATAGTAAATCATACTATTCCTTAGTCTAGAGCGTCATCTAGCGCAAGTCGTTGTAATGACTTGCGTTGTAATGGCACTGCGTTGTAACAACGCGTCGTTGTAACGACCACGTTGTGAATGTATCGCAGTGTAAAATCCACGTTGTAAAGTTTGTTTCCCCTCACAAGGCCTCTGCTAATCTGCCTGGCCGGGCACACACACTACACAACCGGTCTTGTGTTGGTAAAGACTGCCCGCTATGTCTGCATGACGCGCCTATTTGAGGCAGTCCCCTACCGTTTTGGGTCCATGTACGATGTGGAGGAGGATTCATCGGTTCTGCTCTGTGGCTGGGGCAGTTTCAGAAGATGGAGTGTCATGGCTCATGTGACACATTAGAGGAAAGGCTCTTTGGTGGTATCCTCTGGCATTTAATGTGGCAAGTTCCTCAATTGTGATTCCACCCCCATTTCTGACACAACAGGGTCAAACTTCCATTCAATGGGAGGAGTGAAGAGACCTGTTTGATAATTACATTATTGCACTGGATGGGCTGGAATTCACTACTGAACGGAATAAAGCATTGTTATTAGACACCATTGGCAAGGAGGCTCATCATATTTTTAAATATTTACCTTAGGTGCTGGGTAGTAACAATCAGCCTTTCGAGGATGTGTTCAAGGAGGCGAATCTACGCCTGAAAAAAAGGCTTGCCCAGGAGGAATATATTGTAATGTCACGTTACAAGTTTTATACCAGACCTCAACAACCGGGCGAATCGCTGGATGACTTTGTATCAGGCTTACGTGAACTTTCTATAAAATGTGATTTTGGCCAAATGACCGACGAGTTGATCAGGGACCAACGTATTGGCCAGTGCCAGAGTAAAAAAACACAAGAGCATCTGTGCAGCAAAAAATCCTTCCTTGAAGGATGCCATCTCCATTGCTAAGGTTTTTGAAGAATCGGAGTGTTGTATGAAAGAGATGAGTAGGAAAGAGGCTGTAGAAGGAGAAGTTGCAGCAGATGGAAAGAAAGAAGAGGCAAATAAAAGCAACAACCAGCAAATACAATAATCAAGCACAGAGAGGGGCAATAGCGGAGGGTTGCTCCAGATGCAGCAGTGCGTATCATACCAATGACTCAAAGTGGTGTTTCACTTCAAACAAGGCTTGCAGAAGATGTGAGCATAGAAGTCATTATGCCCGGGTTTGTAAAGAGTCTGCTAAATCCCATGTGGCAGTTACCGACGAGTTCAGTTGGGAAGACGAGAATGATGATCTTGTGTTGATGGTTCTCCCTGGCTTAGGAGAAAATGTCAGAAGGATTTGACCAAAGGCATCATTCCAAATTCTGGACAGACAGATGGAACTGATGGTGGTCTCCAGCTCTTTATACACAATCGTACCTAAGAATATATGGAGAAAGGAGAGGTCTCATGTTACTCTTCTACCCAAAGAGATTAATCCTAGAGGTACCAGGAAGAAAATATAGAAGTTTTGGGATATTTTTCATCTTGCATTGAGTTCACGACAAGTTTTTTGAAAAGTCAATGTGGCTGCAAAGGCCCTGCAAAGCATTATGGGACGAGATTCTAGAGTGCAGTGAATATTATAGTATCCAATATCAAAACATTCCTCAAGGGGCTCAGCTGAGAGCTAATACTATAATATTCACTGCACTCTAGAATCTCGCCCCATAATGCTTTGCTGGGCCTTTGGTTGGCATTGTATTTTTGCCCATAACTTTGCTTGGGGTGGTCCTAGGAGGATGGGACCACCACAGTCGTTGAGCATGATATGCTCTTTGTGTTCAAGGCATCTGCTTGGTCCTCCCCCTAGGTTAAGGGGGACCCCAAAATCATCACCTCTCTCATTGCCTGATATTTTTCAAAGCTCACTTTTGTGAATTGGTTATATGCTTTTTAGCGTGTAAAGGTAAAGTTGTTTTAGTAAAGGGTTGTGGGTGCAGTAGCTTACTCAGAGTTTTTGAATGAATTCCGTATTATGCATATTAATAAAACAGACATCTTGTGTTATAAATGTAATGCAGATTAATAAAACAGAAATCTCACATACCTTTAGTAAAACTTCAAATAACTTTCTTTACATGCTAAAATACATATAGTCATCTCACAAAAGTGAAAATTAAAACATAACAAACAGTACATTTAGTTAAACAATGATTAATTCTATCTTTACATTCTAAAATGCATATAGTCATCTCACAAAAGTGAAAATGAAAATATAGCACACAGTGAGAGAGGTGATGATTTTGAGGTCCTCCCTAACCTAGGGAGAGAACCAAGCAGATGCCTTGAACACAAAGAGCACATCATGCTGAACGATTCGGTGGTGGTCCAATCCTCCTAGGACCACCCCAAGCACAGTTATGGGCAAAAATACAATCCCAACCAAAGGCCCTGCAAAGCATTATGGGACGATATTCTAGAGTGCAGAGAATATTATAGTATCCAATATCAAAACATTCCTCAAGGGGTAGGCTCTTGGGCTCAGCTGAGAGCTAATACTATAATATTCACTGCACTCTAGAATCTCGCCCCATAATGCTTTGCTGGGCCTTTCGTTGGCATTGTATTTTTGCCCATAACTTTGCTTGGGGTGGTCCTAGGAGGATGGGACCACCACTGAATCGTTCAGCATGATATGCTCTTTGTGTTCAAGGCATCTGCTTGCCCTCCCCCTAGGTCAGGGGTGACCCCAAAATCATCACCTCTCTCATTGACTGGTATTTGTCAGAGTTCACTTTTGTGAATTGGTTATATGTTTTTTTTTTTTTTTTTAGCATGTAAAGGTAAAGTTGTTTTATCAAAGGTTTGTGGGTGCAGTAGCCAACTCTGCAACGTACGGAGTCAGAATTATTGCATTAATTCCGTGTTTTCAATGTAATGCGTAGTTAACAAATCTCTGCAGCCTCCGCTAGCGGAGCAGAGTTCATTGCCCACGGTTGGTATTATCCCAGGTGCGGGTGGGTATGGAAAAAACAGTGGCTTTTGTCTCACGCTCATTGATGAAATGTGAGTGCAACTATTCTGTTATAGAGCTCGAGGCCATAGCAGCTGCCTGGTCTGTCGAGCATTTTAGGACATGTTTATGGGTTTTACATTTTTTGCATATGCACTGATGACAAACAAAGGGTGAAAGATTTGAGTTCTGGTGGTACTGGTAAGGGATCAGCTTGTCAGGCCCTGCTCCGCAGGATCCAGTCGCAGCAGAAAAAGGTCCACCTCCTGATAGTACCAACACCCTGAAAGCGAATATGTACAGGGTATTAGAATGATCAGGCGAGGGAAAGGAGAGGGAAGGGACAGCAGTGGAATAGAACCTGAAACAATAAATCATATAGGTATAAACAAAGGTTACGATATCTACTCTCATATATATCTCGCTAGAGGATAGCACAAATATACCTGAATATCAATACTGTGGTTGGTACAATCCTTGGGCATCCTCAAATGGTACACAAACCAAGCATTGAACCTGAAATGATAAAACTCACAAACATTAATGCTTGCAGACTCACACGACTCACAATCCAAATGTGCCAACACAGACCTCATACATACCCAACGGTCGTTTTGTACTCAGGCATGAGACCTTTGAAATCCTGTAGAGTAAATAATAACCATCCCCTTAGTACTGGCAATATAACATCAAAGCCAGTCGGTAGAATTATGCATAGCCCCTTCCCAGGGAGTAGCTGCAAACGGTTCCTTGATACCAGTCAGAGGTGCCTTCCCGTAGTGATATGTATCCCACAAAGTCTCACCACTTCCCAAAGTATAGAGTAAAAAGAATACAAACGGCAATACGCGGTTAACCTCACCGCTGTATTCCGCTGTACAGCTAGGGCTGTAAATGGAACCTAGGAATTCCCAACGGCAATATGCGGTTATTCACACCGCTGTATTCCGCTGAGAGAACGACAGAACGTCTTCACACGACGCCAGAAACCTTCTACAAACAGAGACGGCAATACGCGGTAGCACCGCCGTATTCCGCTCAAAGACCACTGTCTCCGCACTCGGGAATCGAAATAAACAGGAAGCCGTTCTTCAGGCTTCCAAACCTTTCCCAACGTACTCACGCAACTGCCGCTGACAGTCCGAGCAGCGGCTCTCTTCAACCGGGGATCTCCGTTCCAGGAATCCCCAACGGCGCTTCCTTCCTCCGTTCACTCTCAGCCGAGAGAAAACTCTCCAAACAATTCAGTATTACGCGCAACGTCCTGCGCGAAGTTCTCGCCTAAATACCCCTCCGCAAGCCAGCATCATGGGAATTGTAGTTTTTTAGGTACTCGGTAGGCGCTGCAACGCTCGGTACCTGACAGTAGGTCCCCCTCACCTAGCGCCTCCTAGGCCCAGGTTTCAGCGGAAATCGCCTGTGGAACGAACGAACCGCCGAAGGTGCATGCACATTCTGCCACGGCTCCCACGAGTCGTCCTGCGCAGTATACCCCTTCCACGAGATCAGATACCAGAGCACCCCTCTCCGCATCTTGGAATCCCGAATGCACTTCACCTCATATTCCGCACCCCCATCGCAGATCACGGGTGGCGGAGCACGTCTGCGCACCCCCAAGGCAGGTTTCAGGAGGTTACAGTGGAACACCGGGTGAATCCGAAGGGTTCCGGGCAGTCTCAGCTTGTACGTGACAGGATTGAGTTGTTTAACAATGACGTAAGGATCGATATATCTAGGATGGAAAAAACTTCGTAACTTGAAACGGATGTTCCTGGTGGACAACCACACCTTGTCCCCCACCTTATACTGAGGCCCCTCTATCCGATGGCGGTCTTCCCATTTCTTATAGGTCTTTTTGGCCTGGATCAGATGGCTTCTGACCTTATGCTGTAATGAGTGGAGCTTCCGCATGTGAGACAGGACCATGGGTTGATTTGCCACCTCCTCAGGGATGTTGATAGGCAATATCTTGGCATCGTATCCAAAATTAGCACGAAAGGGAGATACACCGACAGAACTATGCCAAGCATTGTTATATGCCAATTCTGCCATCCACAACATGTCCACCCAGGACTCCTGAGCCTCCTTCGCATAACATCTGAGGTACTTTTTGAGGGTTTGGTTCAAGCGTTCTGTCTGCTCATCCGTCTGTGGGTGAAAGCTTGTCGACAGAGACGAGTCTATATGCAGGGCCTTGCACCATAATTTCCAAAACCTGGCTATGAATTGGGGCCCCCTATCGGACACAATGATTTCAGGCAGTCCATGTACCCTGATAATGTTAGTTAACAGGAGCTGTGCTGTTTGACTGGCCGTGGGGAGATTCACACAAGGAATGAAATGTCCCATCTTAGTGAGACCGTCCACTACCACCAAAATAGCAGAATACCCCTTCTCTAGGGGTAAACCAGTAATGAAATCTAGACTGATGTGTTGCCACGGGTGGTGTGGAGTGGGCATGGGGATGAGCTTTCCTTTGGTCCTAACGTTTTCATTCTTGGCTCTCGCACATTCCTCACATTTTGCCACCCAGGAAGCGACATCTGCCTTTAAGGAGCCCCACCAAAAATGGCGTTGTAGTAGATGCAAAGTTTTCCGCACTCCCGGATGACCCACTAAGGGAGAGACATGACACCACATGAAAGCCTTCTTTTGTAGATCGGTAGTGGGAAGATACAACCTGTCTCTATAGAAAGGCAATCCCTGCTTCATGGTGCGCTCCGTCACCTCCGTAGCCCAGGCTTCCCAGACGGAGAGGGATTTATGCTTTCTAACTTCTGCTAAGAAGTTTTCCACGCGGACAACACACAGCACTTTAGACGGTTCAATGATAGCCTCAGATTTGACATCATGAAGAGAAAGTTCAGTTGTTTCCTGTCTAGACAAAGAGTCTATGCGGCTTTGCGGTTCTCCACCCCTGGTCGGAAAGTAACAACAAAGTCGTATTCCGCAAAAAACAACATCCATCTCATTTGTCTTTGTGAAAGATGTCGCGCAGACTTCATATACTGCAGATTCCTATGATCTGTATATACCGTGATAGGGTGGCCGGCCCCCCACAGATATTGCCTCCACTCCTGGAACACCCTTTTTATTGCCAACAACTCCTTCTCGGCAATAGTGTAATTTCTTTCTGCAGGGTTCAGTTTTTTGGACAAGTAGGCCACAGGATGGAGCTGCCCTGTGCTCTGATTCCTTTGAGATAGTATGGCACCAACAGCCTCATCTGAGGCATCGGCCTCCACCACAAAAGGATGCTCCGGATGTGGATGTGCAAGAACTGGAGCCGTGGTAAAAGCAGTCTTTAGGAAACGAAAAGCTTCCTCCGCCTCACTGGTCCATTGGAAGGGACTACCCTTCCTGAGTAGCCTGGATATTGGAACAGCTACCTGGGAGAAATGGAGGATGAATCTACGATAGTAGTTCGCAAAGCCCAGGAAACACTGCACATCACGTACATTTTTTGGGGTTGGCCACTCCTGCACCGCCAGCACCTTTCTTTCTGCCATGTGTAAACCCTCTGGGCTAAGCATAACACCCAGAAATTCCACTTGTCTCACCCCAAACTCACATTTGCTCAATTTACAGAACAACCTGTGGGCACGCAACTTGGTCAACACTCGGACAACATGACTAGCATGCCCCTCCACTGTGTCAGAATAGATGAGGATGTCATCTATATACACCACAACAAACAGGTCCACGTATTCCTTTAGAACATCATTGAGGAAATACTGAAATGCCGCCGGGGCGTTACAAAGGCCGAACGGCATAACAGTATACTCAAACAGACCATAACGTGTCTTGAACGCTGTTTTCCATTCATCCCCATCCCTGGCACGCACCAAATGGTACGCCCCCCTCAAGTCCAACCGTGTGTAAACGCTGGCCTCTCTCACCTGATCAAGCAACACAGAAATGAGGGGCAAGGGGTATCTGTTTCGAACAGTATTCTTGTTTAATACTCGATAGTCCACACAAGCCCTCAGATCACCATTAGCCTTAGATATGAAAAAAAGTGGGGACGCGGCCGGTGACCGTGAGGGTCGAATGAACCCTATTTCCAAATAGTGATCCAGGTATTCACGCAGGTGTCTGGTTTCTGGAACAGACAATGCATACACTCTACAGGCATGGACCGTAGCCCCCTCCACCAAGTCTATCCTACAATCATACTCCCTGTGAGGGGGCAACTGTTCCGCCTGTATCTCGCTAAAGACATCCCTGAACTGTGAGTATTCCTCAGGTAACGTAAACTCTTTTTCCGCTGCTGTGGCCACCACATATGGATGTCTTAGAGCCGCTGCCTGTGAGGGGCACTTCGGGGCCAAATGTTCCTGACATTCTTCTGAGTGGAACTGAATAGATTTAGTCTTCCAATGTATGGCGGGATTATGATGACACAACCAAGGAATACCCAAGATGACCTCATACTGTGGGGCTTCGATTATATTCAGCGATAACTTCTCCGTATGTTTTTCCTCCGCCATATCTAAGGTCAACAGGATGGTCTCCGTTTGCTCAACGACCAAGCCGGATTTCAACGGTTTGCCATCTACGGCGAATACCTTTTCAGCCGTCCTCTTAGGTACCCTATGCAACCCAAGGAGCGTGACCAGTCCACTGTCTATAAAATTACCCGTAGCACCAGAGTCTAACATGGCCTCCACCTGATGGGACTGGTTACTACTTGCAAGGTTCATAGGGAACACTATGTGGGTTTCTGTATCTAACAAGTCAGAAGTAGCCAAAGAGGGGAGCTGCCAACCTTTGTTAGTCTCCACACTACCAAGAGAAAGCCCTGAAGGAGTAGCAGGACATGATGTGGACACAGCCACACGTTTACTCCGGGACCATGCTTCGGAGGACTTGGGTTTCGTGGGGCATTCTCTAACGTAATGCCCCTTTTTTCCACAGTACATACACAACCCCTGTACTCGTCTGTTCTCTCTTTCTTCTTTGGACAAAGGTATACGAACAGCCCCTATTTCCATGGGTTCTGGTGGCTTATCTGAGCTAGGTACAGACCGACGTGGAGGTCTCTCTGATCTATAGTAACCCCTCTCTTTTTCTCGCCCCCTCTCTCGGACATTCTCCCATCCAATCGCAGGGTTAAATTAATCATGTCCGTGCAAGTAGTGGGTTGCGGATCAATCTGTGCCAAGACATCCTTTAACTCCTCTCTCAGTCCCTAATAAAACTAAGACATTCTCTTCTCCTCTGGCCAAGCAGTTTCGGCCACTAATCTGTTGAACGTAGTTAAATATGTAACCAAATCATTTCTCCCTTGTTTAAGATCCAACAATTCTTTATCAGCGCTAAACGTGGTCGCCCATTGATCAAAAACCCTCTCAAACTCTGCTCTGAAAGCTGCTCAGTCTGATAACACTGCATCATTGTTCCTAACTAAAGGGACAGCCCAGTTGGCTGCATCCCCAACCAAGTAAGAAATCGCAAACGCTACTCTAGAGTGGTTATTGGGAAAAGAGGCCGGTTTGCACGAGAAGTGCAGCATTATCTGCGTCAGGAACACCTGTATTTTCAAGGGATCCCCCCCGTATCTTTCCGGACTTGCGAATGGAATGGGAGGAGGTACCGTAGCCTGTATCTGATAAGACATATGAGAGACGTCAAAAGGGTTCCTAGACAACTTTTCTACCTTATCCCTTAAAGCGGCTGTTTCAGCCCTTGAGGACGCCAACTCCTGTTGTACCAGGACTAGCGCCTGAAGGACGTCCTCCATGGTAGCCATTCCTTACCCCGTCTGGACCGGGCGGAGCTAAATACGTGGGAGCGTAATTCTGTCAGGCCCAGCTCCGCAGGATCCAGTCGCAGCAGAAAAAGGTCCACCTCTTGATAGTACCAACACCCTGAAAGCGAATATGTACAGGGTATTCGAATGATCAGGCGAGGGAAAGGAGAGGGAAGGGACAGCAGTGGAATAGAACCTGAAACAATAAATCATATAGGTATAAACAAAGGTTACAATATCTACTCTCATATATATCTCGCTAGAGGATAGCACATATATACCTGAATATCAATACTGTAGTTGGTACAATCCTTGGGCATCCTCAAATGGTACACAAACCAAGCATTGAACCTGAAATGATAAAACTCACAAACATTAATGCTTGCAGACTCACACGACTCACAATCCAAATGTGCCAACACAGACCTCATACATACCCAACAATCGTTTTGTACTCAGGCATGAGACCTTTGAAATCCTGTAGAGTAAATAATAACCATCCCCTTAGTACTGGCAATGTAACATCAAAGCCAGTCGGTAGAATTATGCATAGCCCCTTCCCAGGGAGTAGCTGCAAACGGTTCCTTGATACCAGTCAGAGGTGCCTTCCCGTAGTGATATGTATCCCACAAAGTCTCACCACTTCCGAAAGTATAGAGTAAAAAGAATACAAACGGCAATACGCGGTTAACCCCACCGCTGTATTCAGCTGTACAGCTAGGGCTGTAAATGAAACCTAGGAATTCCCAATGGCAATACGCGGTTATTCACACCGCTGTATTCCGCTGAGAGAACGACAGAACGTCTTCAAACGACGCCAGAAACCTTCTACAAACAGAGACGGCAATACGCGGTAGCACCGCCGTATTCTGCTCAAGACCACTGTCTCCGCACTCGGGAATCGAAATAAACAGGAAGCCGTTCTCCAGGCTTCCAAACCTTTCCCAACGTGCTCACGCAACTGCCGCTGACAGTCCGAGCAGCGGCTCTCTTCAACCGGGGATCTCCGTTCCAGGTATCCCGACGGCGCTTCCTTCCTCCGTTCTCTCTCAGCCGAGAGAGAACTCTCCAAACAATTCAGTATTGCGCGCAACGTCCTGCGCGACGTTCTCGCCTAAATACCCCTCCGCAAGCCAGCATCATGGGAATTGTAGTTTTTTAGGTACTCGGTAGGCGCTGCAATGCTCGGTACCTGACACAGCTATGCTGGCTGGACTGGCTTTTACAACGTTGCCCACATACCAGTATGGAAGAACACGCAGGCTGACGGCCTTTCTGGTATGTTTTTGGAGTGTCCTGGGGAAAACGGTCACAGTGGGTCTGCCTGCCATCATTGTACAATGTGGAAAAATGTAGCGGTGGTTTGTTGTGGGCTGATAAATGGAGTTTGCAGGGGTTTAAGTGGGATGAAAACTTGGGGGGGTCTCTCAAAGGGGCGTGGGCCATGTAGTTTGGTTGTTATTTGCATAAGATAAATAAGCAACAACTATGGCTTCGTTGTATATAATATTAAAAATGTTTCAGTTCTGAAATGAGACTGTGAAGGAACTAAAATGAGGCTCTTTGAAGTTTCATCAAAGGCAGTGAAGGGTGGTACTGCTGTGTTATAGGGATTCTGCACACACAGAGCTATGCACAGGATAATAGGACCTCAGAATATAGTGGTGAGCCAAACATAAACCTTAGCACCTAAAACCCCAACCCAACTAGCCTTAGCGTCCCATTAGCAACAATGTACCAATGATTAGACAACCCAGAACACGGTATCTCTCTCACAGGACTCGCAGAGGCAAGAACACTCTTTCGTCACTCACTCGTACCTGTCCACAACGTGCGTAAGAAGAGACACAGTATAGGTTAAAATGTTTATTTCAACTTACGTGCTCTAAGATACAGTACACGTGTCAGTACTATAAGCATAATGCATAAGAATAATATAATAAGCATAGTTACAACTCC
The DNA here is from genome assembly GCA_963921515.1 of Calotriton arnoldi. NCBI lineage: Eukaryota > Metazoa > Chordata > Amphibia > Caudata > Salamandridae > Calotriton > Calotriton arnoldi. The sequence continues at coordinate 2,623,172 of CAWUFW010001561.1, forward strand.
ATAGAATACAAACGGGGAAAGCATCTCATAAAGCAGTGGATATATGTCTAACTAACATTACCACCCTCCCCGTGCTGGAAGCTAGTTTATTATAAAAATAGAAGACCTCTGGGCTTTGACTAGCGAACCCCCATACCTCAGTCTCTAGATGCAAAACTACATCAGCAGACAATCACAGCTCTTCTCCCTGGAAAGGTTTTCTCCAAGTCCCTCTAGAGCGGGAAAACCGCAATATAAAAAGCACACAAATTTCTCCATGGCAGCTGTACATAGTGTTATGTCTAGGTGCGAGGGACTGGCCAAATCAACAGGAACAAGGAAACGTTGTTATTCGACCTTGTACATGTTATGCAGACTGAGCCCAAAGTGAACAGGAGAAAAGGTGAAAGATAGAAAATGCAGACAGTGCTAAAATAACTTGGCAAGAGCAGAGGTTGATTGAACAACGGCTCAGAGTAACGTGTGCACAGAAAATCATCATAGCAGCCAGGCCTAAGACAACGTAGCAAGGCAGGCCAGGAGGCCACAAACCACAAGACACCCTCCCCTGGACAGTCCATCGGCCAAGACAAAGGACGAAGACAGAGTCCAAACGGACCGAGCAGAACAGAAACATCTGTAGGGGACGCAGCCCCCACGAGGGACAACTAATGGGAGAGAGGAAAAAAATAAAAGATGCCGACGAAAAAAGAGAGCCAGCGAGGCAGGCCACCTCAGTCCAAAAGCGTGTAAGTGCAGAAAAACGCTATAGCATCCAAGAGGACATCATTGGAATCGTCAGAAAACATAGACGCCATCCAGTCCAACAGATCAAACGAGCAGGAATGTTCCTCAGAGGACGGAGTATCCAAAAGCAATGCGGGACAGCTTGCGTGATATTCAATATAGCTTTGTTGTAGGAGATTCTGAGCAGCCGCCCAGATATCCCATTGTGCCAAAATCCCCAGTGCAGGCGCACGCGTCATGCAGCCCGCAACGGAACAGTCCCGTTCATGGGCCTCTAAGGGACCCACCAACTGAACAAAATCCGGAACAGACAACGACGTATTGGAGAGGCAATAATCCATGGTCCAGGTGAAAGGACAGCGGATGCAAGACATCACAGGTGCACGCAAGTGAAATACGTAAAGCGAAATGAAAGGGTATAGGACACACTCAGTGTCGCCAATGGTAGAACTCCGAAACCTGCCAGGATGCGCTCACGAAGCAGCTGGAGGCGTTCGGGGTCGAGAAGGGCCCATCGGGGCGCAGCCATTGCGCAGAAAACAGACCAACAGCAGGACACCAGCCGCCAAGGCGAGGATCAATGGGAAGCCACCAAAGACGCTGGAAAAAATCGAATGAATAAATGCCGGAATCACACCAAAAACAATCTGGAAAGTGGACACAAGGCCAGACCCCACCACTTTAAAAAAATGCACCAGACCTTCAGTGTTAGACGCGTTAAAAATACGGTGTATCAATTCCCCGAAATGCTGTGGGAGGTTTGTGTACAAAAGGGTCTGTATTTCACTGTGGGTACTTGCCACCTGGAGAATGAATGTCTCCCTGGCGGATTTGAGCATAACCTCCTGGTTCAATAATAGTGCCTTTATTCTGCTCAGTTTATTGAAATCTGCCTCCATGGTAGGAATGGAAGGCCAAATAGAATTATCTATGATGTCGTGAGGGGGAGGAAAAAGCACATTCTTGCAGCAGACAACCCTGTGCGAAACCGTGACAATATAGGGTATGCCGGCCTGCATGCCACAGCAGTGTTCGTTATTTAAAAGCAAATAGCTACCATTGGTAAGCAAAGTAAAGGTAGGAGAAATAGCAGGAGTGGGAATACCCTTCAACACAAGCAAGATTCGGAGCGGAAACGTTACAAGCCCCGTGCAGTTTAATATGCTTACAAATAAGGGAATGACCCACAGTTGAATCGCATGACTCCCCCTGAGAAAAACTTCCTTGCCGTCGCTAAGGCATTTATACATGAAAGGCAAGGACCAGAGTTCATGCAGGAAGGCACTACCCAAGGGCTGGAAACGGCCCACCGGAAAATGTTTCATGCACGAGCTAAATTCAAACAAGGAAAAAGGCAAAGCGATAACCCCATGAACTAGCCACACAGCAGAATCTAATTCCGCCACCGAGAATGGTAAGGGCTCCACTTTCTCGATATATAACAGAGTGTAAGATGCATCTTTCATGGACATGAACTGCTGTTTGTCAGTTAAATTAAAAGGCAGAAATAAGGCAGTGGTGTTCAGAAAATGCCAGGGAACTTTACCTAACTTAAGTGTTTGCAAAGTCCACGCAAACTGCATAACTGAACGTAACTGATTCTGACCATGATACAACACAGAAACATCATCTTGTACAATATCAACAACAGAGGACACAATATTCTCTAATGTGTAAATGCATGAAGACAGGGTATTAATACTATTGTCAACAACAGCAAGCACCTTTTCCAAATTTGCTTGGTCTATTTCCCGCAAACGGGAAGCAGCTTCCATTTGCGACAGCTTCCAGAGTTCATTATAAGCTTCATAAATGAATCTCTTCGGTCGTGGACCACAAGGTCCCAATATAAAGTCGGACAGATCAATAGTGCCTGATAAGAGGGATAAATGTTGCTTTACAGACTCAAGGGTTGAATGCTGCAACCACTGCTTACATAATTTACCAACAGAATAGGTGGTGACAGTACGGGATTCAGAAAACCTAGGATCGGGCCTGTCCTGAGTATAGCCAGGAACTGAGTCGTGAAAACGCAGTTGGCACGCATTAGATGATATTGGCCAAGCCAACCAGGGTGACTGAACAAGTGTAGAAATATTAAACGAATTGTTCTGAAACAAAACCTGCAAGGCCGCAAGGGACATATTAAAATGCAAAGTGTTGTTTGCAGTGGAAGACAGGGATGGAATAGATGGTGCGTTTAATTGTTTGGTGGTAGCCAAACCCCAACATGTAGTCTGGTAGATGGAAGCATTCAGAAACACAATTTGGGCTGGGATAAGGCATGCACGGTGCAAGGCTTCGGTGCCTTGCACCTGCCATGGTTTTCAAATCCGCAGTGTCCTTCCAGTACTCATAACCACCCACAGCTAAGGCGCTCAAAAAGGAACCCGAATAAAGCAATTTGGTGTGGGTCAACATGATTTTCTGAGTGGATGGGGCGTTTAATTTAAAATAATAGGACCCAGGGTTCGATCTATTAAAATCAGTGAAATAGGTAAATTTATTCCTATGAGTCTGGGAGCTACCCGGTAAAGGGTTTGGGCAATGTTCCCATTGGGTGTAGGCGAAAGAACCACGTAGTGTACTTGGTTTATGAACAAAATGGTTGCCCCAATGCTGGTAGCAATACAAATCGGCATAATTCGCAGAATTCATATACAAATCCTCAGCATTAGAGGAAGCATAATATTTCAAATCAGCAAACAATGCTTCAACGGCATGCACATCCCAATCGTCAGAATGAATATTACTTTTTACTACATCCCCCATTGAAACTCGAAGGACATTAGGTACATTAACAATTTCTGTCGGTCCATGAATTTGAAAATTTACCGCATCCCATACAATGCCATCAGCAACTGGAAAAGCTGAAATGTTCACAAACGTGTGGTCACGCTTCATGATGTGAGATGATGAATGTGGAGCCAAAGTTCCAGCGACACTGTTCACAGCAGAGCGTTCAGGTAAATAGTGACCATTGATGAGTAGAAAAAACACTGTGACAAAGCCAATGGACATGAACAAAAAAATCAAGAAAAGCACCAACCAGATGTATGTCCAGGGGGGAACCAAGAAATTGTCTCTAAACCAGGATACAAAAATACTGAACTTGGACGGGACAATTGATGTGGTGGAATCCGAGCCAAAGGAATAACGTGTCGGGCTCAGTGGCGTTGTTGGTAGGTGTGCCACCGATTCTGTGTCGGGATAGGTATACTCGTTCTCGTCGATGCAGGGTGAGATAGGGGGTTCGAGTATACTTTCAGGCAATTCAACCATCTCAATTGTAACATCAGTGACCGTTCGGGCAGGAGGGCCCCGAACACATGTCCGGTAAATGGCAGGACAAGAGACCGCTGGTGTAACACTATTCAGGATCGGCCAGATGTTGTAGCTTGACATTTTCCACTGAGATGTATCTGTTCTCTTTGTGACCAGGAAGCGGTGGTAAGATGACTGTACGTGTTCCCTTCAAGCCCAGGACTGGAACCGGTGCACGATAAGAGGGGCCAAATTCTTTTTTGTTCTCCACTTTCTCTCGAACCAGGTCGCCAATCTTCGGAAGCCAGCCGGCAACCGGAATCTGCAGGGCAGGATCTGTGGCTGAAGGTAAATGTGCGTTTGCAAGTTTGTCTCGGGCTTCTTGTAAGTCCTGTAACATAGTAGAATGGTTATCTACATCAAACTTGGCAGATTGCGCCGCCATGTCTAGACCATCAAGGTCAGGCACAAACATTCTTATGCCAAAGAGCATTTCGTATGGGGTCCGCCCACCCAGAGGTCTTCTAGGGAGATTATTAAGTGCACGTTGTACGGTATACAAGTGGGCCAGCCAGTTCCTGCCAGTACCTAAGACTCTAGCTGTCAAGGATTGCTTTAAGTCACGGTTCATTCGCTCAACGATTGAGTTGCCCTCAGGCCTATACGGAGACAAAAATTTCACCCGCACCCCCAGTGAACCCATTGCGTCCTTGTAAGCCTTAGAGGCAAACGCCGGACCTTGGTCAGAATGGAAGGTGCCGCATGCGAAAATTCCCACAAAGACATGCAAATCCCTGATGACATTTCGAGCGTCAGCACTCCGTTGTGGCCAGACCCAGATGAAACGTGTGCACGAGTCCACTGCCACTAAGATATATTTATAGGCAGTGTCTGATGAAAATGGACCGCAGTGATCCAGGTAAACACACCCAAAGGGTCTGTTAGAAATGCAGAGCGAGGTCTGTGGTGGTCGTGTAACCGTGGACGGCTTAATCTGTTGACAAATGTCACAAGAAAGCACATAAGTACGGGTGTCTTTATATAAACCACGCTGTGGTAAATTAAATTTACTTATTACCTCATTTCTGAATTTCTATGCTTAATAAATCATAATTTCTTGTCAATGCAAAGCGAGGAGTCCGTGGTGCTCAAATGAAGGAGGAGAAGACCAATAACTCGAGTTAAAGGGAGCGCTTCCAGCACCAAGCGGGCACAGGAGCAATCTCTCAAGTCCATCTCTTTAAGTGGGCGTTTATTTTCAACAGCAGAATATTTATACAGTCTTGGTCACGAGGCAAAATAGAGGAACAAACAGGTCGTGGCAGATAGAGGAACAAAGATTCAGCAAGAGGAGCAGAGTGTGAAGAAATGGGGGCGTGTCTTAGGCTTCGTGAGGGGACTTGCGATGTGAAATAGTCTGACAGTTGGAAGGGGAAGGCTTCCTCATTTGGGGGTTTGTGCTCGTGCTTCATGTCAGAAACATGAACCATCTCTGCGGGGGAGCAGGAACTCATGTACTGGTTTCCTGGACTTGGCAGAAACCACAGAGACAGATGGTGAAAATGAGGAAAACCAGGTGCAGGGGTGTCGTGCTCGTGCTCGGGGTCTTGGGACACCAAAGGGTGAATTAAAAACAAAATGGTGCCGGCTTTTAATGTGGGCAATTATTAATCGCGCAAAGGGGATCGCGCAAAGGGGCATAATTAGATCGCGCAGAGGGCAGCGAAGGGGCATAATTATAGATTTTATTTCCACATTCCCTCCTTGCCCCAGAGTGTACCTACATTATATCTCAATTTGCATGAGATCATTTATACATTCTTGTAACATGATTCTTTCCCTTTCTCTCTGCTGGACAAGTGGTTTAGGAATGCATTTTGCAGCGCATAGACCGCATAGGGCAGGACCACATTGGATGCAAAGGCAGCATCCAGTTATTATCAGGAATATTATGCCTCCTGCTGACAGCAGTTGCCATCCCCAGGACGATATTATCTTCCAGAACCAGTCAGACCACGTCCAAGTGCCAGGTTCTTGATGTAAACTTACGGCTATCTTGTGTAATTTTGTTATGGCCGTGTATACAGATGGGGAATTATCAGGAATAAATATACAGCAGCTAGAGCCTATAATTTTACAGGCTCCGCCTCTGTCAGCCAAGATGATGTCAAGGACAAGGCGATTTTGGAGAGTAACCAATCGTATGGCAGACTGCTCCTGGGTTAAGCTCCCCAGGGCAGACGCCGTCTGGTTTACTACAGCCTCTAAGGTCCTTGTCAACCTGCGTATAAGCTTGCTGTTCTGTACAGGGCCAACAAAGAAGAAGAACCCTTTGTTAAAATCTGTATACTGTTCCCATGAGGTTTCCGTTTGGTCAACCAAGGAGGTATCGATCGTTCTTTTATGTCTGACATGGGGCACTAGGAGGTCTCTGTGGTAAGTGGATGGGGCCACAAAGACAGGGGGTAACAGGAATGCTATATAGCAAGTTCCCCCCAGTTCAAGGGCAGCTGCACATAGGCCGTTTGGCCACAGATGAAATAAGTATGGCGAGATGCTAGAAATGAGGACTTTCCTCTGTCTTCAAAACTTATAGTGGTATGACAGTCACTGTGTCCTAATGGAACAGAGCCATTTTTCTGGATGCACAGGTGTCCTTTTACTGGTGAGACCGAGATGGAAGGGGAACCAGCATTCTTTTTAGGTTTGGTATTTAACATCTTGTAGGACATGGTCATGTTCCCTTGCTTGTATTCTTCACTTTCTAGGACTGTACCGGTCGCCTGAGGATCTCCCTCCTTATTAGGGTAACAGGCAGTATTGAGTACCTTGTTTAAATCCCCCAAGGCCACCCATTCTTGCATGAATTATTTCCGTCAGGGCAGGAGGTGGGGGTAGTAGCGTCAGCTGTTATTAGGGCGAACCAGGCTTCACAAGTTCCATTATAAGAGAATGGGAAAGAAAAAAGGCATCCCTCCCTTTTTCTGATGAGGTGGGATGCGGCCACATATCCAACAATTGGTGCTATTACTGGCTTGCTGAGTGTGGTGTAGCATCTGTATGAAGGTATTGTTTCGCAAGGCTAGTCTATGGGCTTGTTCATGAGGGGGTAGGTCGTGATAGGTGTGTTCCTGAGTGCTGTTGGGTGTATGAGAGGTGTGTTGTGTTGGGGGAAAAACAGTGTGGAGAATCCAACCAAGACACGTCATAACTGCCATGAGGAAAAATAATACTGTCAAACATATAATAGGACCATTATGTCTTTTTCTAGAGTTCATTTTTTTTTTGCTCCCACATAGTCAAGGTGTTAAAATCCATTCCCATGCTCCAACCGCTTCACCACTGGACCGACGCCCAATGGACTTAATTAGCCAGAGTCCGAATGGCAGACCTTAACTTTGATTTGTAATCCTGTTGTGGGGTTAGTTCCAAAGGCAATAAAGATTGTTCAGTCACAATGTCAGTGGGATTGGCAGGGCCATCAGCAACAGTGTCTTTTTGTCCAAAATGTTTCCGGCAGTGGCTTGCGTGGAGCCAGCCCTTCCTGCCCTCGACCTTCACTGCTGTCCGTGTTGTTAGTAGTACGAGTCTTGGCTTCTTCCACCTGGGCTGGAGGGGACTGGTCCGGTCGAAGTTCCTCACGAGGACCCAGTCCCCGGGTCGGATGGCGTGTTCTTCCGGGTTGGTTTTGTCAGGGAAGGTGGCAGCAACCTGAGAACGACAAGATTGGAGTGCAGACATCAAGGAAGCCAGGTAGTCAGTCAGCATAGTACTGTCAACATCAGTTATTCTTTTAGGCCTTGGCGTACCCCACATATTTGGTGGTCTGCCAAAGACCACTTCATATGGAGATAAGCCAGTTCTGGAATGGGCTACCATACGCATGTAAAAGAGGGCAACCGGTAAGGCTACCATCCAGTCCACGCCTTTGTCAGTGCATATCTTGGCCAATTTTGTCTTCAAAGTTTGGTTGTGCCTTTCTACTAGACCTGCTGCATGAGGATGTCTTACACAGTGAAACTTCCAAGTGTACCCTAACAGAAGAGACACTTGCTTCATGAGTTCAGAGGAAAAAGGTTGGCCGTTATCTGAGTAGATGACACGGGGCAACCCATACCTCGGAAAAAACTCTCTAACTAATTGTTTAGCAGTTGTCGTTGCAGTGTAATCTGGGACGGGATAGGCTTCTGTCCATCTGGTCAGAGCACACACTACAACTAGCACATACTTGTGACCTCTACATCTCTCCATCTGGATATAGTCCATCTGGAGAACTTCAAATGGATGGTCAGGGGGTTGGAATCCTCCCTGTTCCACCTTTGTGCCTTTTCCTGGGTTGAACTGATTACAAATCATGCACGTTTTAACTTTTTGTTTGGCTGCAGCTCTCAAATGTTTGTTGTGCCATATATTCTGTATGCTGTCTAACATTGCTTTTTCTCCCAGATGTGCTGGTCCATCTATGGTGTTTACCATAACTTGTACCATGGCATCCGGTAGAAACCATACTGCTCTTTCAGGTGTCATCCAGCCTTGATCTGTAAGGACCTCTCCTTTGACAGCAAGTGCCCTAAGTATGCCACTTGCTGTAAACAAAATTGGAGCTTACCAGGGGAAACTTTATGGCCATTTGCAGCTAGGAATTCTAGTACTAGTAGTGATGCTTCAGCACATGCTGCGTCAGATCTGGCCGTAATGAGGATATCATCAACATATTGTAGTATGGCTGTATCCGTGGGCATTTGAACAGTATCTAGTTGTCTTTTTAATGCTTGGCTATATACGCTTGGACTCTCTGTGAAACCTTGAGGAGCTCTTGTGAATTGGAAACTTCGTCCTTGTAAGGAGAAGCCAAAAAGGTATTGACTGTCTGGGTGAATAGGTATGCTAAAGAATGCGTTTTTCAAGTCAATGACTGAAAAATGCGTTGCTTCCGCATCTATGGCTGTGAGTAGGGTGGAGATGTCTGGAACCACAGGGTGTTGTGGAACAACACATTTATTGAGCTCTCTCAAATCCACCACTAGTCTGTAGACAGGTGGTGTTCCTGGTTCCACTTTTTTATGAACTGGTAAAACAGGGGAATTGCAAATGTTAGAAGTTGTTTCCTTAATCACACCTGACTGTATTAGGTCCTGAATAATTAACATTAATGCTTGTTCAGCCTGAGGTGGAATTTTGTATTGCCTTATGCGTGGTAGTTGGGCTCCCTCTTTCAGTGTAACCTTGTGAGGTGTTATTTCCATACATCCTACTGTGGTGGAATCAGTGGCCCACAGGGTGTGTGGCAAATCTTTCAAACGCTCATCTAATTCTCTACTTGTGTAGTGGCCCTTGAAATCTCGCAGAAATAGTCTGACATCTGTAGGTGAGCAAACAATGACAGCTCCTAATTCTTTCAATGTTTTTATACCAAGCAAGTTTTCTGGACATGATTTTGTCAATATAAGATCTGTAGTTGTCATGAGGGGACCAACCTGCAAGGGCAGTGGCTTTGACGTGATGTTTGTCACAGGTTGTCCCGAGAAACCCAGAGAAATACTTTTTGAACCAGAGAGAGGAGCCTCTGGGACCTCTTGATGGCTTATTGTTGTTTTACTGGCCCCAGTGTCTAGTAGAAACTTCCTATCCTCCCCAAGAAGTCGGACCTCTATAAATGGACCTGTCTGATCTACTGGAATGGGGATTAGGGGCAGTTTGTCATCTTCTCTCTCTGGGCAACATCATGAGAAATCTGGGTAATATTCAGTGTAGGCGCTGTCTATAATATTCATTTGGGCCATTTGTGTTGTCAGTGGAACTGAAGGTGTTGAACTGTCTAGGGAACCATTCTGTTTTGGCTGATATGGGCGTGGCTGGGTCTTACCAGTAGCCAAATTGTGCTTTAAGACAGGGCAATCTTTAACGAAGTGTCCCATCTTTTTGCAATAATTACAAGTGCTTTTTATATTTGTCTGGCTACTTGGTGTCTGTTGACGCTGGGGTGCAGTTTGGGCTACTAATGCTTTCATCTTTGTGTCTTTCATGCGTTTCTTATCATTTTCTTCTTCATCCCTAATGCGATTCTGGTGATATTGTAGCATTTGTAACACCTGTGGAGGTGTATGTGCTTGCCAGGTACTTTCTACTTTTAGTACTCTGTCCTTAATGGCTGGCAAGGCGTTATCTACTAATTTGGAAACAAACAGATGCGGGTAAGCTTCACTTGTTGGCGTAAGGCCGCTATTTACCGCAAAACACTTTTCAAGTCTAGTGTAATAATCTCCTATGTCTTCACCATGTTTCTGTTTGCAGGAGGAAATGGCATCCCAGTCCTCCTTTGTCACTGTTAGTAACTGTGGTAGCACCTTTAAAATAGTGCCAGGAAGTGCTTTTAGTTTGTCTCCTATACCTTGACCTGCTACTCTAGTATTTTCGTCATTCTGAAGTTCAGTCCATTTAATGTGTTCACCTGCTACTTCCCAATCTTTTTCTCTTAGTTTGTCATATATACCTGATGGCAACAATAATTTCAGAATTGCTGTGATATCAGAAAGAGTATATGTTCCCATCATTAATACATCTCCTAATTCCTTAAAGAATCCAGCAGGATCCTTTGAGTGGGAGGGAACCATCTCTTTCATCCTTAGTAACTCAAGTTTTGTCAAGGGTACATAAATGAAGACGCGTTGTAGCGCGCCATTCGTGTAAGCTCTGGGGTGGACCGCTCTCATGGGGAACTGGCGTGTTTGAGGAAGTCTATTAGTTGATCCACACGTATTATGGGGAGATCTATATCCAGTCACTTTCTGGTATTTCTGTCTAAAATCTATAAATGTGTTAAGAAAAACTGAACTATTGTGGAGGAACATGTTATCAGCGCAGTCAGACAGAAAATCTTCGAGTCTTGGATCATGTTTAAAATGAGTGTCATTGAGTGTGATGAGATGTTGTACCATGTAGAGACTTGCTAATCTTTGATGTGAGCGTGGTAATGCTAGAAAAAGCTGGGCTATGAGATCATTGTCATATATCTTATATTGAGAGACCCATAGGGTCGCAGTTCTGGCTATTTCCTCCTCCTCCGGTGTAAGCGGAGGTTCCTGGTCTAACCAGTAGTCTAATGCATTGGATGTATTTTCAAATAACTCATCTGGAGATGACCGTTCAGAGTGACCTTGGAGGAATGTAGGCGGGGGTGTTCGTGAATTAGGGGCGGAAGAACGAACAGGTAGGACTTTTTCAGTAGGTTCAGTAATTTCCTCCTCAAGTTTCTTATTCTCTTCATTTGTTTGCAAGTTTTGCAGAATACGGGTCACATTACGGGTGAACCTGTCTAGTGCATCATTTATAAGTTCTAGACTAGTGTGGTCGGATGCGGAATCTAATAAGTCAAAAAGTGAAACTGGTACATTTCTTTCCTCTGCTTGTATGTGTTTTATGAAACAGCAAAGGAGGAACCTATACATGTGCATTTTTACAGGGTGTGATCTTCTTGTAGTCATAGCGTTAATGGCTCGTGAGTTCTCTCCAGTACGAAGAAACTCAGAGGCCGCTTGAAGAAACGTGTCAATTGCTGGTAGATGTCTTATTTCTTCCCAGGAGTCATGAAGTATTTTACTTATTCGGCCCGACTCCCCTGTGTTGCTCGGAGTCGGGTCATAGGGGCAGTCGGGAATTGTTTTACCTGGGTCTGGACCTACGGCACCCCCTTCTGGAGTGAGAGGTGGTGCGTTATGTTGTGAAAGGGGTGGCGGAGGCAGAGGGTGTTGAATGACTGGAACTTCATAGGGTGGTGGAGTATCTAAGAGAAAATTAGTAAAAGTATCCTCTGGTGGTGGGGCTGTAGGCTGTGCTGATGCAATGTTAAGGTTTTCAGGTGCAGATGGCAATACAGGATAAAAACCAGTAGAAATGGCTGATTGTTCCCTTTTATTCCTTTCACTAACTACTTCTTTCCCTATTTCTTGTAACTGTTCTTTCTTGGCCTGCTCTGACATTCTCTTACCCTTTTCAACTTTATGCAATTCCTTCTGTTGCCTCCTATGGGCTTCTTTTCTCCATAATTCTACTGAGTCACTCTGTGACTGGCGGACTCTCTTTTTCTTCCATAACTGTTCCTCTAATTTCATAATACACTCCGTATCAAAACTACCATTTTCAGGCCATCTATATCTGAGTTCTAGGTCTTTAGTATATTCTACCCATAGATCACAATAAATAAGTGCACCGACACCATGTTTTGCATACATGAAGTGTCCTGGAGTATCCCGAGGAGGAAGGGGAATTTCCTTCTCAAGAATACTCCTTTTGGTTGCCATCTTACGTATTTTCGAGAAAATAGGCATGATGGCAAGACTTTCAAAGATTTTAGAAGTGAGAAAAACATAAACAGAACAAATATCTTTACCGTACCCACGAAAGAGGTGAGTCCGTCTTTTATACTAGTTTAGTAGTCCTCACAAAATAAGTGAGAAACCCACAAAAAACATGTATCTTTACCGTGCCCACAAGGTAGTGAGTCCGTCTTTTATACTAGTTTTAGTAGTCCTCACCAAAGATAGGTGAGAAACCAAAAACGCGTATCTTTACCGCCCCCACAAAAGCTGTGGGTTCGTTTTTATACTTTTCAGCAGTACTCACCGAAAAGTAACTGGAAGGCCTCTTGAAGATTTTGGGAAAACGCGGCGCGCAGTTTCAAGGTGGGATTTGTAGAACCTCGGACTCGTCTGCTTCGCAGGTTGGGCTTTGGTTCAGGACGTTCCGCTATTTCCTCACCGCCTCGTGTGGATGCTGGGCCGCAGTCGGTCCCCCTCTTCGCCTCGAGGGAGTTAGCGGGAATTCCCCGCATTGTGCACTTTTGAAGTCCGTCAACGGTCAGGAGGGGACAGTAACGGGTCCAATATCGCCGGCGCGTGGGGGAAAGGGAAGGTCCCTGCTCGGGCGCCAATTACTGTGGTAAATTAAATTTACTTATTACCTCATTTCTGAATTTCTATGCTTAATAAATCATAATTTCTTGTCAATGCAAAGCGAGGAGTCCGTGGTGCTCAAATGAAGGAGGAGAAGACCAATAACTCGAGTTAAAGGGAGCGCTTCCAGCACCAAGCGGGCACAGGAGCAATCTCTCAAGTCCCTCTCTTTAAGTGGGCGTTTATTTTCAACAGCAGAATATTTATACAGTCTTGGTCACGAGGCAAAATAGAGGAACAAACAGGTCGTGGCAGATAGAGGAACAAAGATTCAGCAAGAGGAGCAGAGTGTGAAGAAATGGGGGCGTGTCTTAGGCTTCGTGAGGGGACTTGCGATGTGAAATAGTCTGACAGTTGGAAGGGGAAGGCTTCCTCATTTGGGGGTTTGTGCTCGTGCTTCATGTCAGAAACATGAACCATCTCTGCGGGGGAGCAGGAACTCATGTACTGGTTTCCCGGACTTGGCAGAAACCACAGAGACAGATGGTGAAAATGAGGAAAACCAGGTGCAGGGGTGTCGTGCTCGTGCTCGGGGTCTTGGGACACCAAAGGGTGAATTAAAAACAAAATGGTGCCGGCTTTTAATGTGGGCAATTATTAATCGCGCAAAGGGGATCGCGCAAAGGGGCATAATTAGATCGCGCAGAGGGCAGCGAAGGGGCATAATTATAGATTTTATTTCCACAACGCCACCAGTAACGCTGCTACAAGATGGAAACGGTCGCAGACACTCCAGCATGAGCCGAAGCCATGCCTTCGTGTGCTGCAGTTATCAAGGAAAGTCTGCGGTCCGCGTTGGGGATCAGCCGATCACCAACGTCGGGTATTGTTACATAAGGAGCCTGTTCGGGACCTAACTGATAAGAATATTTGGAAGGAAAACCCCTAGGGTAATTAGCACCTTCCTTTGTCGCAGCAATAGCTGCCAATATATCGTTGTCAATTTTAGACATGGATCTAGTAACTGCTGCTACTGAACACGTGACTGCTGCTGATCTGGCAGCTTCATCTGCCAGACCGTTACCAACAGCGTGTGCACCCACCCGCTGATGGCCTATGGTGTGAACCACCTGTGTGAGTGGCAGACGCTGTTGCAATTCTGCCACCCGAACCCAAACCATTTTATGCTTGATTGTGCTGCCTTTAGCGTCTCTATAGTCGTTTTGCGACCAAAAGAACAGATTGTCATTGTAAGATTGAACACAGTAGTAAGAATCGCACACAATGAGAGTGGTCACATCAGGATTAACGAACTCAAGTGCAAGCACCAATGCGCGCAGCTCGGCCAATTGTGCAGTACTGTCCCCGAGTGCCTGAGTGTGCACTACAGTGGATTTGAACTTTCCGTTCACAAAAGTACCTGCAACAATAGCACATGCGGCTGAATAAGCATGCTTGGACCCCGTGGCCGGTTGTGCCGAACCATCGGTGTAGATCACACAGTCGTAATCCTCAAGCGGCAGTAAAGACAAAGGAGGAGGATGAACGAATTCATACTGTAAAAACTCCTGAGTCTGAAGAGAAGAATCGAAAATGAAAGTGACATCCGGAGACGTCAAAAAGGTTGCCCATTGAATCCAACGGGGGTGCAAAGCTTTAGAGTTCGGTACACTTGCTTTTGTCACTGCCTCTAGGGCAGGATATGGTGTTACCACCAGATTGCGTTTTCCCTGTGCCAGTGCGCGCTCCTTTAGAATCGCCATTTGCACTGCAGTTAGCACCTTCTCCACAGATGAAAAGCGCATTTCTGCGGAAGTGTAGAGATGTGACTTGTATGCGATGGGTACTGTGTCACCTTCATTAAAGGTTAAGTACGTGAAACCCACTGCCCCCGGAATTATTCTAATCACCAGGTTTGTGTGGTTATCACGCGTCAAAAGGTATTTAGACTCAAGAAGGTCTGTCTGCAAAGACTGCAGAATGGAGGAATGCTCCGGAAGCCAACAAGACTTCGAAAAGCTAGGTTGTATCAAGGCATACAGTGGCTTGATACGCTGGGCGTATTCGGGAATGTAAGTACGCCCGAAGTTCAGGAAACCCAGCAAGGACTGAAGTTTTTTCAGATTAGTAGGAAGGCACAAAAGTGCACATTTTTCTAGGAAGTGGGTGGCTAAGCCCTTACCTTCATTGTTGAGCTCGTAGCCCAAGAACAAAACGGTAAATTCAGCAATGTGAGATTTGGCAAAGTTAAACTTGTAACCTTGAACCGCAAATTCTAGAATAATGCGGTCTACTCGTGAGAGATGCGGGAACAATTCGTCGTCCGTCAGATAAATGTCATCGACGTACGAACATGCGTCTGGATCAATGCCGTCTAACAAAGAGACAACACGAGCGGCGAATACGCCTGGACTGTTCTTATAGCCCATAGGAAGACGCCTGAATTTGAATAATTTACCACCGGAGGTAAAAGCGCTCCATTGGCCACTCTCCGGGGCTAAGTTGTGCGTGTAGAATCCATTTGAGAGGTCAAGTGTCGTTTTATATTTTTTACGAACAAGACTGTCTACAAGCGCAGAACTGTGGGTGTTTTGCACCGCAAAGGTCCGACAATGAGAGTTCAAATGCCGGTAATCCAAAACTAAGCGGTACGATCCATCGGGTTTAGAAACCGCGAAAAGTGGGTTGTTCATAGGTGATACGCATGTTTCAATTACTCCCTGATATTCCAACTGAGTCAGAATTTCAGAAACAGGACCTTTAGCGTCCCGTTTAATGGGATATTGGGGTTGCGGCTGCGGCTGCGGTAGGGACCTCAAAGGTATTTCATGGGGTGGAGAGTCTTCATCCCAACCCACGTGGTTGCGGTATAACGCAGGAGCCAGGGACACAGCCCATTCAGCTGCAAGAGCCTCCGCTTTGTCCTTTGGGACATGTCGAGAAAAGCTCGGAAGGACTACCTCCTCCCCTTTACGTGCAGCAAGAACGAATGGGGGTGGCCAATCCACCTCCGCCAACAAAATGTCGTATGAAGAGGTCAGATTCTCACAAAAAATCCCTTTTATTACACGCTGTATATCACCTTCGATTTGAATGACAATATTAAAAAGTCTGTCAGGGGGTGCCACTCTGGTGTCAGCTGTCTCGACAGTAATGAATGTTTCAGTTGCTGTCGCCTCCATATGAGGATGTAGCGCCTCCCGCACTATGGTAACTTCCGCGGCGCTGTCTAGGAGGGTTACTGCCCACGTCCAATTCAGGAGCCTCGTTCTCACCGTCTGTGGCATATTTCGCTGTTACAGCGGCAACTTTCTTCTTCTGAAATTGTGGGCGAGAACGTTGAAAGTCTTCTGCTTTCCCTCTGACTTGTTGTCGAGGTTGGTCTCGTCCCTGGGGAGCCTCTCGGCCCCTTCCTCTATCCTGGCGGTCTCCTCCACCGGCCTGTGAAGTTGTCTGTGCCTGTGAAGAACGAGGAGAACGCGTATCAGGGATCTGAAACCTATCCGGAGATTTAATTCTCGCCCTATCGCGTAAATCATAAGTGCATTCAGAAGAGACTGAAACCGGGGATGCGCCTCTCGACCCGGGCTTCTTTTGTTGCTTACCCTGTTTTTTCAGCCTCCAGCTCTTTTTAGTGAAGACTGGTCTCTCATCTTTCTCAGATTGAGGTTTGGATTGTTGTTGTTGTTGTGATTGTGTTTGCTGTTTTGCAAAAGGCTTATTGCCCAGGCTATTTCTGCCAATAGTTTTGTAAGCCTGGGTAATAATTTTCGGTAATTCGCGAGGCTTGTCCAATTCTGGGACCAAAGCCAAAGCATTAGCTACTTGAAAGTTCACTGCATCGCCCTTGACATTTGCAAGGATCAACTCAGCTACTACTTCAAACACTCCCACCAGTCTCATCCCTAATTCCACAGCCGCCTCAGGGCCATGTTCATCCTGTACTTTTTTAATTACAGAGGGGAGAACCGTCATGGAAGGAGTGCCGAAACACTTCGAATAAACTGCTGCGAATACCCTACCCCAGTTGTCACATGCTGTCAACTCGGGAATTAAGTCTTTTGGCAAACTAATCGTAAGAATTCGATGTTTATCCACCGGTGTAGTGTTTGGAAAAACTGCCTCCAACTGGTCAAATTTTTCTGCAAGCCAATAAGGAAAGTCATCCTTATTTTGTGGATGTTTGCCCATCACTGAGTTCACCATGACAGGACTTATGGTCACGCCGCCTGCACCAGCTGGATGGCCCGCAACTCCAGGTGGGGCTCCCTGGATGTTGCCTGTAACATATTGCACTAAGGCTCGATGCACTCCCACCAAAGCCGAATACATGTTGCGCAGGTCCGCGACTGGTATCTGCATATATCACGGATGTGGGGTGTACCCGGCCAAAACAGGCCAAGTGGCCCCATCAATAGATAAGGGGCCTAAACGAACCGTGGTTACCGGTTGTGGGAGGGCGCCATCAAACCAAACACGGTGCTGCCAAGCCGTGAGCGGTACTTCAAGATTAGTATAAGGTCTATAGGCAGCAGGAACAACGGTGGGTTCATATTCATGGAACAGATTATCGGTCCCATCCACCGCTGGAAAAGTGACCCAAGAGTAGAACACTTCAAAGTGGAAAGCCGGATCGGCTTGTACCACAAAGATCAGTTCGACTCCCGTGTCTGGCACTCCATACACCCTTAAGTGATCCAGGAGCGCCCCGCGGCTATGTGCCGCTATGTTTACACCCGCCATGACGATCGGGGGTGTTCGACAACCTAACAGGAGGCAGCACAAATAGGGTTTTGGTTAAGAAACCTTTTAACAACTTCAAGCTTGAAAGAACCTACAAAAACGTCAGTATAGGAGGTATCACCGTCACACACGCTTCCGGAAGCGTCTGCGAGGGGTGTTGTGGACAAGCACAAGTACTACTCAAGCGTCTTGCAGATAAGCCCACTCGTTGGTCTCGCCATGTTATAGGGATTCTGCACACACAGAGCTATGCACAGGATAATAGGACCTCGGAATATAGTGGTGAGCCAAACATAAAACGTAGCACCTAAAACCCCAACCCAACTAGCCTTAGCGTCCCATTAGCAACAATGTACCAATGATTAGACAACCCAGAACACGGTATCTCTCGCACAGGACTCGCAGAGGCAAGAACACTCTTTCGTCACTCACTCGTACCTGTCCACAACGTGCGTAAGAAGAGACACAGTATAGGTTAAAATGTTTATTTCAACTTACGTGCTCTAAGATACAGTACACGTGTCAGTACTATAAGCATAATGCATAAGAATAATATAATAAGCATAGTTACAACTCCATAGAATACAAACGGGGAAAGCATCTCATAAAGCAGTGGATATATGTCTAACTAACATTACCACCCTCCCCGTGCTGGAAGCTAGTTTATTATAAAAATAGAAGACCTCTGGGCTTTGACTAGCGAACCCCCATACCTCAGTCTCTAGATGCAAAACTACATCAGCAGACAATCACAGCTCTTCTCCCTGGAAAGGTTTTCTCCAAGTCCCTCTAGAGCGGGAAAACCGCAATATAAAAAGCACACAAATTTCTCCATGGCAGCTGTACATAGTGTTATGTCTAGGTGCGAGGGACTGGCCAAATCAACAGGAACAAGGAAACGTTGTTATTCGACCTTGTACATGTTATGCAGACTGAGCCCAAAGTGAACAGGAGAAAAGGTGAAAGATAGAAAATGCAGACAGTGCTAAAATAACTTGGCAAGAGCAGAGGTCGATTGAACAACGGCTCAGAGTAACATGTGCACAGAAAATCATCATGGCAGCCAGGCCTAAGACAACGTAGCAAGGCAGGCCAGGAGGCCACAAACCACAAGACAGCTGCAGAGTTAAGATTTTTTTTTTCACCCTGAAGGTAAGGTAAACAATGGAGAGCCCGATAGGGACCCGTCTCAGCACCTGCTTTTTAGAACTGCTGAGCACTGGCAGAACCCAGCCCACTTAAAGCCCTGGGCGTTCGGCCATTGATCAGTATGGTGTCTTGAAGAGTGTTGAACAAATGGTAGTGCATGGTGAGCATAGGGAGAGCATGGTTGGTCCTTCTGTAAGACCATTTGTTAAGATTCTGGATGAACTAATTCTGAGTGACACAAAATTTCTTATGAGAAATGACAAGCTTGAGGGTTCGAGGCGCAAAATCATTAAGTTAGTCCATGAGAGGCACTTAGGGCAAACTATGACAAAACAACAGGTGAGGTAGAATTTTTGGTGACCTTGTATGGATGATCAGATCACGGCGTGGGTTGTGAAGAGTGTAAGGAGAGCCAAAAAAGACGTATGACCGATGTCCTTACAGCACAAGGACAAGTACCCTGATGCACCTTGGAGTACGGGGTATGATACCTGGATTAATAATTAAAAGGAAACTAAGGCAGAAAAGTGATGTTACAAATGTTACAAATGTATATATACAATTTTGTTTAAAGTCCTATTTAGTATCATACCCGGGCCTTTCAGACACTTACAACAACAACTGGTCGATATTTTTCTTGTGGGAAGGGGTCAACCCTACCTGAGGTGAGAGCATGAAAAGCACAGCAGAGTCATAGTGGGCTATGCTCAACCCTGCACAATGGGGGTGGAGAGGCACCAGAGGCTAGTGCTGAGCTGTCTCCTGCTGCCATAGGTCTGGAAAGTGAGATAAGGAAGGGCAGTGGTGAAATGAAAGCAGAGTGACTTGAGCTGGCTTGAAATACCCTGGCCTTGTGCACCTGCCAAGCCCAACGTCTGCATATATCTAGTCATCAATGAAAAGTGTGTACGGGATGTTGGCAGAGCCAGCAAACACAAACAAAACAATACACTTACGTGTTGGCACTGCAGTAATGAATGCTCCAGGTTTTGCTTTTCACCTGACCCTGATCATGGTGCGCTGAGAGGCCAGGGGATACGAGAAACACTCAGAGACGGCCGGGCTTGGCTTGATTTAAGCAATGTAAAGACAGACACCTGTGTTTAACACAGAATGCTCTGCCCAGCACGGCACCACTTAAATAGATCAAAGAGCAGCTTTGTGGAGCACGACTCGTGGTAGTTCCGGGGCGCTATTAATGCATGACTATTCCATTTTAGTGCAGTGATGCAGACACCAGCACTAACATGCTTTTGTCTTACCCTTGATGCATGGTACTTTGCAAGGCTGTAACAAAACAGCAAAGAGACAGGCTTTGGTATCAAAGCCTGGCAGAGGCCGCTATCTTAATATATCAAGAGGCACTTGTGATCTTAGACCAGGAACTCAACACCTAATTTGGGCCTCAATTTCAGTGTCGTTCGACTATATAAAACTGTATTAAGTATAAGGAAGAACCCCAAAACACAGGAAGATTAGAAAAAAGCTGTTCTTTTAGTTTTCACTTTGAAACATAACTCATGCCAAACTGTATTTGAACTGGTGACTAAAATTGCATGGTATTTTTCTCTATTTACTTTGCTGTATACCATGCTGTGCATTTGAAAAACCCGATAAGTGTTTCAAAAAATAAAATGAAACAAGAAATAAGCTGTCCAGTTTAATTGCACCACTAACACATGTTCTCATATATTTAATGACATACAAAGTCTCGCTTCCTGTTGACAGCTTCCTGTAAATACTCTTTAGTCCTCTGCATCAGTGTTTTGAAGATGCTCATGTGAAGTGAAGTTGTAAATACTTATCTACAGCAGCAACCGAGAGTGAGACCCTGTACTTGGACTGTGTGTGTCTTAAAAACATCCATATCTGTGACATCTAAAAACCCAGGTCTTTCCTGTCACAAAATGTTTGTTCGTGTGAAATGTATTCACTCCTGGAGACTAGAAATTGAGGTTCTGTTAGTGGCCAGCAGAGGGCGCTCCTCGCCTGCGGATGAAATCTACTGAGCACATTGTATGAAAGGGGAAGAGTTTCCTCTTCTGGGTCAGCGGCGGCAGAGACAGCACCAGCAGCGGATGCTGACATCACTTCCGGCCTCTTTATCTGTGCCCAGCCTGCTGCAGAGGGCAAAGGACGCCCTGTCTGTCTGTGCAATTACCTTCTTCTTCAGACCCCAAATCTGCACCTGCTCCACCCCAGCCCTAGGAGGAGGAGACAACATTGAAATGTCTGCACAGGTTTCTGCTCAGGTAGGTGGTTGTCAGCAACATGTGCTGTGTTTGTAGAAATAGACTGAACAATCCTGGAGGAAATCTCATTCAGGAGCCGGGCTGGGCTGTTCTATCCGGGGACGTCTGGGGGGCTTTCCTTCCAGCCCAGGGGGTGTTTGTGGTCATCATTTGTGTTAAAGAGGGGATCTGCACTGAAGAATCTGTATCACTGCACTGCATCTTACAGTACTGTGAGGAATCTGTGCACTGCACTGCCATATACTGCACTGCCATATACTGCACTGTGAGAAATCTGTGCACACTGAACTGCACCTTACTGCTTATGGGGAATCTGTGTCACTGCACTGCGTCTTACTGCATTGTGAGGAATCTGTACATGCTGCAGTGCATCTTACTGCACTATGGGGAATCTGTGCACTGCACTGCCACATACTGCACTGTGAAAAATCTGTGCACATTGCACTGTATCCTAGTGCTCTAGAGAAATCTGTGCACACTCTTTGCTTGGCTCTCGCTGTTAATTTGTTGACTTGCCCATCTGTACCCCTATATCAGAAGCATGTCCCCTAGGCAGTTGAACATCAAGTCTTCCCTGCTGCCACGTGCCCCCTGTTTTCATATCTCAGTCTAGGTAAAACCTCATTCGTTGAAATAGTTTCCAGCAACATAGGTTGGCTTATAGCATTATCTGCTGCAGAGGCTGTGTGTTATGCAGGGATTATGTGTGTGTGCACAGACCTTGGGTCTGTGTGAAAAGAAGACAAAGGGCGCCAAAAGAAGTAAGTGTTTTTAGGTTTATTCTGGTAGATAAAGACACCCACGACTAAGGGCTCCCAATGCGTGCAAAGGTCTCTGTCAACTGAGTAAACGTACACAGAGTCCTCACACACATCGTTCCAGGCTCGGTCGTGGAACGGTACTTGGATGATATAACGTGGGCGTGGCAGGAAGCACCAATGCGCCGCGGTGCTGCGCGAGTTGCCTCCTTACCACAACTTCTTCCTCCCTTCGAATGTAACAGCCACAAATAATACCATGAGAAAAGACAAAAGACATAAGTATAACTGAAAATTAGCATTTTAACTCAAAACAAAGTCATCAAACTTGGAAGGCAATCTCCTCTGCCAGCTACTTACACCAACATTTTGCAGACAACCAACATCCCTTTCAACACACTCCTTAGTGACAGGAATGGTGTCCACACTACCAAGTGGGATGATGCACCGAGAACCAGTGTTTTCCCCAGTGCCGTCTTCAATCGCAGACAGTGAAATACCTAGAACTGCACCTAATCGTGTCAGACTTGCATCCACCGTGAGGAAGCACTTACAGTTATCCTGGAAAGCATGCAAAGTGGGTGCCTCAACAATTAATTTCTTGACCTGGTCAAAGGTCCGAGAAATTTCATCCGACCAAACAAACTTTGAACCCTTTCCCAGCAGGTTACGCAAGGGCTCAACAGTCTGAGCATAACCCTTTACAAACCGTGCATAGTGCTCTGCTAATCCCAAAAAGGATCGAAGGGCATCCTTAACCTTGGGACATGCTGCATTACTAATCGCTTTAATCAAGGATAACTTGGGTTTGATGCCCTCTGAGGATACAGTGTGACCCAAATAGTCCAATTGCTAAGTACCAAACTTACACTTATCCATCCTAATGGTCATACTTGCCTTGTCCAACTCGTCTAAGACCTTGGTCAAATTCTTCAAATGTGTTTCCCAATCATTTGCGAACACCAAAATGTCATCCTGATAGGCCTGGACCCCCGGGATGTCTCCAAAAAGATTGTCCATCAATTTTTGGAAGACACTGGCCGTGGAGGCCAGACCAAAAGGCAATCTGAGATATTTATAAATTCCAAAAGGAGTGACAAACGTGGTGAACTCCTGAGAATCCGCCGTTAAGGGTATTTGATGGTATGACAAACGTAAGTCGATGATAGAAAACAATTTAGCACCCCCAAACTAGCAAGGAGTTCTTGAATTTTGGGGAGGGGGTGACAATCAATCAATATATTTTTGTTCAAAGAACGCAAATCAGCACATAACCTGACCTCCCCAGACTTTTTCCTAACTGCAACAATGGGGTAAACATACTCCCAGGAGTCACACTGTGCAATGACACCTTCATCACACAAAGATCTAAGAACTGATTTAAGTTCATCTCACGCACTTAGGGGAAGGGGACACACCTTATAAATGATGGCTTGAGCGTCAGCTTTAAGTCGGATTTGATGTTAGGAAACTGTTACGAAGTAGAAGACACCAGGTGCAGGTAAGTGAACTCTTTATTTCCACCTCCACAGTTCCACAATCAGCAGCTGCAGTTCAGCACTCTGTCATACTATTCAGTTCAGTCACCAACGTTCTAAGGTAGCCTCACGGCCAACTGTAGGGTTGTACCAAAAGGGGACAGGGAGGAGGGTTGAGAAGGGAGAAAGAATACAAAGGACAGTTCCAATACTTGCAGGAAGAATAATAATTACAAGGAAATAAACTGGTGAAAGATAAGAGAATATAACACATCTTCCTCCCATAACAATGAGGAAGCAAAATATAATAATTGCCTAAACAAGCAATATTATTCCACGAGACAATAATAGTTAACAGAGATTTTTTGTTGACTCTTGGCAGTATTGTGGGAAAACTGGTATGAGATTCGTTGAGCAGGAGGTTCCAGCCGGCGCCATGTCTGGAGCAGGGGATCTCGATAACCTATCCATGCTCCAGTTTTGACCATTCTCAAGGGTTACAGTATTTTGCTTGACTTCCACAATTTTCTTGAATCAAAGAACTTGGATTCACTTTCCCCACTGTGTGTGGGTCTTTATGGATACCCAGTCTCCTACAGCCCACTTCTGTTGTTTAGTTCCATGTTTGACATCATAGTAACGTTTGTATTTGGCTTGATGTGCAGCAACTTTAGTACTTGTTACTCTGGCATTTTGCTCAATTGCTTCCCCCCCCTGCCAATCAAATTAGGAAAGAATTTAGTGCCAGGTTTTCTCCCTTTGAGGGACGAGAATGGGGAGATGCTGTGACTTGGTTGGGTGTAGTATGGTAAGCCCATAGAATGTCTTGTAGGACTCTCCACTGTCAAGTGGTTGATGCACGCAAGTTGGATGTTTTCTTTGATCATCCTGTTGATCCTTTCCACCAGACTGTTGGCCCGGGGACAGTAAAGAGCGGTTTTGAGGTGTGTGATGCCTAAGTTAGATAAGAAAGTTGTCATAGCTGTTGAAGTGAACTGCACACCGTTGTCTATGACTATACTTGAGGGGATGCCTTCTGATGCGAATGTGTCCCTTAAGAAATTGATAAGTGTCTCAGTTGTGGTTTGGTTTACCATCCCGATGACCACCCAGTGAGATAGGTAATCGGTTAGTACAAAGGCAAATCCTTATGTGACTCCTTTTCTGTTCATAGGGCCTATAATATCTAGAGCTAGTTTATCCCATGGTTTGCATGGGACAGATACTGAAGTTAATGGCGCTTTTTGGGTTAATTTAGATCTGTCACTATTGGCGCACACGTAGCAGTTCTTTACTTTGGCCTCCACCAATTAATCCATGTTAGGAAACCAATAACGCTCTCTGAGTCTGGATTTGGTTAGACTTCGTCCTAGGTGACCTTCATGGACAAGATCAATGATTTTATTTCTGAACCCTGCTGCAGGTATTATTTTGCAATTTCTCCAAATACGGTCTTGGTGTAGATTAATTTTGTGTCTGAATTCCCAAAATGTACTTTCTTCTTGATCGACTTCATTACATGTATTTGGCCAACCATGTAAAGTGTAATTTTTTTAATGGGTTAGGACAGTATCTTGACTCTGGCTATTAGACCATTCGGTTGAGCTAATGGTAGATGAGTGGATTTCTAAAATGGGGTACTCCGTGGTTTCATATTGTTCTTCCACGTTTAAGGGTGCTCTGGAAAGAAAGTCGGCAGCTGAGTTGAGTTCACCTGTGACGTATTCAAGTTTGAAACAGAAACCTTCTAATTCTAACACCCACCTAGCCACTCTGGGTGTGCTGTTGAAAGTACCTGTGGGGTTGAACATAAAAATGTGGGGCTTTTGGTCGGTGTGCACAGTAAATTTGATACCCCATAGATAGAATTTAAAGTGCTTGATAGCCCAGAAGTACGAGAGAGCCTCTTTCTCAAGCACAGAGTAATTTGTTTCAGAATTGCTAAGGGTGCGTGAAGCAAAGGCCACAATGCGTTCTTTGCCACTAATGATTTGGGACAGTGTAGCACCAAGACCCTTGTTACTAGCGTCAGTGGTGAGTATAGTTTTTCTGCATGGATCAAAGTTACA
This sequence comes from Calotriton arnoldi, assembly GCA_963921515.1. Lineage (NCBI taxonomy): Eukaryota > Metazoa > Chordata > Amphibia > Caudata > Salamandridae > Calotriton > Calotriton arnoldi. The sequence goes on from CAWUFW010001561.1 coordinate 2,648,502, forward strand.
TAAGTAAGGAGCAGAGTGAATGGCAACCTTGACTTTTTCAAAAGATAATTGGTGCTCCTCTTGCCAAATGTACTGTGTGTGGTTTTTTGTAAGTTCTCTGAGATTGTTAGTCAAGTCTGCAAAGTTCTTGACATATTTCATCATGTTCTCCGCAAGGTCTAAGAATGACAAAAGTTCTTGTTTCGAGGTGGGAGCAGGAGCTTTCTTCACTGCCTCAATAAGGCACATTTTTGGTTTGAATCCATCTTTTGAAATAGTGTGCCCAAGGTAGTTGACTGCCCCTACCCCGATTTGACATTTTTCTTCTTTGAGTGTTAAACCAGCCTCTTTGAATTTGGAAAGAACTTGTTTAAGAGATTTATCATGCTCTTCAGTGGTGGCACCATATATTAAAATGTCATCCTGGAAGCATAAGGTCTTGGGTATGCCATCCAAAATGCGTTGCATGATTTTTTGAAAAACAGCAGCTGCTGAGGCTAGACCAAATGGCATCCTTCAGAGCATGAATGACCCTAGGGGAGTGGTGCATGCTGTAAGCTCCCTGGAGTCGGGGGTTTAATTCCACCTGGATACGGAAGATGCTCAACAAGTAGGTCCTCAGTTCTTTAAAAAGAAGGGACTGCTATATAGAAATGGAGGAAGGGACCAAAAACCACAATTACTAGTACCCCAGGCCTTTAGGGACAAGATATTGTTTTTGGCCCATAGGCATCTCCTTGGAGGACATTTTGGCGGGGAAAAAACCAAGAAAACCATCCTAGAACAATTCTACTGGCCCGGCACTTATCATCAAATACACAAATATTGCAGAGAATGCCCCGTATGCCAACAGAACAGCAGATATATACCCCCGAAGGTACCTCTACTTCCCCTCCCGATTATAGAAGAACCATTCTCTAGGGTAGGAATGGATTTAATCGGACCTCTTCTGCCGTCGCCCAGTGGGTATAGGTACGTCCTAGTAATTGCAGATTATGCCACCCGTTTCCCAGAAGCAATTGCTTTAAAACAACCTAACACAACCCAAATCGCAAAAGCTATGATTAATGTGTTTTCTAGAGTAGGATTCCCAAAGGAGATTGTAACCGATCAGGGAACTCCGTTTGTATTACGTTTAATGAAACAAGTATGCCAACACCTAAACATAAAACAAATACGCACAGCCGCCTACCATCCTCAAAAGGCTATCAAAAGGATGGTCTAGTGGAAAGATATAATGCCACTCTTAAAACCACCCTTAAAAAATTACTCGAGTTAGAGACCCGTAAATGGGAAGACATACTACCTTTGGCTCTTTTTGCCATACGATGTAAACAGCAGAAAAGCACAGGATACTCTCCCTTCGAACTATTGTATGGTCGACAACCCTGTACTCTACTTGATATGGCAAGGGAAGAATGGGAAGAAGAAGCATCTGGGGCTAAACCTCTCCCGGAGTATGCATGGAACCTGAAGACACACTTAGAGCAAGCTCGGGAAGCACAAAAGAGGCAGTACGATAAAAGGACTGTTGAAAGGTCACTGAAAATAGGGGATTTTGTCTTGTTGATGATGCCTTCCTCAGAACACAAACTCGTAGGACAATGGCAAGGTCCCTTTAAGGTCATAGAGCAAGTAACCCCGGTAACATATCGTATAGAACTGGATCCCCAAAACAGACGGAACACCCAGATCTATCATATCAATTTACTTAAGAAGTGGGAAGGTGTTATGCCTGCCATGATGGGGAGGTCAACAGTCTCTACACCATTATTCCACCAGAGTATTGATTCTGAGCTCCCGGATTCCCTTAAGCAGGAACTCTGGGAGCGACTACTCCCTTTACGGGACGTCTTCTCAGTGACTCCAGGGAAGACAACGTTGATACACCATGAAATACATACCACTCCGGGGAAAAAGGTACAGCTCCGTCCCTATTGCCTACCTGAATCACGACGAGAAGCCATAGAAAACGAGGTACAGCAGATGTTGAAAATGGGGATCATAGAACCACCCCTTAGCGAGTGGTGTTCCCCCATCGTGATAGTACCCAAACCTGATGGGTCTATCCGATTTTGCATAGATTTCAGGGAAGTCAACAAAATATCACAATTCAACGCCTACCCTTTACCCTGAGTAGACGAAATGATTGAGAGACTGGGTAAAGCCCAGTATATAAGCACACTTGACTTATGCAAAGGATAATGGCAGGTGCCCTTACGGGAACAGGATAGGGAGAAAACGGCTTCTTCCACACCAGGGGGGCTGTATCACTTCATCATGCTCCCATTTGGTTTACACAGTGCTCCCGCCACCTTTCAGAGACTGATGAATCGCATACTCAAACCTCGTGAAAGTTTTTCAGCCGCCTATATTGACGATATTATTATTTATAGTGATTTGTGGGAACAACATTTGACCCATCTGGATAAAGTGATACAGACCCTTAAGGAAGGAGGGTTAACCATAAACCCAGCCAAAAGTCACTTAGCAGGTCGCTCAGTCAAGTACCTAGGGTATCTCTTAGGGGAAGGTCGCATTAAACCACAAGAGGAGAAGGTAGCGGCCATATCCCAACTACCCTTTCCCACCACGAAGAAAGATCTACGTGCTTTCTTGGGAATGTTGGGCTATTATAGAAGATTCATACCTTCTTTCTCCCAGATAGCCTCCCCATTGACTGATCTTCTAAAGAAAAACATTAAGACAGAAAGAGAGCTTAAACAACCGTCAGCCAGAGCTTTACAGGCCTTCCAGCAGCTAAAACTAACCCTGACCACTCAACCCGTATTACTCAGCCCCGACTATTCCAAACCCTTCATACTCCAAACTGATGCTTCTGAGTACGGTGTAGGGGCGGTCCTATCACAACAAGACACAAAAGGGAATGAGAGACCGATCGTCTATATTAGTCATAAATTGTTCCCCAGGTAGAAAAACTACGCTGTGATGGAAAAAGAGGCATTGGCCATCAAATGGGCCATAGACTCCCTAAGATATTACCTGGAGGGGCGAGAATTCACTCTATACACGGATCACGCACCACTTGAATGGCTTGCCCGAAACAAAGGACATAACGACAGGGTTCTACGGTGGTTCCTGGCCTTGCAACCGTTTAGATTTACCACTTTTCACCGTAAAGGAACAGAACAAACCAACGCTGATTTTCTCTCTAGGTATCCCCAAGATCGGTTTCTTGTCAACAAGAAAGTTAGGGAAGGGGGATGTCAGGAGGAGACTGAAAGCATGCTCCCTCAAGGACCCCACATACCTGGTATCGAAGCGAAGGCTCCAAACGGGAGAAGTTCAAAGACTGCAAACGCTAACCCTGGCGTCACAACCTCTTTCGCACAGGACGAAGGAGGTATTCCCAAACCGGAGAGCCAATAGAGCGGGGAAGAAAAGGCAGGGCAGAGAGAGGAAGGTCGTCAGGAGGAAGAGGAGGAGACCGGAAGGCAGAACTCTGAGGAGCTGCTGAACACCGGAAAGGAAGAAGACCAGAAAACGCTGAGGACGGGAAACGAGGAGACCATCGTGGACCGGAGCACTGACGAGGACGTCGAAGAGTGGTCCGAGGAGTGGTGGAGTCCTCCCGGGAGGAGCGGAAACACCACCGCAACTCTGGAGAGTTGTGGCCCGGACAGTGAGTAAACCGTAAACGAGCCTTGGCGGCGGTCTTTGTTTATTTTGGATTTACCAAGACCTTTGTGCTTTCTCTGTGCTATAGTGAGACAGCAGCCTGACAAACAGGGCGTATAATTAGGGAGGAGGAAGAAGCCGTCCTAGTAGGGGATAATCCTAAATCGGGTGACAAAAGTCTATTGACGAGGCATGAAATCTGTTGCACTCCTCCCACTGGGTAAATAATAGAGCACTTTTCCCTCACTCGCGGTGTGGTGATGGTTATTAAACCTTAAAGAGGAAACCCTTCAGAATACTCACCGTCCTGTTCTTTTTCTTTGAGCCTCCTGGGGAAGACCAGCCACAGAACCTATAAACCCCAAGTGAGAAGAATCTGGGAACGTCGTGCCACGACCGAAGCCCCTACCTGGAAATCATTGAATGTTTCTTTTGTTTTATGAAGAACCCAAATAAATCCTAACCAATGATAAACATATTAAGCCTCCTAGCTTCCATTTCCGCCTATCCCTCCCACAGTGTACTATAGGTTTAACATTGGGTTTTAACTTTATGCGCTAACCTGGTTGTGAACACCTCAGGGAACTGACCACAAATCTCTTTGCCTGCCACAGAGCGGTCTATGGCAAGTACTTGTTCTGGATTATTTGGGTCAAGGGTGCTGCCTAGCTCCTTCTGGTGTTGCCAGCCAAGGAGATTTGATCCCTCTTCAACTATGTAGACCTTACCTGGGGTGGAACATTCTTTGAAAGTGATGCAAGATTTAACCATCCCTCTTACCGGGATTGAATCCCTGGTATAGCTACTAGGGGAAATGTCAGCAACCAGTAGTTCTTTCTCTTTGCAAATCTTCATTTCCTTGAAGTCGGAGATGTTAAGGAATGTGAATGGCGAGCAAGAATCGGCAAACATCTTAATCATTTTGCCATCCAACCCAATATCACATTGTGGGTACTTTATCTGATTAATTCCACTGGGCTCATGTACCTGGAAAACAATTTTCTTCACAGTTTGGGGTTTATTGTCGGCGGTGTCATTAACATTGTTAAGTTTCCTGGAAGAGCTTCGGCACACTCTAGCTAAGTGTCCCCTTTAATTACACTTTCTGCAGGTAGAGGTCCTGGCTTGGCAATTGAGATGGTTGGCTAATTGGTTACTACTGCCACAGCAGTATCATTTCAGTTTACTAACTTCAGTATTGCGTATGTGGTCAGGACTCTTCTCTTTTACTTTGCAAATAGTATCTTCCATAGATAGATTGGCAATTTCTGACACCTGCTCTTTATTGGTAGATGATTTCATTTTTTTTATGCATATGGCAGTATGTTCTATGGACTTAGCTAACTCGATTGCATCGTGAAGATTCGGTTGCTTCTGTAACAGTTTCTCTTGTATCTTAGGGTTGTTTGTACACCTTACGAGTTGATCTCTAATTAGGGAGTCGTTGAGATCCCCGAATTCACAAAGTTCACTCAGCCCTCTTAAAACTGCTACATAATTAGAAGTACTCTCTTGTTTAACTTGAACCCCTCTGAAAGATTTGTGGCGTTCAAGAACAATATTCAACTTGTCTCCAAAGTGTATTTTTAATTTGAGTAGGGCCAATTTGCAAACTTCTACTTCTTCTTCGTCAACATTAGGACCTTGATCCAGGTCTGGTAGAGCGTCAAATATCTTCCCGACATGAGTACCAAGATTGTGTAGCAAAATATGCTGCTTCCTTATCGGGCTAAATTTCTCTCCCCCGATTGCTATTAAATAAGATTTGAAAATTTTCACCCACTCCTTCCAAGGGTTATTAGGCTCACAAAACTCATTCAGGAATGGTGGAGGTTGAGCCATACTGGCAGCCATGTTGATAGTTAATAAAATAAAATAGAAATGAAGGTAGAGAGTGTATCACTGGTGCAGTTGTGACACATGTATTGGTGTGCGTGTCACCATGAGAATTAATAAATAATCGAGGAGTTTAAGGAATTAGTAAGTGTGCGTATCACTGATGCGATCGTGACACGCGTATTGGTATGCTTGTCACCGCGTGAAAAGAATAAGTTGTAGGGGATATTGTAAGGTAGTGTACCTGTCACTGTGAGGCACAAAAGTGGCAGGCTTGACCCAAGTTGGAGGCGTGGCAGCAAGTTGAGCAGAAATTTGATGAAGTGTGCCTGTCACTGTGAAGCACAAGAGAGGCAGGCTTATAGAAATGTGTGCTCTAAGGATGACACCAGGCTTGAGGTGTAATGGCGAGTTGAGCTGAAAATTTGATGAAGTGTGCCTGTCACTGAAACATGAGGGTGGCAGGCTTATAGAAATGCCTCTGCTAAGAGTGACACCAGGCTGAGGTGTGGCGGCAGGCTGAGTTGGGATGTGGATAAGTGTGCCTGTCACTGTGAAACACAAGGGTGGCAGGGTAGGGGAAATGCCTCCGCTAAGGATGACTCAAGATTGCGTCGTGTCGACAGGCTAAACGGAAACTAAATGAAGTGTGCCTGTCACTGTGATGCACAAGAGTGACAGGCTTGGGGATAATCTCTGTAGAAAATGCACCAGGCTTATTGAGGGCGAGAGCTCAAAGAGGCACGGGCGTGGCAGCAAGCTTGGAATAATTCCTCCCTAAACCGGCAGGCACGAAGAAACGCCTCTGTAGATTTAAGAAGGCGGTTATCAAGCCTCGGGGAGGGCGCTCCCTGAAGCCTGGGGTGTGGCAGCAGGCCGGGACAGACTCCCTCACCCGAGTGGCGGGCACGAAGGAATGCATCTGCTGCAATTCCAATGGCTGAAATCTGAAGGCGTGACGGCAGGCAAAGCGAAGGAAGTACACCGGTAGTCGGGCACTAATGAGATCGGGGTGCGCCACGGAAGGACGAGGCAACGCTTGGTGTCTCGACAAATGCAAGGATTGCGCGACGGAGACACAAAGGCAGCCCAATCTGACAGGAAAACTCCTCGGCAGGCAGAGGGAGCGCCCCACCAGACTCCAACGACAGTAGGAGTCGCAGGCCAGGCTCCTCGGTGTCTCGATATGAGTAATGACTTCGTGGCGGAGACACAAAGTCAGTCCCACAGCCCCGATGCAATTGGAAAATCCGTGGCAGGCAGAGGGAGTGTCCCACTAGACTCCGATGACAGCAGGAGTCGTAGGTTAGGCTCCGCAGTGTCTCGATTTGAGCAAGGAATGCGTGGCAGAGACACAGAGGCAGCTCCACAGCCCCGATATGGCTGGAGAAATCCTCAGCAAGCAGATGGAGTGCTTCACTAGACTCCAATGACAGCAGGAATCGTAGTTCAGAAAGTGGCACACAGGAATGGTTGACAGAAAACAGACGTAAAGTACCTGACCTTGTGGGCCACAAGGTAAAACAATGCAAGGATACCAGCGCTGATTTCATGGATGCACACAGAAGGGAAGGAGGTTGTTGCTGCTCCCTTTCGCAGACCAGTCGTCGCCAGTGTTATGAAGTAGAAGACACCAGGTGCAGATAAGTGAACTCTTTATTTCCACCTCCACAGTTCCACAATCAGCAGCTGCAGTTCAGAACTCTGTCATACTATTCAGTTCAGTCACCAACATTCTAAGGTAGCCTCACGGCCAACAGTAGGGTTGTACCAAAAGGGGACGGCAGGAGGGGTGAGAAGGGAGAAGGAATACAAAGGACAGTTCCAATACTTGCAGTAAGAATAATAATTACAAGGAAATAAACTGGTGAGGGATAAGAGAATATAACAGAAACCTTTAACAGTTCCTAGTTTATCAGAAAACATGCTTGGTAAAATGTCTAACACCTTCTTGATGTCCAATGTGTGTTCTTCGACTCCTAGGCAGCCCACCTGAGTTTATTCATCAAAATAGCCAACCTCAGTATTATCCTCCGGTACCACTCCTACAACAATGGGATGATCTGAACTGGAATTAAATATAATCCCATTCTTGCTAGGTCCTGCCACCCAATTATGTTGCGTCCTTTGACAGCAATGTAAACCTTTGCACATATAGATCTTCCCAATCTGGACATGAAATATCCCAACATGTCTATATCGGATTCACCGAATGCTTTGGGATTTATGTTGGTGTTAGTTAAAGCAACAGTTGCTTTCCATTTATCAATAAACAAAATTTCTGATAAGATTGTAATAGGCAACCCCAAATCTGCAGTGATTGGAACTTCAGTTCTACCCAACAACGAAATACATTAAGGTCCTTTGACCTTATTAGTCTCGAAAACAGCATTGCATTCCACAGTCAACAACACATCATGCAATTGTTCTGCACACCCTTCCACAGCCTTAGCGATCTCAATGCTGTTCACTCTTGTGGTTCTTCTTCCAGATCTACACACCCCTTGGAAATGGCCCATTTTCTTGCAAAGCATGCGTCTCTTGACAAAGGCAGTGCAAGTGGATTTATTGCTAAGATGCGATTTTGACTCACACCTAAAGCAACTGGTGCTACCTTTTCTAAAAGGTTGCTTAACTGGTCTAGATACATTCACTATATTCACATAGTTGGCAATCTCGTTCCCAGGAATCTTCAGCTCATTAACACACTGTTCATTGAGAAGTGCCCACGAAGTGATCATGGAGCGCTCAATGCTCTTTGCGAAATCAATCATTTCCATGAGTGAGGGTTTTCTGCAGCTAAGTAGGCGTTCCTGAATCTTCTTGGAAAAGCAAGCAAAGACAAATTGATCCCGAATATAAATGTCAGTGTGGGCCTTGAACTCGGATGTGGATGCCAAAACTCGTATTGCTGAAATATATTCATCCACGCTTTCATCTGCACTTTGTCTCCATATGAAGAAGTTATGTCTTTCCAACATTATGCTTGTCTCCTGATCATATTGTTTTCCCAAGCAGGCTAATGCCTCCTTGAAAGCATCCCAGTGCTCACTATCACCAGCACTTCCTTGAGGATGGGCAATGGAGGGTATGTTTTCAAAAACTTGATGAGCAGCAAGTCCTAAGCAACCATATAAAATTGCTAATTTGCGAGCAGGAGGAAACTTGACAGCGTCGATAGCCACCAGATGACTTTCATAAATTTTGACCCATTGCCTCCAACTAATGTTGGGTTTTCCTGGATGTTGTAAAAAAGGAGGAGGCTGCGCAAACTGCTGTGAAGTCACCGTAATACAAAGCAGAAAGTACAACCAATATTACAGTATAGGTGAAAATGACAAATTGTAAGCAATACTAATATGAAAATGTTCACTTCATAAAGTGTAAGTTAGTTATCAAATTTGCAGGCTCAGCATTTGAGTACTGGTGAGCCAATCACTGGAAATATACACTCATTAACTCTGCAGGCACAGCATTTGAGTACTGGTGAGCCTGTCACTGGACATGCACACTTCCAGGCAAAACACTCGTAAAAGATGTGCATGTCACCGCAAATTGCAAGTAGTTAAATCATTTTAAGGCGAGCCTGTCACCGAAAGTGCGGGCTCAAAGCTTCAAAAAGCAGAAAAGCACTCACTTAAAGTAAGTGTGGGAGATGTGCCTGTCACCGTAAGTGCGGGCAGGCTTAGATCCTACCTTAATTTGCAGCCGTCAGCAGTGCGAGTGAAGCCAGGGCCTATGTGTGCGGCCCAATCCAAGATGGCTGCATGCGTGGTGATGCTCACGTACGGGCGTGATAACGTCACGATGCTTGAGGTGCCGGCTGCGCCCACACAATGACGTCACGATCAGGGGGGCACCTGGCCAGGATCCGGAAAATCTATGCCAGGCGCAGGATCCCAGAACAGCAGGCAACCAGGCAGAGTGCGGGCACTCCCGGAAGAATATCGAAGAGCCCGGTGAGTCCAGCACAGCAAGGAGTGGATACAGGCTCGTGGGTGTTGTCCTCACGGGGAGTCCGGATCGTCGCCAAGATGTGAAAAGAAGACGAAGGGCTCCAAAATAAGTAAGAATTTTTAGGTTTATTCTGATAGATAGAGACGCCCACAACCAAGGCCTCCCGATGCGTCTGAAGGCCTCTGTCAAGTGACTAAATGCCCACAGAGTCTTCGCACACATCGTTCCAGGCTCGGTCGTGGAACAGTACTTGAATAATACAACATGTGCATGGCAGGAAGCACCCACCCACCGCGGTGCAGCTTAAGGTGACTCCTTACCACAGTCTGCCAGGTAGGAGACCTTTCAGGCAGTGGAATGTACGTATCTGTGTTTTTAATGTACCTATGCAGGTTGGATGTGTGTTCATGTGAACAGGGTAGGGTTGTCTTTGCAGGCTCTGTGTGTGTGTGTGTGTGTGTGTGTGTGTGTGTGTGTGTGTGTGTGTGTGTGTGTGTGTGTGAGGCTCGTGTATAGTGTGTCTTTTTGCAGTGTGTCTGTCTTAGCAGATGTTAGCGGGACTGTCAGTCACTCTTCTTGGCCTCTCCTCTCTATACAGGAATCTTTAGGATTACTGGCTGTAAGAGGGTCTGCTCTGTGCAGAATGGTCAGGTACTACTCGGCACACAGCAGACATCTGAGCAAAGTCACATGTGAAGTTCTAGTTCTTCCCCATAGTTTGGAAGAACTAGCCAGGTTTGAGTGAGAGTTCAGCATGACTTCCAAATATGTGAGTGCCCACAAGCACCCAGGGTTACTTGTATGAAAATGCTACAAGGGGTTGTTGCACTCTCTCATCAATGTGAGTTGATGAGGATTGTGCTATGATATGAAGGATTCCAAGAGACTCTTGAAGTCATTCTACTCTGTTGTCACTTCAGCAGGAAGGGAAGAACAAGATCAGTGAGCAGAAAAAGCAAGAAGAGGCCAGAGAAGAGAAGTAAGAGTGACACAGGGAGAAAAACATGAAGGGTGGAGTAAAGTAATTAATAGATATCGGCCCAAATATGAAAGAAAGAAATTTGTAGGGGAGGAAATAAGAATTCTAAAAGATGGGCAGGAAAAGAAATGTAATGAACATTATTTATAAATTGCCAAAAGTTGAATTATATTGTCTGAGCTAAAAATGTGATTTAAGTGCGACATGAATGTGAGTCTTCAATAGTTATAGGTGTAATGTGCTGTTTAGTGGTACCAATATTTGAGCCAGCTTTAGAGCTATGGATCTGGGATTTAATCCCAATCACCGAACGGTTTAAATAAACCAAATGGAGTGATCAATGTATTTTCCTGCAGGTTACCAATTTTAACTCTAGTGAGATAGTTAGGAGGTCCCAGGTTCCAACCATCCTTCTGTATAAGTGGGTTAATGCACATACTGCACAGATCTGTGTTACCTTTGTATCACATATACCAGTCCTAATAAATTCTGTTGGAAATGGCCCCTTCCCTGGTGCTGTCCCTCAACTTTTTTTGCTTTTGCCCCTCCCGGTTTTCAGTTGATCATTGTGCTAGCCTGAGGACTTTGATCTCTTTTTACACTGCCATTGAGTGCCAAAGTGATGTGCTTGTCATATACATACTGGTGATTAGTGTATACATGATTGGCTAAATTGAGCTAGCTTCAAGGCCCTTGTCTAGAGGTAAGACATATACATAGGGCATGTAACTCAACACCACGTCCGTGGGCCTGCAGAACTGGTTGTGCCACCCACGGAGGTAATTCTTTAAACATGTCGCAGGTTTGCCATGACGGGGCCTGTGTGTGCAGGTTACTGTAATTCGGCTTGCCATTTAAGAAGCTTCTTGCCACGGTTCTGCAAGTCTCTTGCTATATCTGAGTTCTCCCTGGGGACAGGGTGCGATGTCGGGAAGAGGTAGGGCATGTGCGTGTGTGCGCTATATACCCTGGTAGTGAATGGAACCGAGTTGTGTGTTCGGTACGGTAGGGCCTGCTTCTCGTATTGGATTGGCGTGAGGGATCTGTGGAAAGGTATTGAGCTGGATTTCCTGCATGCAGAAGAGTGTCAGTATAGTGTTTGATATCGATGAGTCTGTAATGGCAAACCCGCTCTGGTGGTGCGAGTGAATTCAACATTACGACGGTGGAAAAACCACTTTGGGAAGTGGGCCTTTTTTGTACTCATGGATCTGTATGCCTATCCGCCTGTCTCCAATTCACAGCTGGCTGCTGGGGGGATTGCTACATCTGTGCAATCCTGATAAGACGGCCATAAACTAGGGGCTCAAGGCATACTGCAGACCTCTGACTTTGAGGGGCATTCCTGAGTTGGTTTAGAGGGGGTGGAATTGGCACCTGCATTCCAAGTGACAGGGTTGTGGCCCCACTAAAGATACTGATCAAGCCTCCCAGGGTAGGATGTCAGACTGGACAAAATTTAAAGAAGGCCCGTGCATTTCAAAGGTGGCCTTTTGAACTGATCTCATCTTCATAGGCCATTGTGGGTATAACTAACTCCTGAAGGCAGAGCCCCAGTAGAGACGCTTTGTGGATTGGAAACATGCTACTCTAGTTCAACGCTGGGACATCGCCAAGAGAAACTATTGGGGTGGCCAGACTGCAACTGGATTATCTGCAGACTTGTGGTGGCCTGCGGCTTGTCGTGCTCTAGGAAGGGGGCTATCACTTGGTAGAATTTGCTTGGATGTTGCTGGCCTGCAGCTAATTGCCAACTATCGTGGCCCGGGTCCCTAAGCACTCTCCAAGAGCTGGTTGACTGGCCTCCTGTCCATGAGTTCCCAGGGATAGAAATGATCTCCCCTTTTCCACGAGATCGTAAGGACACCGCACAGGGTGCGGTGGAAACGGGTGGAAGTGATCATTGGTTGGTACAAGGACCCTCCCGCGTTGTGCAGTCATCAGACTGTGCCAAAGAGTGTGCTCGTAACGTTCAGCAGCACACCTGGGGTGGCCATAGCGTGACGAGTTTGAGGAGTGCGGGAGAATGTTTACTGAGTCCAAGGGGCCCGAGCTTACAGCCGGAAACCTCTGCTAGTTCCCATTCCTTAGCGTGTGGTGTCCGAGCGGCGTTGAGAGAAGTTTGAAGAGTCCGCGAAATCCAAGCTGGCAGCCTAGACTGTGTCCAACCTCCAGATTGGGAGGACGACAGTGCCTGACATAGCGGCCTCAGTCCCAGCCAGCCAAAAACCGCTGGGTCTAACAAATTCCTAAGAAAAAATAAATTGAAATTTACTCCTAAGATGCACCATTTTGCACACAAGTCCACCTCAAGCTGCCCCAACTCTAGACATGTTTTTGCTATTGAAAAAGAGCTATGAAGGTGTCTGTTATGGTCCAGCTAATATTTTGGTAGTAAGTAGGACAAGTGGATTTCTCTAAAGGGCAAGTTGATTCATGTATCAATCTGCCCTTTGTCAAGCAGATTTTTAAACATACTTCCACACCCCAGTAAGGGGTATTTGCAGATCTGTATGGTGCACTGATTATCACTCACAGTAAGAGGGTGTTTAGAGTTTAAGAAATTTGTGTGCTCTGCACTGATTATTGCTCACACTGTGAGAGGTATTTACTTTTTGTGGAAACTTTCAAACACTGTATCACTTATATCTGGCACTCTGAGGGGTTTTAAATAAATGAGGGTGTCTGTGACCATTGCACTGCATTGTACTCACACTGTATGCAGTGCTAACAGAAGAGGAAACCTATTCACTGCACTTCACTTTGCAGAGACCTTCACTGAAGACTTAATCTGTGCACCTGGCACTGCTTTTTACCGTGACAGGGGAAAAGAAGTTAGGATATGCATAATGTTATGTTAAGTGTATCTGTAGAACGCATTATCACCCGAGAAGGTATCCTGGTGCTGTGCAGGTGTGGAAGTCTAGCCTAGAGGGCGGAGTCATTCAAAGAGCCAGGTCTTCAGCTGCTTGCTTAACTCAAGAAGCGAGGAGGCTCAGATCAATCAGGAATTTTGAAGCGCGCAATTCACCCGTGAGGGTCTCAAGACGCTGGGGGGGGGTAGCAGCTTCGGTCAGTCAAAGAGCCAAGTCTTGAGGGTCTTCCTGAACATGTGTAGAGTGGGGGCATTGTCTGATGTTGCTTGGGAGCTCGTTCCAGGTCTTAGCTGTGATGTAGGAGAAGGTTCTTCTGCCCGTTCTGGCTCTGCGAATGCGCTGGGGTTTGGCAAGGGCGAGGTCGGCGGAATGGAGGTTTCTCTTGGGTACGTGGAAGGAGATTCTTTTGTTGAGATATTGGGGTCCGGTGTTGTGGAGGCATTTGTAGGCGTGGGTGAGTATCTTGAAAGATACTCTCCTCTCGACAGGGAGCCAGTGGAGATTTCGCAGGTGTTGGGTGATGTGTTCGTGTTGAGGGATGCCGAGGACGAGACTGGCTGTGGTGTTCTGTATGGTCTGGAGTTTGCAGAGCAGAGACTTGTTGATCCCGGCTTAGAGGGCGTTTCCATAGTCCAGTCTGCTAGTTATGAGTGCGTGGGTGACGGTCTTTCTTGATTCTTTGGGGATCCATTTGAAGGTCTTCCGGAGGATGTGGAGGGTGTTGAAGCAGGTGGAGGCGACGGCGTTGATCTGTCGGGTCATGGAGAGGTAGGAGTCGAGTACGATGCTGAGGTTTCGGGCATGGGCAATGGGGGTGGGGGGGCTGCTGAGGGCCGTGGGCCACCAGGTGTTGTCCCAAGCAAAGGGGGAGGGTCCGAGGATGGGTACTTCTGTCTTCTCCGAGTTGAGCTTCAGGCAGCTGCTGCTCATCCAGGATGCGACGTCATTCATTCCTTTGTGGAAGCTGAGTCTGGTGGTGATGGGGTCCTTGGTGAGGGAGAGAATGAGCTGGGTGTCGTTGGCGTAGGATACTATGCTGAGTCTGTGCTGTCTGACGATGGTGGCGAGGGGGGCCATGTAGATGTTGAAGAGCATGGGACTGAGCGAAGATCCTTGGAGTACTCCACAGCTGATCTGTGTGGGTTCAGAGAGGAATGGTGGAAGTCTGATTCTTTGGGTTCTGCTAGTGAGGAAGGAACAGAACCAGTCGAGGGCGGTTCCCTGTATGCCGGCGTCGTGGAGTCTGGCGGTGAGTATGCGGTGGGAGACGGTGTCGAAGGCTGCAGAGAGGTTGAGTAGGATCAGGGCCGCAGTGTGGCCTTGGTCGAGGAGCATGCGGATGTCGTCTGTAGCAGCGAGTAGAGCGGTCTCGGTGCTGTGGTTCCTGTGGAATCTGGATTGGGTGGGGTCGAGGATGGAGTTCTCTTCGATTAATTTCGTTAGTTGGGCGTTAAAGATCTTTTCGGTGACTTTGGCCGCGAAGGTGAGGAGGGATATGGGTCGGTAGTTCATGAGGTCCGTAGGATCTGCTGAGGGCTTCTTGAGTAGGCGCTTGACTTCTGCACATTTCCCGTCATCGGGGAATGTGCCAGTTTCGAAGGTGGAGTTGATGGTGCGTCGTAGCTCTGGTGCGATGTCGGCCCTGTAGAAGATGTGCGGAGGGCAGGGGTCTGTGGGGTCTCCAGAGTGAATGCCTTTCATGGTCGATGCGGTGTCTTCGGTGGCAAATGGGGTCCAAGAGGAGATGGAGGCCTGGCTGGCGATACTGGAGGAGGGAGTGGATTTGTAGTTCGATGTCTGTTCGTTGAAGTTGTCTTAGAGGGCCTTGATTTTCAGGTGGAAGTAGGAACCGAGCTTGTTGCAGAGGTCCTGGGAGGGGGTGATGTCTGTGGATTCGCTGGGGGTTTGGTGAATTCCTGGATGATGTTGAACAGTTCTTTTTTGAGTTACTGGAGTTGGCGAGGATCTTGTTCTGGATGAAGGTCTTTTTGGTGGATCTGATGAGTTGGTGGTATTCTGTCATGGAGTTCTCGTATGTGGTGCGGTCTTCCGAGGATTTGCTGTTTCTCCAATTCTTCTTGAGACTTCTGCAGGTGCGTCTGGATTCTAGGAGGTCGGCTGTGAACCAGGTGGTCTTTCTGGGGCGCTGTCTGTCGGGGTTGCTGAGGGGTGCAAGCTCATTTGCGCAGTTGGTGATCCATCTGTGGAGTTGTTTGGCATGAGGTAGGCGTCGGTCGTGGTGGAGGGGGCATCGCGATTGAGGGTGTGGTTGAGCAGCTCCTCGGTGATCTTGCTCCAGTTCCTTCGTGGAGGGCGGGGTGCAGGTTTGGGGGCGGTGGGTTTGTCAACGTGGAAGTGTACGCAGTGGTGGTGCGTCCAGGGGGGTTGCATGGTGTGGCTGAAGTGGATGTTGTTACGTCCTGCGATGATGGGCTCAAGGGTGTGCCCTGCCTTGTGGGTGGGGGTGATGACGAGTTGTTTTAGTCCGAGGTTGTCCTGGAGGGTGGCGGAGTTGGGATTGCTGCAGTTGTCGAGGTGGAAGTTGAGGTCTCCGATGAATATGTAGTCCAGGGAGGCGATAGCGTGGGGCGCGATGAGGTCGGCGATGGAGGTGGTGAATGTGGTTCGCGGTCCGGGAGGTCTGTAGGGGAGGGTGCCTCGTAGGGTCGTTCTGGGGTTGGTCTGGATCTGGAAATGGAGGTGTTCGGTGGTGGGCAGGCTGTCGCTCGTGCTGGATGTGGTGAGTCGGAGGGAGCTCTTGTTCCCGATGGCCAGTCCTCCTCCCGGACGGTTGGGGCGGTCCTTCCTCTGGATATTGTATCTGAGGGGGATGGCGGTGGCGATGTCGGAGGTGGAGTTCGTCCATGTTTCTGTGAAAAAGGCAACATCTAGCGAGAGGGTGTCGAGGAGGTCCCAGATCTCAACTGCGTGTCTGTGCAGGGAGCGCTCGTTGTGGAGGATGTACCTCAGGGCTTCAGGGGTGCTGGCGTCCAGCGTGGGGGCCGTGGCCGTGGGGGTCTGGAGGGTGGTGAAGGTTAGGCGGCAGTGTCAGCAGGAGAAATGTCCATGGGTAGTGTTCGGCGTAGACAGCTGGCAGTTGTTATTCCTTCCGGGGTTGAGTGCGAGGAGGACAGCTGAGTCGATGCGGTGGGTGGTCCGAGATCCAGGGTCTCTGGCGCTGGTCGGGTCGCGTACGGGCACAGACGGGCTTGCACAGCGGCCACCATTAAATAGGGAAGGGGGAGGGAAGCGGAGCTGGGAGGTGGGAGCGGGAAAGGCAGAGGGGAGGGGCCGCGGGGGCACTAGCGGCGGAAAAAGGGCAGCGAAAACAGGCACAGAGGACCAAAACAAAGGGCACAGGCACTATAATGAGGAACAAGCATTTGCAATGCAATCGGTCTCGCCTTTGGGACCTTATAAGTTTTTAGCTATGCAGACAAAGAAAACTATGAGTATAAATTCTATATTTTAGGATGCCATAACTGGTTTAGTGCGATTATGAAAATCTAGTCTTCGATATCTCGCAGCCTCAAACACCATGATGCTATTAAAACGAGCACAGAGAAGCAGTACATCTTTCAATTGGCCTTAGTAATGAGACTGATATTTAGTTGTCCCAAATTTGTTTTTTGACCATTCTGAGACCTGTAGTTTCACACATTTCCAATTGCAAGCATGGGCCTACAAGTCCCAACATGCTATGTATTCTTAAATAAGAACATGAGAGACTGGGAGTTACTATTATGACATTTAGCAATTGTCTGCAAAGTGCTTTCCTAAAATAAAGGGGAGTATTAAATCTTATTGAAACCTCTTTTGGGAAGTGATTTTTCTTACGGTGCCATGGGTGAAAAGTCAAGCAAAGTGAAGAAATGTAAGCTGTTTAATGGATAAACTAGCTTTGAACACTCCATGTTAGGCTGCAGGCCATATGACACCATTCACAAATAGAGGGCCAATGTGACTGTCTTGGGGGCATGGGCGCTATTATATCATTTATACCAGGGTCATTGGAATTATGTGGCTGGAGAGCATCAATATATGCAGCTGGGTTGACTACATTTTACAGTAAGAAACGCCAAATTATGTGACATAATACAGTACATTGTTTTTATAGTATTACTTCATTATTTTGTCATTTTTACACATAGTAATACTGTCTAGGCAAAGATTTCACCTCATCAGTGCCAGTTTTACAACCAAATACAGAAATAAATAGATGAAAGATGACCAGTTAACCTTTGGGAATGGCCTTCCAGTGTACGCGAACACGTTACCACAGTTTTAGGAACTTTTCATCCGTTTGAGCTAGAATCTATTTTTTTGTTGTTAAAATCTTTAGATTATGCAGCAGATGATGGATTATGTGGCAAATGCAGCAAATCCATAGTTATGTGAAAGCAGCCGTGGCCGTAGAATCGCGTAATTCCAGTGGAATTGTTTATGTCCCAGGGTCCTGTCATGTTCTAATACAACATCGTGAGACATATGTGGTAGTCCAAGAAACAGTCAAGAGGTACCAAAAGCACTCTTACCGAAGGTCCTTAACTTTCTTCTTCCAGGTACTAACTACACTACACATGGCCCCTCTTATGCCAACTATTTAGTGATTTAACTCATGAATCAGGTTTCGGGGAGAAGCAGTGGGAGAGCTTATTTGTAAAGGCAAATAAAGAAACAACCACTGAAACTTATTGAAGAAAAAGGCCCTGTCTGTATTCGTCCATGAACCACATAGATCTCATGCATGCCTTCGTCAAGGGAATTCAGCCCTGAACCAAGACCCGGGCAGAGGCACTGTTGAGCGACTTAACTGTGGCCATATATGGAGACACTTTTCTGTAGGAACATGTCGGAAACATTCATCTGACTGTCAAACATCTACGCACGCTTCCTTCTCAGCTCGCCAATATCATCTCAGGGCTCCGGCGACAAACGTACTAAAACATATTCCACAGGACAACAGCTGTGCCTAAAAAAATTCAAGGTCAATGAATGATTAGGCCCAGAAAAATGCACGAGCAAACCTCTCAGACACGCTCCGGTTATGTACAAATATTCCAAATGTGGGTGCTGGTTGTGGGACCCCCACCGCTTTCGATATTTGAGTTTAGATGCCCGTTTCGAACACCAAACTGACTTTTTCCCAGTTTCTGTGCTGCAAAAAAACACAGGCTTCAGATGAGTCATAACGCATACAGGTGTTACTCTGCTCTTTGTGTCTGAAGTGGCAAGATAGCGCAACGGACTAATGCAACGCTGCGCCAGGGGTACTAAGCGCTATATAAACGTTCCCGCATGCATGTATGACACATTTGTGCTAGCTGCGCACGCATGACTGTGCCTATTTGGCTTACACACAGGAAACTTGGGTACGAAGCTCAGCAAATATCGCCAACCGACCCAACAGATCCAGAGACTCCGTGCTGCCACCGCTGCTTTCCCCACCTCCTGCTTGGGAGCCTCGCTGCGACCTGCTGGTCCACTGGGCACCAACAATGCGCCCGACCGGCCCTACTTACCCGGCTGTGTTGCGGAGGGAACTGGGGGCAGGCAGCGATCAGCAGCACGGAGCCCGCAAGGCTCTGGTCCTTCTTCTGGAAGCCTGGAGGCTCCGATCCCCCTCTCCGGCGTCGGAGCAATCGGGAAAGCTCCGTCTTCCTCTGGCCGGTATGCGGGGCTCTCCTCGGTGCAAGGGAGCCACGCACACACTCAGGCGCGAGACGCCTGACTTCCGGTCTTCGCGCTTTCTTTTCGGGCCCCGCCTACAACCAGGCATGTGCACCTGACTTCCGGGTCGCGCTGCTTTCTCCGGCTCCGAAGTGCGGGGTAGGCTCCCGCCTTTAACTGAGCACAACTGCGGGGTGGGCTCCCGCTCAACCACAATGCGGGGTGGGCTCCCGCTCACATAGTGGCACAAACTGCGAGGTGGGCGTGCTTGTAAATGACTGCGCACTACTTTAAAACAAGCATTTGCAATGCAATACGACTCGCATTTACGCTAGACATATTGCATTACAAATGGGAGTGCAGGCGTTTAAGAAGGCACGAACGGGAGTGGAGGTGGTGATGGGGGGGCGAGAAGTGACGAACTATGGCAGGGGGCGGGGGGCAGAAAATAGTGTTGGAGTAAAGGGGCCAATAGCCAGAGAAGGATACAAATGACAACATGGCCATCAGGAGGAGGGACTAACAAGCCTAAAACCAATCAGAAGGCAGCATTTAGGATGTAAGCCAATCAAAAAGATGGGTGGAGAGTGGGCAGAGCTTCTAGAAAGCTTCCACGCTATAGTATATACTGCATGTCTCAACGAGACAGCGCAAGCGCTGCCTAGGCGAGACCTAAAAAGGGCAAAAATAAAACAGAATCACAGAAAATAAACAAACACCAGGCACAACAATAAAAAGACAGACAGAAAGATGGTAAATGGGCACAACATGCAGACAGAAAACAGCGGGCCTCGAACACCTACCAGGAGAGGTGTAGGAGGCAGCGGCACAACAGCGGAGCTGCAGGGGCAGATAGCAGGAAGTAGGTCTACGCTTTAGGAGTGATGTATGAGAAGGGTTGGCCTCCGGATCTGTTTCTGTGTATGCGTGGGATGTGTCTGATTATGAGTCTGGCTGAACAGAGGTGCCTAGGGGGTTGATGGAAGGAGATGCGTGTGTTAATGTAGGCAGGGACTTGTTGGGTAGTGCCTTGAATGTGTGGGTGAAGAGTTTGAACTGTGGGCGCTTATGTATCTGGAGCCAGGGAGCTGTGATATGTGTTCTGAGTGGGAGGTTGAGGATACGTCTGGCTGCTGCGTTTTGGGTGGTTTGCAGCCTTCTGGTGAGCTGTTTGATGATTCCTGCATAGAGAGAGTTCCTGTAGTCCAAATTACTGTTGAGGAGTGTGTGGATGACGGTCTTATGGTGAGTCTCGGGAGCCATTCGAAAATGTTCTTTAGGGTGTGGAAGCAGTGACGGCATTGACCTGGGTGAACATGTCCACCTTTTTGTTGATGATGATCCCTGGGTTGCTGGCGTGCGAGCTGGAGGTGGGAGTAGGTCCTAGGTTGGATGGCCATCAGGTGGAGTCCCATGGACAGGTGATGTTTCCAAAGATCAACACTTCTATCTTGTCAGTGTTGAGTTTGAGACAGTTGAACTTCATCCTGGTGGCTACTTCCATCATGCAGGCAGTGAACTTGTTCCTTGTGTTGTGGATTTTGTCTGAGAGGGACAGTATTAGTTGTGTGTTGTCAGTGTAGGAGAGGATGTTCATGTAGTGGGTATGGATGGCGTTGGCCGGTGGGGTTATGTAAGTGTTGAATAGTCTCCGGCTGAGGACACTATTCAACATCTGGAAGGAGCAGATCAGTTGCATGCAGGTCCTTGAATCTCGAACTCGTGAAGGCGCCTGATGAGGATTAGATGTGGTACCTTGTGGCACGCCGCCAAGAAGTACAATAGGAGGAAGGCCTTACACTCTCCTCTGTGTAGGATCATGCGAATGGCGTAGGTAGGTTCAATGAGCTCTGTTTCCATACTCTCGTGGGGCCTGCATCCAGACTGGGTGGCCTTGAGGAGCTGGTGGTTGACGAGGTAGCTGGTCAGACACTTCTTGATGGTTTTCTCTAGGACTTTGGCTATGTATGATAGGAGGGTGATTAGTCATTAGTTGGAGAGTTTGGTGAGATCCACAGAGGGTTTCCTCTGCAGGGCTGTGACAGATGCCTGCTTCCAGGTTTCTGGGATGAGGGCCACATTGATGGAGTCATTCAGGATGGGAGTGAGGACTTCACTGATTGTGGTTAGACCTTTGTTAAAAGTGTGGTGGGGGCATGAGTCTAATGGGGCCCCGGAGTGGATGGTCTTCATGGTTGCGGCAGTCTCATTTGTGGTGGTGGTGTTCTACATAGTCAAGGTCCATTCTTTAGCTAAGATTGGAAGACTGGCTGTGAGGTTGCTGGAGTCAGGTTGAAGGTTGAAGTTGGCATAGGTGGATGTGATCTCCTTCCAAAAGAAGTTGCAGAGATTGTTGCAGTGGGTCTTCTAAGAGGAGAGGTTGCTGGTGGTGGCTGCAGCACCGTGAATTCTCTGATTATGGAGATGATTTATTTGGTGCTGTTGTTGCTGGCTTCTATGCGTTGGGTGTGGGCTGTTCACTTGGCATTTCAGACATGCTGGTGGAAGCATGTCAGGGCAGATTAGAAGACGTAATTGTCTGCGGTGTCTTGGATCATTCTCCACTTGCTTTCCAGGTGCTCACAGTGCTGCATCACTATCCTGAGTTCTTCTGTGTACCAGCTGGTTTGGTTTTGGGATCTCGATTTCTTTTTTTTCTTTTTCTGTGCTTGAGGGGGCCAGGTTTTTGGTGCAGGTGGTGATCCATGCACTGAAGTTTTTGATGTCTTCCACTAGGTTGCTGGTGTGCTTGGTGAGGCGTATGGAGAGGGCAGAAGCCCAGTCCTTCTCTGAGATGTTCTTCCAGCAGGGGCAACCCTGTCCAGAGGTGGTGGATCTCCTGTGATCCAGGATGGTGAGCTTGAAACTCAAAAGCGTGTTGTCAGTTCAGGTGATAGGCGTTGGTTTGTAGACTCCGATGCTGTTTTGTGTGGAGAAGATAGGGTCCAGGAAGTGTTCGGCGGTGTGGGTGGGTCTGGTGATGTGCTGAGTAAGGTTGAGGTTCGTAAGGCTTTTGAGGAGGGTATTTGAATTTTAGTCGTTATGGTCCTCTAGGTGAAAGTTCGGGTCTCAAAGGAGGATGAAGGTGCTGGAGTTGATGGTAATCTCAGAACTAGATTCATTCCAATTTCCATTCTTTCTGTTACACAGAACTATATCTCTATATCATCAAAGTCAATAGAAGCCTTTTCCCATTTTTCTTCTGCATTTTACTTTGGGACTGGTGGCTTCTAGTAATTCACTTTGTTGTTAACCTAGAAAGACATAAGTCGGCTAGTTCATTTTAATTCTTCCTAACAGTTTGAGGACACCCTGTGCTGAATGCTTCAATCTCTGACCCAATGGGAACCGCATTTAGTTTGTGAACATCTGAGGGGAAAAATAAATTGGGGTTTTCCCTACACAGGGTTCGGTCCCTTCTTCAGATAGCAACCGTTGTATCCTCTCTGGTTAATTACTTGATGTCTGGAATACTACGTGGAATACACATCCAGTCTCCTGTGATCCCATACTCTTTACCAAGAGACTAAAAAAGGCCAAAGAGTACCACAATCACAGTGAGGGCGGATAGTTCCCCTTCTAACAATGCTATGATGTGACTGGCTGTGATGGCAGCAGATTATTCGTCAGGGTACCACTGTGTTCACTTGCACCCCTAAGGGGAATGCTGCTGGCTGAGGGTGGGGAGGGAAGGTGTGTGTGTGTGTGTGTGTGTGTGTGTGTGTCTGGCTGTCTGGCTGTTTGCTGTTACTTGCTGGCTGTCCTGGGTCCCTGGTGTACCTGACAACCTGACTATTTCTGTTGCTATGGCTCCCCTACCTGATACTGGAATTAGGTGGTGGAGGTGGGGGCAGGGGGGTCTTGGCATCCCTTCCATTGTAAGAGCAGTTTTCCACTGAGCTCATTTAAATTCAGCTTCCTCCTTTTTCTTACAATTTGACCTCTGTGACTTTATCAGTCAAACACCAATTAAGAAGGTGACCTAGAGCAGTTCTGACTCACCTGATCTTTGAACTGCTCAGGCAGGAAAGCAGCAACACCTGACTGGAAGAAAGCTCTGGAAGATCTGCACGAGGCACCTCCTGCCTGGAGGTGGCCCCAAAGCTGTGAGTCACCCACAAACCACAGGCTCCTTCCAGCCCAGCTGGCCTCAGAGCAACAACAAGCATCATCCAGGGCAATGGTGCTGTACAAACACATTTTCTGTCGGTCGTTCTGTGACCTCAGGTGTCATGGCACTAGGGAACCAAGAACAGGCTGATAGATCTGAAACAGACAGACAAAGCACAAGCCATCAGGACTGCATGGTAGCAGAATAAAACGTATTGTCACAGCTGTCCTGAAACAATTATGACTTTCCAATGGGAAGGAATGAGTTGAGGGGCCAAAGAGAGCTCAATTTTTATGTGCAGCCTAAGTTCACCGAAGGTCCCCCACTCACATCTAGCCCTCTGGAAGGAAAGAATATGACGCAGGACCCGGGCGCTGGATTGCAGAAGCGACATAGGAGTGTGGGGCACCAACACGTCAGCCAACAACGTTGGACTGCCTTTGCACTCTGTAAAAGACCTGATGAGTAAGACAGAGGTTTTAAAAGTGGATCTGTTTTTTGCCTGTAATCCATTGAAGAAACTTGATGAAATGTCTGCATCCCTAACTCTAGCATTATCGCTATATTGTGACTACACTGTAGTCTTCTCAATGCGGTTTCCAGCAAGCCAAGGTAGAAGATAAAGGCTCTTACCCCCTCCACTTGTTTAGGGCTGTGGAGCAATGGCAATATCTTATCATGATCCACGGTTGTAAAATGCAAGAAGAGCAAACTTTTTGAATTTAAGGATGGAAAGTTAAATGTGGTGACCAGGTTCTTAATCATTTCAGCTACAACCGGCATGGGCCAGTGGTCCAACATCCCAGCTGATGTTGTTCCACCAACGACAAGAACTTCCGTTTTATCTGTGTTTATCTGAATACATTTAGTGGTCATCAGGACATGAATGACTGTCAAGCAGACCCCCAGATGACTGATGGAATTGTCAGAATCCTGGTCCAGTGTAAGGAAGAGCTGTGTGTCATCGGCATAGGCTTACACTTTAAACCAAAGGAGTGGACTAACCCCTCAGTGCTGCCACAAACAGATTAAAGAGTAAGGAGGAGATAGCATATCCCTTGAGTTGCTCAGTTATATTGCTGAGCGGAAGAGCAACGTTCTGAGAACCCCCACACTGATAGGAGCAGAATGATTGGAAAGTCTGCCTGCAATGCCTTCCATCGAGGGATATTCGACAACAAGTCGCTGGGGTGGCAGAAGCTTTGTAGCCAATGCGACCAAAGCTTGGAATGCCCTTCCACTACACTTAAGATGTATGACTAACCTTCTGGCCTTCAGGAAGGCACTAAAAACATGGCTTTTTACAAATTAATTATGTCAACACTCTCATCGCTTTAGTCATCAGTAGGTCTTCACATAGCGCCAGGACACCTTCGGGTAACAGTTTAGCGCTCTATAAATACCAATAACATTAACAAGTAAGTGTTTGACAGTCTCTAAAGCAGTTTAGAGACTGAACTCAGTCCTTAAACGTCCTACACCACTAAAAACAGCGACTGCAACGGGAAGCTTACAAGACACAGCAGCAGAATCCTATTCCAGTGGACTCCATAGAGGGCACTGACTCAGCACTGCCTTTTATCTCAAATTGAGTACCTTGCAACTACCAGACCAGTTGAGGCCTTAGTTAGTCTAACCCCGCACTATGTCTTGACTTGATACCAAGCACTGGGCCTTGATAAACTGAACACAGAGTGCCCAATCTGTAACAAATATAAGTGTAAACACGTATAGTGGAAATGTATCACATTTTGGTGACTGCCATTTCCGCAGTGCGTATTGTCATTTCCCCAGTTTCCCTTTGAGACACCCTTGTACACACCACAATGTTTGGTAGCTGGTCCATTTGCCTTCCGACCATGGTAGGAGAGTTACCCAGCATTCTGCTGAAGTAAAATCTAACGTTTTCCAAGTTGTGAAAAGTTCAAAATGTAGTTCTACACATACAAACTGACAAAGCAAACCATGCAATTCTGTGCATATATGACTGGAAATTATACAGTGTCAAAATATTTACACCTGCCAGGTATTCCTTTGTGGGTCGCTGTCGGGCATCAGTAGATCCATCAATGACTTTCTGACTGGACACTGGGATGCTTAATGCCATAAAACTAACTTTGGTGGGTCCTTTTGTGTCTTAAATGTTTTTGTGGGCAAGGAGGGATTTTTTGAATGTTTATAACTTGAAACACAGTAACAAGGACTCAGGCTCAATGAGTTGTCCAGTTTCTATTTGGCACCAATTTCCCATTGACTAGTTTTGTTTACAAACGTAGGAAGAGCCACTGAGTTCTAAAGACTTCTGAAAACATCCAAGCGCTATCCCCGAGGTTATCATTGGACATAGGACTCAATGTTATTTGAGACCCCAATTCGTGCTCCTACACACAGTAAATTATTTTGGCTTTGTAAATCCCCAAGAGGGTCCTGCACCTTCTGTATATTTTTAGCTTCTCCTTTTTGTACCTCTTGGTGACAGTCAAATTCTTCTTTCACGTTGTAGCTGTGGTTGGACATTGGCCTTATTGTGTGTGGTTTACTATGTTGTGCTGTGTCTGATTTCTAGCCTGTGCCAGATCATGCCTTGACTGCTTGCCTTACTACTTCGAGAGTCATTTACTCAAAGAAAGTAACCTGGTTATTTAGTTGAAGTGCTGTAGCATTGGCGTCCCTGAAAGCACTGTGCCTGCCTGTAATACTGCCACGTCACCACTGACTGATCACAAGACCCCAAGAAAAAGCTTCTCCAGCTCCTGCACCTGACAGCTCCTGCCTGAGAGTACCCAGGTGGAGTGTTCAGCTGGGTGTGTTCAGCTGTTCTGGTCAGGACGTCTTCCTGCTCAGGACTTTTTCCTGCTCCTGTTCATTGCACTGCACTTGGTTCCTTTGCAGGTTTATTTTCACAAAGATGACCTCTCTGATTCCAGCAGGTCACAGAACCCACCTTTCTTACCATGCTGTAGCCTCTTGTCTCTTCGCACTTCTGCTGTCCTTACCAGAGCTTTTTTGTAGTTTGTAACTTTTCAAGCCTCCAGGCTCTCTGACTCAGTTATACTTTTCATGTGGCCATTGGTGTCCAGAGTTCAACTGTTCTCCACACACACAGGTTTCTTGATCATTTCCAGAAGTCTCAGTATTTCAACTCTCACCAAATGTCTCAACACCTCAAATGACACAATAATGGAAATATTTCGTAGCTGGCCATTATTTACACCAACTCTTGATCCGAAGTCACTGCAGGGACATTATTCCAACTCTAGAAAAGGATACGGTGTCAGCAGGATTTACCACTAAAACTGAAATCTGCCAAACTACATATTGTAAAGTCATATCTAAGCGTACACACTTGACTTTTATAGCTGTTGCTGTGAAATGGGTACCACAAAGTCTTAAGCGAGGTTAATCTTCTTGAGAGACCTTTAATCCGTGAGAATATTATCCCTATTGATGTGGTCTATCTCACAAGTCCATATGTTGCTGCATGGGCTCTCTATCAGTGATCCAGCTGTTCCTCCATGTGTCTTGAGCTGTTTCTTTACTTTTGTGGTTGTTGATCTCCTTTTTGGAGCCAGTCTAGTGAGCGGAAGGTTTATCTTCCAGTGCACTTGTGAAAGAACTTAACAAGGTGTGGCTGCAGGACTCCTACTTCAAGATTTTTGACATTTGCAGAGATTCTGTCGCAAAGACAATCTCAGTCTAATGACAAAAACTGTAAGCTTGATCTGTCTCTCCAAGCAGCCATAGATGTATCCTTCAGAAGGCATCTGGTCCTGATACTTAACCAGGGTCAATCACATCATTACATCTTGCTTCTCGCTCAACCCTTCATTGGCCATGGTAGACTTGCCATTAATTTCTACCTCATCTCGGGCAATCGGGCACTCCATGTCATCCCCACTGGATAGCCAGCCTGTGCCAACCAGCACTAGAGTGAATCTCCTCGTGCTCGGGATACTCCCTCCCAACTATAGTCCTGTAAGCACCTGCATCCTTCAGGGTATCGACCTTCCTCCCTTGGAGGATAACTAACAGCTCAGACACCATGATATTTGGATGGATGCACCTAGGAACATCTGTGTCCCTTTCCAAAATGGTGATTGCTGCTAGATTGTGTCCAACAGTGGCCCATTACCCAAGTCAACACACTCAGTATAATGGGTGCTGCTGAGACACGTCTGTCACCTGATAGTTCTTTACTGAATGCCACCTCAGTGTAACCCCTGTAGCAAGTTATCCCTTTGAGCTTGAAAAATTTTCTTTCATTTTTGTACTGACTGGAAATCCAATTCCTTCTTTGACTGTGTCATATCCCTGGGAATGTTATACGGTTCCTATGAATTAAGTAGGACTGTGTATTCTGGACAACATAAACGTCAGAATATGGTAATGCGGTTCACACGTATCATCAGGAATTGTTGGCCTGGTTCCCAACTAGCTCACAGTGCCCCATCTGACCCCCCTTAATTTACTAGGATGCCAGATGGTAAAGAGTTTTATGACCCCAGCTGCCTGCACTCACTCCAAAGAGCCCTCGGGTAAATGGTGTGAGGAACTGGCAGGTTTTTTCGCATCCAAATCCACAGTATTCAGGCAAGCCTAGGAGTAGGCAGAATACCGGCTACTGATGTAGAAACTCCAAATATGAAGTTATCTGTAAGCAACCCAAAACTGAGCTCCTTCAAAGCCATCACTTCGGAGGGATCTCCTACGGCTCTTGAAACTTTAAAGTCAGGCTCCCCGATTGACCCATACCCCCCTAAACTGCTAGCTGCAGGGGCTGATATCATTAATCCATTGGTCAATAAGATTCTTAATTCATCTCTAGTAACAGCCATGGTTCCTAGAGTTTGGAAACAGACAATGATTCTACCCCTTTTAAAAAAACAACAGCAGATCCTGCCGCTCCCATCTAACTACAGGCCCATTTCCCTGCTGGCGGCTTTTTCCAAGATACTATAGAAGCAGATAAATGGACAACTGTAGAAATTTGTGGAGATTAATGGGCTTCTCCACCCGAGTCAATCAGGCTTCAGGGCCCAGTACAGCACAGAAACGGCTCTAGTAGAGGTATCTGAATTTATTTTGGGTACCCTGGACACCGGGGGTATAGCTGCACTAATGGTATTTGATCTGTCGGCAGCTTTCGACACAGTCCCGCATGCTCTTCTCTTACATCGTCGTCAGGAGATAGGAGTGACAGGGTTAGCCTGGAGCTGGTTGAAATCCTTCTTAGAAAACAGAAGCCGATAAATCTGGATTCCCCCCCTGCTCTGCAAGTCCTCAAAAGGTGGATACAGGGGTCCCTCAGGGATCGGTGTTGAGCCCTACACTTTATAATATTCATCTCACCCTGCTGATCCAGCTAGCAGAAAAATTAGGAGCAAACGCGATCTCCTACGCGGATGACACACAGTTGCTCCTCTCCTGGAATAAGGGAACACATTTGGAGAGCTCTCATGT
This sequence comes from Calotriton arnoldi, assembly GCA_963921515.1. Classification (NCBI taxonomy): domain Eukaryota; kingdom Metazoa; phylum Chordata; class Amphibia; order Caudata; family Salamandridae; genus Calotriton; species Calotriton arnoldi. Next base: position 2,677,009 of record CAWUFW010001561.1, read on the forward strand.
TAAAACCTGTCTTACCGCAGTCTTTCATTCGCTAGCAAAAATGCAATTGAAATGTAATGAGGATAAAACTGAAATTCTCTTCGGGGGGGGGGGCAGACTATGCACCCCCGCTGGATCCCCAAGAGATCGGCTAAAAGATTTGGGGATTTGGTTTGATATTACGCTGTCATTTGGTCCCCAAATTAACAGGTTGGTTGGAACCTGCTTTGGGATCATGAGAAATGTCGGACTCTCTTATACTTCCATGCCTCTTTAATATATATCTAGCAGACCTAGCACAAACCATACGGAACATCAACGCTCACCCGCCTATACTGGCTCAAGAGGAAACGGAATATCTACAGTACGCCGACGATATTGTCTTATTGAGTCAAACGGCAATAGGACTTCAGCGAAGTATGGACGCCTTAAAAACATACCTGGATAGAAAAGGGCTAGAGCTAAATCTGAAGAAAAGCAAAGTGGTTCGGTTGGTAGACTCGAAAATTAAGAAGTACACCTGTTTCTTGGAAGGGAACAAAGTTGAGGAAGTTAAGACATACAAATACTTAGGATTCATCGTGGAGCATCAAATGAAAGACACATAGAAACAATACAGGCGAAAGCGCAAACCTTAAACTATAGCTTCAGAAACGTTATGAATGAAACTGAACTCTCCTTCATTTGACCATCTTTTAACAGTGATGAGTGATCAGTTAATGCCATCAGTGACTTATGGTATGGAAACATTGAAAGGACGCGCAGAAGGCATTATAAACAAAATCCAAACAAGAGTATATAAATCTGTGTTCAACATCACGAAAACTGCATCTCCAGCACAGGTGCGTTTGGAGTTTTGCTGCTGAATCAAAAATACCAATGTAAAGGAGCCTTTATAAAACTATGCTGGAGATTACGCGCGTCAGAAAGAGGGTCAATTAACCATATGTGCTGGAAGGAAATAGAGGAGCAATTACAACAAAATAAAAAAGATTCTTGGGGGCTAAATCTAAAACAGGCTATTGAGGAACTTGGAATACAAGACGCCTGGAGTGCAAGTATTGGGAAACAGGCTTTTTATAAAGTAATAAAAGCCACTAACAAGCATCTTTCATATTTAACAGACAAGCCTTGCACTCAGACGTCATCCCTGGACAGTGATTAATTCCTATAAAAAACTAGGGCACCAGGATTACCTCACAGCAGACTTTTCACCGAAAATAAAACTCCAGTTATTGCAGTACCGTTTTGGAAAATGGGAAACAAAAGATCTAATGCCATCCTGGAAGAATCAGACATCACACAGAATGTTGTTAATGCAAATATAAGGAAGAAACTTTTGCACACATATTCTGCATTTGCCCGAGTCACCTGACAAAAAGAAAGATAATGCTGAAAAGAATCTTCAGAGAACTAGAAATACGAACATGCAGGCAAGCTGTAACCCATTGGCTGGGTGGCTACTCTATACCGCTTATATGCCAGGGAGTAAAATTTAAAAAAGTAAACACGAAAGCATTAGAGCAATCAATTTAGGGCACTAGCACCTTGATAAAGAACTTTAACTGGGAACAATATTGTATCTGCACCTTAACAAAGGGTTTACGTAATTGTGAGAAGTTGGCCTGGTATATGCTGTCCACTAGTTATAGTGGGTACCTTGTACCAGTCCAAACAACCCCTTATGGATGATAGGTTAAAAACAACCTTTAGTGAAAGCTATCCTAGAGGTAGCTATGGAGAGCAGCCTTCAGGCTAAGTCTTGAAGGAATGTAAAGCAGCTTGTTTTACCAGTCTATAATCTCTTGAGTGACCAAATGAAAGAGGACCACACCAGGTATATATATAAAATATATGTATTTAGTCTTAAACACACCCCTCTAGTCTCTTTATGAGGCTAGAGTTCGAAGTACATAAGTTACAAGTCAAATATCAGCAGTATTTAGCACAATACACGTTTGAGCCCTAGGGGCGTACCTAACCATATACTAAAATAGTGGTATAAGAACCATGACTGAGCTAGACACAAGGCCTAGAGCCTGTAGAAGTGCTTGGGCCACAAGGAACCACCCAAGGTAGTGACACAGGGGACCCACGGGGGACGCGTGCAGTGTGAGAACACATCCGCGAGCCGCCATTGACTTCTATGGGGAAAGTCGCAGTTGGATTTTTAAAGAAAAAGGACACTTCGGAGAGGACTTCCAGTTAACCCCTTAAAACTTAAGAGTTTCTAGGGCCCACACCCACGTGAGTACCGAAATACTCGAGTTACCTCACCCAGGGGAGCCGGGTGCATACGTGTCAAATGGTGTCGGGAATCGTCGTCGTTTTCAATGGCGATCTCGTGGAAAGTGCTGCTGCCGTGAAGAGAAAGAGTGTCCGATGCGATCCAAGCCTGGATCGAGGAAGAGGAAGACCTGAAAGCAGAGGGGACAGAGTCTGGGTCACTAGCCAGTGACCAGGGGCACGATAGTCGAATGCCCTCAGATGTCGGGTGCTTCAGGTGAGTTGACGGGTGCCTTGACTCTTCAGCCACGAGGTCCAGGAGGCGTCGACGATGACCAGGAGCTAGAATCGAGCTGTCCCACGAAGTCTGTCGAGTGCTGCGGTGTCGGCGACCAGATTGGACTCAACAAGCCTTGGCAACGGCAAGTCACGGGGAAATGAAGAAAAGGCTGCGGTGCAGACCAGCAAGGTCTGAGGGACTCACCCAGCGAAGGTAAGTCGGGGCACTTCTGGAGCAACCATAAAAGCCCAAGCAGTAGAAGAGTTGCCTTCGTGGGGACCCACTAGCCAACGGACTAGAGATCGCGAAGGAGCATCGAGCGGTCGCACTTGGAGCTGGCCCACGGAACACTCGTGGAGTGTAGGCCAGTGATCTTCGCCGCAGTTGGTGCTCGGGACTAGGGCTACTTGGAGCCCAAAGCACGACTTCGAGAGAGGTCAGGAAGTTGGTGCACTTGCAAATGTGCTCGGTGTCCAGGGGTCACGGTTCCACGTCACCCACAACAGCTACAGGCCTCAGCTTCGCTGGGGACTCAGGGCAGCCTCGGGGAAGTCTGGAAATCCACCTCTGGTGATGCAAAGACTTCGGCGTCCGGCGGGAGCTTCAGCGATGCAGACCGGACAGATGCTTCGTTGGTGCCTGCCAAGCAGGGGAGTCACTCCTTGACCCCAAGGGAGATTCTTCAGTCCTCTAATCTTGATGTAGAGCTTCAAAGGTCCAGGATTCAGCTTCAGAGTTTCGTCCAGGGATTTCTAAAGTCCTGTTGCGAGGGTTCCCTTACTTATACTAACAAAGGGGGTTGGACTAGCTCTGGGGATCCACCTATGGGAGGGTTTGGAAAGAGGGGTGGCTACACCCATTTCCTTTGTCCAGTTTCGCGCCAGAGCAGGGGCTGGTAGCCCCTGCAACCGGTTTGAACTGGGGTATGCACGAGGACACCAAATGTGCCCCCAGTGCAGGACTTCAAAGCACTCAGAGAGTGCACCCACCCAGCCCCAATCCACTAAGACCTGTCTGGGAGGTGGTAACACCTCCCTGCGACAGGAAACCTATTGTCCAGGCCTCCCCTGCCGGAGTTTCGGTCAGCAGCAGGAGGCCAGACTCGTGTCTGTGGCTGCAGCATCCATTTTGTGATGCCAGGGCTCTTTAAGGTTTCTACCGGGTATACCGGTGGAGACATGTCTCTCCCTCTAGAAGGGTGGAATTCTACCCTCGCCACCAGGACTGATGGGGGGGTAGGACTCCAAGGTGTTTGACACCAAACACGACATGTTTTGGTGCAGCCAGTCCAAAGTTAGCATTCTACCGCGAGGATATAATGCACTTAAGAGTATATGGTCAGGCTGCCCCACAGACAGCTCCAGGTAAGGGATTCCGAAAGCTGCAGAGGGGCTCAGCTCATGCCAGAGCACCCTCTCACATAAAACCAAGCACCCTGCCTTCAGGATTGATAAGGCCTGCCATAGGGGTGACTGATAGGTTTCTATGTGCAGTGATAGGTGAGATATAGTGAACCTATATCTCTGTAAGGGGTGCATGCACCACCTTACCCAGGCTGCAGTAGCAGTCCTGTGGTGTCATTTTGGAGGGCCTTCCAGGGGTGGTTCAATACATGCTTCAGCCCCTGGTAGGCCTCTGGGGTACCTATGCCCTGGGTACATAGTATACCATATACTAGGGACTTATAAGGGCACCCCAGAATCCAATCTGGGATGTACCTAAAGTACATGGAATCAATTTAGAGAGGAAGCAGCTAGGCTGGGGTCCTGAATAGCAGGGCCCCAGCCAGACTAAAGTCGAAAAACAGTGTAACACCAGCAAAAAGTGGGGGTAACCATAAGAGGCAGATCCTACTCTCCTACAGTAATGTACAAGGGAAGAACAATAATTTTGCTGAGCTGAAGAACTGAAGGTCAAATCTAGAGAAATCAGTGTTAAAAGAGCAATTAAAACAAAAGAACAAGGACAATGCACTTTAAAATCCGGGACAACGAGAAAGAAGACAGTTGAATTAAAATGTATCTCAGCACAATAGCACTTTAAACACTAGCTCTTACACATTGAATAACGGAATCGCATAAAGCCCTGAGAAAAACTGTCATGCACTGAGTGGCGAGTTTCTCAAGTTGAGGCCACACAAGAACTGAATTAATGTAATTTTTATATATTAATTTTTAATTTGGAGTCCTATGACTGTTTTTAAAAGATCTGTCAGAAATATAAGTTTATAATCAAATTTTATGAAATGTAATGAATGAATGATTGTGTAATGGTTTTGATTGACCAAAAACATAAATAAATAAATAAATAATGAGGGTGAAGAACGTCAGTCATTCAGGCATTGATCACGTCCCGTATTGACTATGGCAATGCCCTTTATGTAGACCTTCCGGAATATCTCCAGGACAAACTTCAGGTGATCCGGAATGCAGCAGTTCGACTCCTGCTCAATCTCCCAAGGCGGTCGCGCATTAGGCTGCATCTGCGGGATCTCCACTGGCTGCCCATTAGGGAGAGAGTGAAATGCAAGTCTATGGTGCTGGCTCATGCCGCCCTGTATGGCAAAGGACCTACCTACTTAAGTACCAGATTTAGCATCTACAACCCGCCAAGACAGCTTCTAACTACCAATACATTTCGGACAAGTACCCCTTGGATCTGCAGACAGAGAGCAAGAGGTAGATCACTTACTTTTTTGGGGGCGGCGGCTTCGAATCGGCTCCCTCTGGAATTACGCGCTATAAGCGATCCAGGGCTGTTTAAAAAGAAGCTAAAAACCTGGTTTTTCTAGGTAAACTGAGCTTGTTTTCTCTCTGGCCTTCAGCTTGTGCCACACCGGGACACTCCCTGGAGTAGCTGCACACAATATAAGTCTCCTATCATATCATGATATCAGCAACCACGAACATGACCACTCGTTTACTCCCCAAGGAAAACATGGACACAGATCTACCCTTTTGTTGTTTACTTTTGCGTACCCAAGGTAGACACAAGAAAGATACGAATTGGCTTTTCAAACATTTATTCAATCAATCATGGGTTTGTTGAGCGCGACTACTCACCCGTAAGGGTCTTAAGGCGCTGGGAGGGGGGCCGGCGCAGGGTCCTGTCCATCAAGGAGGAGGTCTATCGAAGAGCCATGTCTTGAGGTCCCTCGTGAAGTTGGGGAGTGATGTCTGTCTGAGGTGGAGCAGGAGGGCGTTCCAGGCTCTGGCCGTGAGGAAGGAGAAGAAGCGGCCTCCCGATATGGACTTCCTGGTGCGAGGGACCAAGGCGTGGGAGAGCTGGGCTGATCGTAGGGTCCTTTGGGGTGCGTGGAATGTGAGTCGGCTATTCAGATATGCTGGTCTGGTGTTGTGGAGGGCTTTGTGTGCGTGGGTGAGAATCTTGAAGGTGATTCTTGCCTCGATGGGGAGCCAGTTTAGTGTGCGCAGGTGCTGGGTGATGTGGCAGTGTCGTGGCAGGTTGAGGATTAGTCTGGCGATGGCGTTTTGGATGTTTTGAAGTTTGCGGGTGAGGTTTTTGTTGATTCTGGCATAGAGTGCGTTGCCGTAGTCAAGTCTGCTGGTGACGAGGACGTGTGTGACGGTCTTTTTCTGTTCGAGGGCGATCATTTGAAGGTCTTGCGGAGGATGTGGAAGCAGGAGGATGCGACGGAGTTGATCTGGCGGTCCATTTTGAGTTCGGAGTCCAGGATGATTCCGAGGTTGCGTGCGTGGTCCGTGGGGATGGGCGGGCTTCCGAGGGCGGGGTGCCACCAGGTGTCGTTCCAGGCGTCGGGGTGTGGGCCCATAATGAGTACTTCTGTTATGTCCGTGTTGAGTTGTAGGCAGCTGCTCTTCATCCATTTGGTGACTGCTTCCATGCCTTCTTGAAAGTTGTGGTTATTGAAACAATCGTAATCTTGGATAAAAAGAGTGTGCTGCAATTATTTGGCAAAAAAACCCAAAGCAGTGTAACCAGCATTACAAGAATGGTGAAAAAGATAAACCGTTTGTAGTGATTTCCCTTTGGGTCCACTTTGGCTCTCCCTTAGTTTTGCGTTTTAGGAATTTTTAGGCCGCCTCTGCTCGCTCTGCATAGCCACATATAACTCATTTGTGTTTGCAATATTATTTTGAGAATATGCTGTGCATGTTGTTTGTTATTCTGGGATTCTTTGTGGGATTTCGTCTACACATTTTGTACAAGGTCGCCTAGAATACATAACAGCATTGTGTACTGTTTTCTCTGCTCATTTAGCAACAGCGCCTAATATTTAGACATTACTCTGTCGCACAACTGCATCTCCAGCACTATAGTTTTATCCTATAAATGGCGTTCAATCCCCTTGGATGCAGAGAGGAGAATTCTGGCAGAGAGGACTGTTCTGGAACGACAGCAATGCCTAACATGCAACCCTGCTTAAACTAAGTTTACACTCATGATGCGTACCACCTAACTACATTCACCATGTATGGGGTCTTAGACCAATCCCAGATATCGCAAATCTAACCATGTGCTCACAAAATAAGGGTAGAACTAGACAGATATATAATTTGCCATTGTTGGGATGTTTGTCCTATACAGTTCTAATTACTTTGTTTAGTTACATCTGCCTAATGATCGCAGCACATTTTTCTTCATAATAGGCTACGATAGTATTAATAATTGTATTGTAAACTTTCTTTGTGTCTTTCTTATGTTCACTATGGGCATGCATGAGTGAGTAAATGAGTAACAAAAGGGGAGAATCCGTTTCCACGGTGCCCTTCGGGATAGAGGGTCGTGTATGAGGTTGCCAAAATCACCTGTTACTCTGGGAAGACTAGAAGTTCAGGTGAGACACTGTGAGCTAGCAGGTTTGGGCCGACAACTACTGACGTTGTAGAGAGGCTCAGTCCCTACACTCTGATGTTCTGTCGTCCTAACACACAGGTCTGCTTCACCAGCGGAATCTGTGCAACAGGTTCAACCATTATAACATTACTATGTTGTTATATGACTATATTATTCTACTCCTACCTAACACTTCCTATACTATTGAGAGCATACTGGGAGTACCCTTTGCCAGATACCTTGCGGTAGCCTAAACTGCCATACCTGACTGTCATGTATTACAAATCCAGCCTCTGTAGAATGGTTAGCATCCATCTTTTTTGGGCATCAGTCTTTGTGTGCGTGTTAAATTTTAAGGCAAAAACAATTCTGTTGTGTTTAGACATTTCTAAGGCACACAGTTTGATTTTAAAACCTGCAATTTCCACTCAATTGCATAATCGTTCTCAGTTGACTTTGCCCATGCTGTAAGAGAGATGTGTAACATTGAATGCATATGATACAATATTTTCAAAGAATATATGTCAGTTGACCATGCAGTTATGCCATTGTCCACAAATGCCAATGCATTTTCCACATTAATCCTGTCAATTTGTCTTAAGCGTTCAGCAGCTTCCACAGTTAATTGTAAGTGGCATATGTGAATCTTTTAGAATGTGGTGACCTAGGACCCAACAAAGAAATCTTGTAAATCCATGTCATCAGAAAGGAGAGATAGATATTCCTGAACTGCAGATAATGTTGAATGTTGTAACCATTGCTGTGTTGAAGCAGGTTCTGATTATCAAAAAGGGAACAGCAAGGCTTGGCAATCAGGAACAGTTTAATTAAACAATAATGGCCACGAATAGCAGCCACATCTCCTACAGCTGCGTCCTGAAATTCACTTTGCATAGGTACATGGCATGCTTTCTACTGTACACCCGGTGAAATAAAGTGAAGCTTGTCCCACTTTGGGCAGTAAATACTGGTACAGTGGGTCATAAATATCGTGTTTAGATACTTTATCCCACTCTTATCGAAGGGACCATAAATACCAACTGGATGTCACATTCTGAGGTGGTCCAGGTGGCTGGGTATGTTGTGTGTGTTATCTACGGTTACACTTACTGCTAGGCATTGTTTGGACTTTATCTGATGAGTGCAACTGACCGGCTGCTCTGGCATCATCCTTTGTCGAAATGTAGACTCTCTGCTGTGCATTTATTTGTGTTTATGAGTGTGTGCATCTGACTTGTTTCTTTAGGTATTACATCCTGGGGCCACATGTGATTTTCTGTTGCAATCTTCCAGGTGTGTTTGAGGCTTGTTCCATGTCTGGTGTTTCCATCACGGTAAGTGCTAGGGATGAACAGAGGACAGCAGTGTTATGTTGATCTGATAAAGGGTCACTCTGGAACCGTAACAAGTGTTTTATGGGGAATTTAGGTAGCGCAGGCAACAGTTGTTCTGTGGTGTGCTGGACTTTCTATAAATGAATCCAAATCTAACATCCCCCTCCCCCTAATTGAGTTTTCAACTGCTACCCTGGCTGTTTGTGTCCGTGTCTTGAGCATGGGTGATTCCTGTTTAGGCTTGTGGTGTGACTGTTTCCCTTGGCATTGGGTGTCCTAATCAGGAGTATTCCCCCTATTTTCAGGGAAGCCTTCTTCACGCAGCTCCGTATTAGTTGCAGGGTGCTGCACAGCAAGAGCAAGATTACAACCACTGGTAACAAGGCCTTGCATTGGCCTGCGATCCACCTTGGTACCCAAGTAAACAAACCTGTGAACCATTCTATGTTTGGGGCACCTCCTTCTTTAATCATGATCTGCTGTAGGTTGTACAGTGTTTGGAAGGCGATTGATAGTGTTCCATTGTCCAGGTCTTTCATGGGGATGAAGGTACAGCACACTGTACCTATCTTGGCGCATACGCCCCCTTCCATTGTGGTATTAAATCCAACACATACCGGTGCTACATCACAGTGAGGCAGATGTCACACATTTCTTCTTTGCGTTTAGGACTTTTTTAATGGTGTTCATCATTTTCAGCAGTTCCCACCTGATGATCTGCAGCCACCGAGTGTTGGCCTTGGTTTGCCGGTGAAGAAGGGGATTGAACCTCCTACACCTATTTGCGCATTGGTGAAGAGCCGGAACTCTTCAGGAATGTCCTTGAAGCTGTCCCACCCAAAGTACTCAGCTGACCTTCTTTAGCATATTTGGTGTAGAAGCGTGGTGCCTTTGCTAATGGGGTGATGATGCAGTGCAGAAAAACCTTCTCTGGGTATGACCAATGTTGGCCTGTAGAGGGTGACCAGTGAGCAGATCCCTCTCCAGTCTGGGATGAGCTGGATGTAGGCATGGTTGCCGCATTGCCAGTAGTAGTCCATCAAGGTAGAGGTGCCCCAGTACACATCATTTATAGGTTATACTCTGGCATATTGCTGTTCACCCCGATGGGTATTGTCCCCTTCACCCTAAAACACAAGGAATACACTGGTAGTTTCCTGACCGCTATGGGCTTCTCATTACCCTCCATCCATGTGTAGCCTCCTGCCTCTGAGTTCGAGGTCTCTTGGCATTGGGTCAGGAGAGTGTCATTCAACCCGCCCCCACTTTTGCTCCCCAAATTGATGGCTCTGCAGGTTAACTGAACATTGGTCTTCCACTTGTTGTTCATAAATATGGCTCCAGTTATACTAAGGGCTTGCCTTGGTCCACAGGTTGGTTCTTGTGCTGACACCTTAATGCACTGGGCTGAGGTCTTGGTGAGCTCCAAGAAACCCTTGTGGGGGCTCTGTTTTAGACCCTGTGTTCCAATACCATGTCTGCTCCTTTTTCTTTAGTTTGTCTAACTCGGACTGGATCTCATCCTGCTGTGTCTGTATGTAAAAGACTTCAGGTATGATATTGGACTTGGTTAGGTTCACTGTGACTTCCTGTGGTACTATAGTGTTGGGCTGGAGTTTGGCTTTTATTCTGCATAGTTATAGGTGTATGAGGCACGAGGCTTTGTTGGGCTGTACCTCCTGGGACAGCTATAGTCTATCTGAACCTACTGCATGGGGTATGAATGAGCAAACATAGCAGGAGTTGGGTGATGCTTTGCTCACCACTGAGATCATGTGTTGATACCAGGTGTTGTGTAATAGTGCGCTATGTAATCGTAGTGTGTGGTGAAGTTGTATGTTAAATGGATTAGATCCTGGGACACACGCTGGACCACTTTACCTGGTGTCCTTTGCTGAAACTTGACCTGTTCCTGTGAGGTGACACATAGCTGAAAAAACATAAAAGCACATAGGGCAAAAGACAATGAACAGGTCAATACTTTTATTCGGGGCATGAAAGAGTCTATGTAAAGTCCGGAGGGGGAAGCCTATGGGCGCTCCTATCTGCAAAGTGTTCGCAAAGTCTGGGGGAAGCCCTACGGGCGCTTCTGTCCCCAAAGTGTTCATAGTTCATATTGGAAAAAGTCTGTGATGGTGACTCCTTTGATGGTAGTGGCAATGATGGGTCCAAGCGAATATCTGACAAGTGGTACCATGACTCTTTCCCTTCGGCCTTGGCAGCTGTGGGAGTTGAAAAGACTACTTTGAAGGGCCGTTCAAACTTGCTTTCTATCCACTGGCGATGAATATTGCTGGGCTGCGTGCGGTATGGTGTAGGGTAGGCCCACTGAGGTGCGCACTGCCTTCCTTTGGATATCCTGTTTTGAGAGGAGTCTGGAAGTTTAGATCAGTTCAGAGAGATATAGATACATTTCATTACCTAAGGCCTCGGAGCTGGATTCTGCGCTTAGTTTGGTTCTGAATTGGCATCTGAATTGACCTACCAGCGACTAGCTAATGCGGGGGTGGGGTAGGGGTGTCAGGTGGTAGTCTGTGCTTGGGGTGACACTTAAAGGACACTGGACATGATGTACACCAAGGGTCTCATTTAGATTTTGGCGGACAGGTTACTCCATCACAAACGTGACGAGTATCGCGCCCGCCATGTTAGAAGTGCATTTTATCCTGTGACAATTGTAGTTACGTGGAGTGGGACCAATGTTGTAGCAGAGAGAACCAGCATTACAGAAAGGGGGCCTAGAAGCAGCTGTAGTCCCAGAGGCACTGGAAAGGGAATCTGGGTTTGAGAGAGTGGACTGATAGCAAATGAACCTTGGATCTGTTGTGGCTACACTCGAGAAGCAGGGTGTTTCTTGGGATCCATTTATGTCCCTTGCTGATATTGTCTGGCACCTGCACCCTCACCTCACCCCTCAAGGCAGGCAGCCTCCAGGTGTTGTGCTTTCTAAGGCTCTGCTCCCCTCTTGTAAAGGAAAAGACACACAATTGATGGACTGAATGCAGAACAAATCAAAACAGCCCGAACTGCCAAAACAGGTTCTCCCTGGACCGGAAACAAGCAGCCTAGGACTGGTTTCGGGGTTTCGCCCCTCATCAGCCAGGATAGCTTGAATCCAGTGGCACAGTGAGCCCTGGGCCCACGTCTGGGCATACCCGGTGCAGTTAGGTCGAGAAAGCAAAAGACACACAATTGATGGATGGAATGCAGAACAAATCAAAACATTCACCCCCAGTCAAGAGATCATTCTTTTGCTCACCATGCCACCCCAGTTTCGACCTGGCCATATGTAGATCAATCTTGACCCTGTGCCTCATGGGAACAGTCCAGCCTGAACTGCCAAGCCAGGTCCTCCCTGGACCAGAAACAAGCATCCTAGGACCGGCTTCGGGGTTTCACCCCTCATCAGCCAGGATAGCTTGAATCCAGTGGCACAGTGAGCCCGGGACCCACGTCTGGGCATACCCGGCGCACATGGGGCAAGAAGGGTCAAAGTCCAATCGACCATAAAAAGGCGGCCGATGCGCAGACACTGTCTTCTTGGTGAGACTTTGCTACCAGACGCGAGATGCTTTTAAAATCAGTTGTTATTTAATTTCTAATCCTTTTTAAAAAGTATATGCTGCTACAGAATTCACTGAATTTGAGAAATTGCTGCCAGATGCAAGATGCTTTTAAAAACTGTCATAATTGAATTTTAATATTTATTCTTAAAAATTGTGTACTGCTACTGAATCCTCTGAATTTGATCGTGTGGCGGGCGCGATTCGCCAGGTGCTCTTCACCATAGTTAAGCTTCTGCTGTCCTTAGCGGCCTTTTTGTTCTGGACATGGCTCACTCACTCTACATATGTAGAACCTTTTTGGGCTCTCCCTCCAGGATAGCTCATTCAAAGATGCGATAGACCCTGTGGCAGAGGGGGTGGTATCATTCACAGAACCAGTATTAAGTGCATTCTGTCCCCTGGCCTTATTTAGGACTGTGAAAGCATGCTTTTCTCTTCTGCCATTTCTATCCAAGGCTGTGGAGAAACATGTAAACAATCCCCTAACCAAATTATTAAAACAAAATCAAATATTAGATTGTTCCCAAAATGGATTTAGATCCCACAGCACGGAAACTGCTCATTTAACAGGTACCAAAGCCCTTTGCCGTACTGCAGTTGCTGTCAAATCCCAGGCTCTGATACTCCTAGATTTAAGTGGGGCCTTCAACACTGTCTCACATGCAATAATATTAACTCGCCTCACTGAACTGGGGGTACAGGGCAAAGGTCTAGCCTGGTTTACCTCCTTTTTAAAGGAGTGGTCTTTTAAAGTTATACCCCCCCTTTCGCCTCATCACAAAGAGGACTGGCTCCTGCCATCTCCCAGGGTTTGGAGCTCAGTCCTACCCTTTTAATATTTACATCAGGCATCTGGTAAAGGTAGTGAAATCCTTTGGAATCTCTCTAGTGCCAGGTGGGCAACGTGGTTTCACTATTAAAACTTTGCGGGGCACCCAACAGGGTTGCCCGCTGTCCCATTGTTATATGCCCTGGTGGCAGAGCCTCTTCTCTGTGCGCTCAGAGAATACCATCATCGCAGAGCCATCCATTTTCGTGACTATTCCCTTATAGTATCTGCATATGCAGATGACACCCTAATTTATGTCCGCGAGCCGGAGAGGAATCTTGAGCAAGTGCTGGCTGAGGTCACGCAGTTTGGACAGGTCTCGGGGCTACGCATTAACTGGTCCAAATCGATTATGTTCCCCTTAACGTCGTGTACTACTCAGGTACAGCTCGAACTCCCTTTACAATGGTCCACTGACCCGATTCGGTATCTGGGGGTCCAAATTCATACCAATTCTGAGATAGTCCTGGCTGAAAACTATGGTAGGGCGATATCCCGGCTTGAGGACGTTGTTAGCAGATGGATTAAACATCCCCTCTCTCTAATAGGGCGCAAATCTTTGATGAAAATGGTGGTCCTGCCCCGATTTCTCTTTCTTTTTACAAATGTACCCATAACCCTTCCGACTCGCACGCTTAACCTACTCAAGTCCCTGATGATTAGACTGGCATGGGCAGGTAAGAAGCCTAGGGTCAGATGGGAAACTCTGACTTTGCCCTACTAGGCCGGGGGACTAAATGCCCCTGATCTGGAACTATACTATAGAGTCGCCATCGTCAGACAGCATGGGCTCAGCATAGTATCCTACGCCAACGACACCCAGCTCATCCTCCCCCTCACGAAGAATCCCGAAGACACCAGACTCTGCTTCCAGGAAGGAATGAAGGACGTCGCAGCCTGGATGAACAACAGCTGCCTGAAGCCAAACTCGGAGAAGACAGAGGTCCTTGTCCTCGGACCCTCCTCCACTGCCTGGGACAACACCTGGTGGCCTTCTGCCCTCAGAAACCAACCCACTCCATCAGACTATGCCCGAAACCTCGGCATCATCCTAGACTTCTCCCTCACCATGACCCGCCAGATCAACGCCATCGCCTCCACCTGCTTCAACTCCCTCTGCAAGACCTTCAAGTGGATCCCCCCCGAATGCACTCATAACCAGCAGACTGGACTACGGCAACGCCCTCTAAGCCGGAATCAACCGAACCCTGCTACACAAGCTCCAAACCATCCAGAACACTGCAGCCAGACTCGTCCTCGGAACCCCATGACAAGAGCACATGACCCAGCACCTACGAGACCTCCACTGGCTCCCCATCGAGAAGAGAGTAACCTTCAAGCTACTCACCCACGCCTACAAATCCCTTCACAACATCAGACCCAAATACCTCAACGAGAGAGTCTCCTTCCACGTACCCAAAAGGAACCTCCGCTATGCCGACCTTGCCCTGGCAGAGACCCCACACATCCGCAGAACCAAAGCAGGCGGAAGAGCCTTCTCCTACGTTGCAGCAAAGACCTGGAACGAGCTCCCAGTCAACATCAGGCGCTCCCCCACTCTGCACACCTTCAGGAAGAGTCTCAAGGCTGAGGTGCAGTTGCGGCCTGCGCATCGCGGCCAGACCCGTGGTGAACAAGGGACGGCGTGTGAGTACCGAGACGCCGACGTCGCCTGGTGCCGACGATCTGCATCTGCAAAGGAATATACCGGTGGGCTGAGAGGAGACGACCCAGGGTCCCCAGCGCAGATCCGCGAGACGCAACGTTCAACGGAGCAGTGAGGGACGGACGAGGCCTGTGGAGTGCGGCCTGCCCCGTGACACACCTAAAACGAGGCCTGTCGGGGCTCTGGGCGAGATCGAGACCGGGGACCCGGAGCCTGCGCCTCGACCCTGCCGGGGGCTGTGTGAGCGGCCTGCCCGGAGCTGCGGTGAGTGACCAGCGCTGCCTTGCCGTTTCCTGACGTGGTTGCTGGGTGGACCTGCGGCGCCGCTGGGGCAGGGGACCCAAGGAGGTGAGGCGGCCTCTCCCGTCCCATCGAGTAACTCACCCCCGGGACCCAAATCCCAGGATCCACAGCAGGCCTCAAGTGTGCTCCAGCTAAGGAAGTGGGCCTACGACATGTGGCTTATCTCAGGGGTTACATCTCTCCCCCCCCCACTCACTACACGGGTACCGGGAGGCACAGAAAGAACAGTCGGGGGTGCAGAGGGTGGCCTCCCCCCCCCCCTTCAGGGAGAACTCACCGAGTGGAGATACGGACGGCGCGGATCACCGCGACCGGGGCCCCCTGAACTTACCTGCGCAAGGAGCTACCTAGGCTGGGAGGAACTCGTGACCAGCTCGGGGGTAACGATTAACAGGGACAGAATAACCCCATTTCCCTGCATCCTCCTGGCATAAGGGTACGGCGAATACGGGCTTGCTGCCGGTGCGGTGGGACGGAGGAGGAGGCCAAGCAAGATAAAAGGCCTGGGCGGCCCCAGAAAGGAAGAAAGCCTGCATGCAGAGGAGAGGCCTGTGATCACCTCAACAGAGACGCCGCTAGCGGAGCTCGAGCGGGTGAGCATCCTCTGGGGGCGCTTACCTGCGGGGGAGGGGTACTTGAGGAGCTAGGAGTGAAAGGAAGAACCCCCGCTCGTTTGGCCTGAACAGAGATCGCCAGTGGATGCAACGGTACCCCCTTCAACTACGTCCCGTCGTTAAAGGGCCCAAACAACGCACCTGTAGAGTCAGCACTCCCACCCGGGCCGGGAGCAGCGACCAGACACTGGGGAAAAGAAACGCCCCGATCCGCATGCCCACAAACTCCAGGACTACAAACAGGACGGGATGGCTGGGGCTAGGTCAAAGAAGGATCGATCCCTCAGAGAAATGTTTGGGAAAGCTAGCCCCTGGGATCGGAGGATACGCCCACGTCCCAAAGAGTGGAATCCTGACTGGAGATGGATGAGGGAAGAGGGCCCGATCACCAAAGCGTACCTGGAATCACTGTTCTCCTCTCTCCGTACGGACCTACAGGCGATAAAAACAGAAATTGCCTCTGACATTCCAGAAATCCGTCATGACGTGGATGAAGTGGGAGGCCAAGTGGCTGAGCTCGAAGACAGGGAGTCGAGCCAGGTGGAGGAAGTAGCGTGGCTTCAGCAAGAAGTACTAAGATTGAAAGATCAACAACTAGACCTTCAAGCGCATAATGAAGATCTCGGGAACAGGTCTAGGAGGAACAATATCAGAATAAGAGGTGTGCCATCCAAAGCAGAGGGCTCCAATCTATGTGAGTACGTTACGGACCTCCTTCGACATGTATCGGGCCTCCCCGAGACCTCTCCGCTACAACTGGATTGAGTACACAGGGTGGGTCCTGAGAGGCCAGGAAGGGGTACCCAGGCCGACATCCTGGTGTGTGTCTACGATTTCCAGGTTAAATCCTCAAGGCAGCCAGGGACTCTCACCCATTTCAATTCAAGGGTCACTCCCTGACCTTCTTCCAGGATCTCTCTAGGATCACCCTCCAGAAGTGCAGAGACTTACGCCCCGTTACAGAACATCTGCGGAAGGCCAAGATCCCTTATGCGTGGGGGCACCCCTTCCGTATCATCTTTAGACATGAGGGGGTACTGCACCAGATCAGATCCCTCAAAAAGGCTTGTGCTCTCCTGTATCTTGACGTCCCAGAAGGCTCGGTGGACCAGCCCTCGTCACGTAAGCGTCAATGGCCGGTCTGGCAGAAGGTGACAAACAACCACTGCGGGCCTCAGCCAGACTCTGAAACCATTAACAAATAGCGGCAAGCGGTGTTGCAGGCCCTTTCCTCCGATTCAGCTGCCCCAACAACTCCGTGATCTGGTGCCGCTCCTGCCCCCGGGGGTAGGGATGGGTCTGATGTGGTCCCAATTGAGGCGGCGGAGGAGGGGAGAAACCTCTGATCGATTCGACGACCCGCCTTACACTACCGGCGGACCCATACGGCGTCTCTTCAGAAGTACTTCGCCGGAACAGTTCCATCTTGGCCGAACATGCCTCATCCTGATTCGTCGGAAATGATGGACTATGACATCCAGCTATTCTCTCTCCTTATGTTTAACGTATCCTTAGTGTTTATTATTGGGGTCTTTCTATCTTCTTTTTCTTCTTCTCCTCCACACCAACCCAGGCTCTTATGGGGGGGCAAGTTAACTGAAATCCTCACACCAGGACACACTAGGTGGGTCCAGCAATTGCGACAAGGGCTTAGCGTTCTCGGGGCAACCGCACAGAGCAAACTACTAGGATGCATGATATTCGTCTGGTGAGCCTCAATGTCCGGGGCCTCAATAGCCCAATTAAACGCAAAGCGATCCTATCCTACCTAGAGCACTCAGGGGGGGGACATCTGCTTACTGCAAGAAACCCACTTGCTTGCTAAAGACACCCACTGCATGCGTTCCCCAAAGTTCCCCAGGCAGTACTGGTACTCAGATTCATCTAAGAAGTGCGGGATAGCCATACTACTTGCTCAGTGTTTCCACGGAAATGTAATTGAGACCATCGCTGAACAAAAGGGCTGAGCACTAAGGCTTAGAATACAGTGGGGTAGCACACAGCTTACGGTAGCGACTCTATACCCCCCGAACGAGCACCGGGAACGTTTTCTACTCAACTGCCTCGCTCAGGTATTGGCCACTCCTGACCGGGAGGTGGTGATTGGGGGAGACCTGAACCTAGTAATGGACTCAGACTTAGACCGCTACGGACAACGCACGACACAAACCGGGACATTCTCACAGACCGGACACCACTGGCTCACGAATAGCACGCTCAATGATGTATGGAGACAGACTCATTCGTCTAATAGAGACTATACGTACTACTCGGCAGCCCACAAGTCCTATGCCCGAATTGACCACTTCCTAATCACAGATGCCCTGGCGGGATGCGTAGTTGAAGCAACAATAGAGCTGCGCTCTCTTTCCGATCATGCCCTGATCACTCTCTCGCTGACCCTGGGGGCCGCACAGCCCCGCCAGACTCGCTGGCGTCTCCGGGACGCCCTACTTCACTCAGACCAGACGGCGGGGGCAATCCTCAAGACACTTAAAGACTATCTTATTAATAATGACACTGAGTGGGTACGACCGGCCTCTCTATGGGAAGCATTAAAGCTAGTTAATAGGGGGGAACTAATAGCCATCTCTGCAGGGAATAATAAGCTAAGAAAGGAGATAGAGGCAACTGTAGGAGAATTAGAATCTATACACAAACGCATGGGTGCCCCTCGGGTGTGGAGGGAACTAGAGCGGAAAAGGCTCATTCTTCGCGGGCTGGACCTCGATAGAGCGGAATACACCCTGGGACGTCTCCGGCACAAATTCTTTCTTCGTGGCAACCGCTCAGGCCGCATACTGGCCCACAAATTGCGCCAGAGAGAATCCACGGGTTCGATCCCAGCAGTTAAAGCCCCATCCGGGGCAACAGTTCATACGGATGCTGAGATTGCAGAGTCCTTAAGTGCCTTTTACTCCAAGCTTTATTCGGACGGAGACCCCCCTGCGGAGACCCGGCCACCTACTTCCACGGAGTGCAGCTGACAACGCTACCGGGGATGCTGCTTCGCATATCGATCGCTGTTAGACTTGGCATCTTTTGGCGTGTTTCCCCTGACTTTTTGCTTTCTGACCTCCCGGTTTTGACTCTGTTTTTGCTGGTGTAATGATTCTGCACACTTTCCTCACTGCTGTCCAGTAGGAAAGTGCAAGTGCTCCTGTATAAAATGTGTTACGGATTGGCGTTTCCATGATTGGCCTATTTGGTTTATGTGTCAGTCCCTTGTAAAGTGCACTGCGAGTGCCAGGGCCTATAGACCAAATGCTGTTGGTGGGCTGCAGCACTGGATTGTGCCACCCACGCAAACAGCCCGCAAAGTGTAACTCTGGCCTGCCATCGCAGAGCCTGTGCGCAGCCTGGGGCTGCCATGTCGACTTGGCAAGTGCGCACACTTGCAAGTCCCTAAACCTTCCCTTGTCTACATGTTAGTCACCCCTAAGATAGGCCCAAGGTACCCCTGTGGGCAGGGTGTGTTGTATACGAAAGGTAGGACATGCCCTGGTGTGTGTGGCATGTCCTGATAGTGAATTACAGCCTAGTTCGTTTTTCACTATTGCAAGGCTACCTGTTCCCCATAGGCCAGAACGGGCAGTTTTGATTATTACAGCTTATAATCCCAACTGACCCCGGGAACATGGTAGAAATTCGAGTTTAGTATGCCTGGACTCAGAATGATAAAACGCATCTTTTAGTGAAGTTGGTTTTAACATTCTGTGTTTGAAAATACCCCTTTTAGAAAGTGGGTATTTTCTTGTCTAACCATCCAAGCCTGCCTCTGCGAGGTTGTGTATTCCTTGTCTGGAGTGTGAGTGACAGGGGCTGGGGGATGCCAGGAGACAGGGTGAGTCAGCACAGGGCTGAATAGCAAGATCTACATGTAGATGGGTGGGAGGAGTTGCACCTGGGCCCTGAATAGGACAGTGCCTTCCCTCCACAATGCTGGCTCCACCTCCTGTGGTGCGTCTGATGTCCCTGGCCTACTCACTGAAAGAAGGGACGGAGACTTGTCAACAAAGTGCTCCAGAACTGGTTTGGACTAGGCAAAGGCCTCTCTGCCTTCAGAGAACAAAGGAATTTGGGATATAAATATTGGGGCCCTGACCCCATGAATTTAGATCTCGCTGGAATCAAGGGACCTGCCAAGACGAAGAGCTGGAAGAACTGCCAGGAGGAGTACTGCCCCTTTGCTGTGTTGTTGCTTTGTTGGCTTGGCCTGCAGCTGCTGCTTCTGCCTTGGGCAGGGAAAGGACTAGACTGAACTTTCTACAAACTTGTGCTGAGTATCTCCAAGGGCCTGGAACCAAGCTGGCCTCCTGTTAAGAAGTCTTAGGGACTGCAAAGACTTCACAAGCCTCTGGGTACCGCTTCTGGAACGCTGTTTCAGTTGCCACAGAGGAAGGGAACCGCAACCGACGCCGTCAACCGAATCCATCCCTGGCCGGTGACCTGTTTGCACCGCAGACCGCATCGCCCCGCTTCGCACTGCAACCCTGGTCTCATCGTAGGCGACGTCCGACGCCATCAACACCGAGCCGCTGCTTGCACCGTGACCTGTGGGCACCGCAGTTCGCATCGCATCGCTTCACTGAACCAGCCGGACCCGACCGACGCGGACGCTGCAACTGGCTCAAGAGTCGTGACCGCATCGCATTTGGGGCACCGCTCGCACGTCTGCGACGCACCGCTCCGACTCGCACCGCTGTCCGACGCCAGCTCCCGCACGCCGGCCAGGTCGCCTGCATCGCAACCTGTCAGCACCGCATCGAGCATCGTCTCACCCTGCATCGCACGCCTTGGACTCACTGACTCCGTCTGCACGACGCTCATCGAGCCGCTGCCTGCACCGCATCGAGGGACACCGCACCTTGCATCGCTCCGTCTTGCACCGCAACCGCGACGAACGCCAACCGGCTCGTACACTCCGTACCAGCCACAACAAGAAAGGTACTGTGACCGAGTCTGTTCACGACTCTGCTGGCCCGTATCGACGCGGTCGGCTGGAACTGTTAGACTCTGTGGTTTTCAGCATCGCGGTAGGCTCGGACGGAGCTACCGACTCGTACGAACTTTGTTTTTGAACTATTCCTGCAAAGAAGAAGTTACCTTATCAAGTATTCATTTTTAAAGTATAGTATTGTGGATTTTTGTCGTAATTGGTCTTGTCATGAGTATATAAAAATTGGTTATTTTTCTAAACTGGTGTGGTGTCCGTTTGTAGTGCTTACACTGTATTACTGTTGGTTATGTGCAAATGCTTTACACACTGCCTCTGAATTAAGCCTGACTGCTCGTGCCAAGCTACCACGAGGGTGAGCAGGGGTTACTTCACGAGTGTAACACCCTTACCCTGACTAGGAAGAAGGGTCCCTACTTGGACAAAGGTGCAAGCCCTTGCCAACTAGAGATCCCATTTCTAACATTGGTTGTCAGCGGTGAGGATAGGACTTGTGTTTGCACTTGACTTACAGTGATTGGTGTGCACTACTACCATATCGCCGACCATTACGTACCACATACTGGTTCTTTTTCTTTTGGCCTATTTTTGATCTTGCCAGTTTTCAACTCACTACTTTTGTCATGCCTGAATCAATTGCATCATCCGTTGCATCTCTGGAAGTTATCTTTGAGGAGGATAGGTTGGAATCCTACGCCGTAAAGGAGCTACGAGCGATTTGTAAAAACCTGAAAGTCCAAATTAAAGGCCTCACAAGGAAGGAGGAGCTACAGAAGGCGCTGAGGGCCTGGGTAGCAGCCAGACATGCCAGTGGGCAGCCTGGTAATCTCGGTGAGGAGGTGGAGGAGCCTATTTCCAGGGTGGATATGCTTTTGGGTAGGGGGAACCCGCCAGGTCAGGCAGCAGCAGTCTGTCCCCAGAGGAGCTGGAGGACAGGCGGGAGGCAAGGCAGTTT
The DNA here is from genome assembly GCA_963921515.1 of Calotriton arnoldi. Taxonomy (NCBI): domain Eukaryota; kingdom Metazoa; phylum Chordata; class Amphibia; order Caudata; family Salamandridae; genus Calotriton; species Calotriton arnoldi. The sequence goes on from CAWUFW010001561.1 coordinate 2,698,536, forward strand.
GAGCTGCAGAAGCTCAGGCTGGAGAGTGAGCGGGAGGAGAAGAGATTGGCCATAGAGGAGAGGAAGATGCTCTTAGAGCATGAGAGAGAACTGAAGGAGCTAGAACTTAGGAGTAAGTCAGGCTCAGATGGTGGCAGCAATTCGTCCAGAAAGGCAGACAGGATTGTGCACATTCCCAAGAATGTAGGCAAGGAGTTCAAGAAGGGAGATGACATACAAAGGTGGTTTCAGGGTTATGAGGCAGCCATACACATGAATGGGGTCCATGAGGAGAATTGGGGAGCAGGATTGTGGCCACTTTTCCCTGAAGAAGCAAGGGATGCTCTGATAGCTTTGGGTAAGGGGTATCACCTCACCTATGCTGACATGAAGGATGCCCTTCTCACGAAGTATGGTCTTACTCCTGAAAAGTACAGGGATCAGTTCAGGTCCAGTAAGAAGTCTGATGCCAACACTTGGTTGGAATGTGTGGATGTGTTCTGCAGGTCGCTGGATGGTTGGGTGAAGGGCAGTAGTGTAACAGATTTTCAGGGGCTCTACAACTTGATTGCATGGGAGCACTTGTCTAGTCTATGTTTTGCAGATCTGCGCCAGCACCTAGTGGATAGTAAGCTAACTGACCCAGGAAGCTTGCTATGGAAGCAGACCGCTGGGTGAGTACCAGGGTCCACAAGAAAGCGTTTGGGGGAGACTCAGCCAAAGGTGGGCAGGGTCCCCAGCAGAAAGGTGGGGGGGACAAGGGTAAAGCACAGGAGTTCTCTAAAGGGCCCCAAACTAGTACCCAGGGTAAAGGTTCCCAGCCCCCCGGTGATAAGAAGAAAGGGGTCTCTACAGGGAAGCCTGTTGAGACCGGCCCCCGCAAGTGTTATGCATGTGACCAGGTAGGTCACTTTAAGGGGGACCCCAAGTGCCCAAAGGGGACACAGCCACCCACCGGTGGACAGTCCAAAGTGTTGGCTAGTGTAGCGCTTGGGGAGGAGGGGTGCCCACAGGAGGGTGGGGACCCCGCAGAAATGACCCTTGTCTCACTAGGGGACAGTGAGATGGTCCCAGGAAACCAGGTGCCCCCTAACACAAAGAAATATAGCACCTGGGTGACCATCAATGGGAACAGGGTAGAGGCTCTCAGAGATACTGGAGCCAGTGTGACCTCAGTCCGGTGTCACCTGGTGTCTGAGAAGCAAGTAGTCCCAGGAGCATTCCACCAAGTAGTTGCTGTAGACAACTCTGAGCGCCAGTGTATGGTGGCGCAGGTTCCCTTTGAATGGGGGGTCTCAGGTCCCTTGAGGGTGGTTGTGAGCCCTACCATGCCTGTAGATTGTCTGCTAGGTAACGACCTGGAGCAGTCCTTATGGAAGGATGTTGAGCTCAGGTCTCACTTGGAGATGCTTGGGTTGCCAGAGTGGGCATGCGTGTCTACTCGGTCAATGGCAGCCAGAAAGGGTGATCAAGAGGACTTGGAGCCTGGAACAGTGGCCCAAGTCCCTGCCAAGAGGAAGGGCATGGGGCGCGGGAAACCGGCCCCCGAAGTTCCCACGGACCGGGAGGAGGCGGACCTCGAGGGGGACGCCCCGGTGCCTACATGGGAGCAGGTAGCCGAACTGGGAGACATCTCTGAGCTGACCCATTGGCAGCAAGAGGGGGGTCCCACCAGGGAGGAGTTCTGCAGGGAGCAGAACGAGTGCCCTACTCTGGAGGGTCTGCGGCGGCAGACTGCAGACCAGGCAGCTGGTAATCAGTCCGGGTCACATCTGATCTACTGGGAGAGTGGTCTCCTATACAGTGAGCCTAAGGTCCTGAGCCTGAGTCAGCCCGTGTGCTGGTGGTACCCCAGCGCTTTCGGACCTTCCTACTGGGTCTGGCTCATGACGTGCCTTTGGCAGGACATTTGGGGCAGGACAAGACCTTTGACAGGCTTGTCACCCACTTCTTTTGGCCCCAAATGCGAAGGCAGTCAGATGCACACTGTAGGTCTTGCCAAACTTGCCAGGCAAGTGGTAAGAGTGGGAGGAAGGTCAAAGCTCCTCTCCAACCTTTTCCTGTTGTTGGTACACCCTTTGAAAGGGTAGGGATGGATATTCTGGGGCCACTGGATCCCAAGACAGCCATGGGCAACAGGTACATCCTGGTCTTGGTGGACCATGCCACCCGGTACCCGGAGGCAATCCCTCTCAGGACAACGACGGCGCCAGTGGTGGGCCGGGCGTTAATGGGGATCTTTTCCCGTGTGGGATTCCCCAGAGAGGTGGTTTCTGATAGGGGGACCAATTTCATATCCAAGTATATGACATCCCTGTGGAAGGAGTGTGGTGTAACCTACAAGTTCACCACGCCTTACCACCCACAAGGGAACGGTCTGGTGGAGAGATTCAACCAGACCTTGAAAGGCATGATCAAGGGTCTAACAGAACCCATGAGGCGTAAGTGGGACATCCTCTTGCCATGCCTACTCTTTGCATACAGGGAGGTGCCTCAGAAGTCTCTTGGGTACAGCCCCTTTGAGCTCCTGTATGGCCACCCTGTCAGAGGACCTCTGAGTTTGGTAAAGGAAGGCTGGGAGGCGGCTCCCAGGAAAACTCCCCAGGATGTATTTAGCTACATGCTGGCCTTTAGAAACCAAACTGCCCGCTTCAGGAAACTCGCTCAGGCGAACCTAGAAGCAAGCCAGGAAGAAATTAAGAGATGGTATGACCAGAATGCCACTCTGGTCGAATTTCAACCTGGGCAAAAAGTGTGGGTCATGGCCCCAGTGGCACCTTGTGCCTTGCAGGACAAGTGGACTGGGCCATATGAGGTGGTGGAGCGCAAAAGTGACGTCACCTACCTGATGGATTTGCAGGCTCCAAGGAACCCTTTGAGGGTCCTTCACGTGAACCGCCTCAAGCCCCACTTCGAGAGGTCCGAAGTGAGTATGCTCTTGGCGACAGATGATGGGGTGGAAGAGGAGAGTGAGCCTCTCCCTGACCTCCTGTCTACCAAGGAGCATGATGGGTCAGTAGAGGGTGTGATCCTCTCCCCTACTCTGACTCAGGAGCAGCAGGGGGACTGTCGCCAGTTGTTGGGACAGTTCGCCCCACTGTTCTCTCTGACCCCCGGTGTTACTCACTGGTGTACCCATGACGTGGACACTGGTGACAGCCCTCCTGTGAAGCACAAGATTTACAGGTTGACTGACCGGGTCAGAGCCAGCTTCAAGGAGGAGGTCTCTAAGATGTTGGCGTTAGGGGTGATTGAGCCCTCCCACAGTCCTTGGGCCAGCCCAGTGGTCTTGGTCCCAAAGGCTGCGGCACCCGGTGCCACTCCAGAACTCCGGTTTTGTGTGGACTACCGTGGGCTCAATGCTGTCACCAGGACTGACGCGCACCCCATCCCCAGAGCTGATGAGCTCATTGATCGGTTGGGAGCTGCCCGGTTCCTCAGCACGTTTGATTTGACGTCTGGGTACTGGCAGATTGCCTTAACCGATGGGGCCAAGGAGAGATCAGCATTCTCAACCCCAGAAGGTCATTACCAATTCCAGGTGATGCCCTTTGGGTTGAAGAATGCCCCTGCCACCTTTCAGAGGTTGGTCAATCAGGTGTTGGCTGGGCTGGAGGATTTCAGTGCCGCCTACCTGGATGACATTGCTGTGTACAGTTCCAGCTGGGAAGAACATTTACAGCACCTTGAGAAAGTGTTGAGGGCCCTGCAAGGTGCAGGCCTCACGATCAAGGCCAGTAAGTGCCAGATCGGGCAGGGTTCTGTGGTGTACTTGGGACACCAGGTAGGAAGCGGCCAGGTGGCGCCCCTACAACCCAAGATTTACACCATTCTGGCTTGGGAGCCCCCAAGACCCAGACAGAGGTGAGAGCCTTCTTAGGTCTCACCGGCTACTATAGGAGATTTGTTAAGGGCTATGGCACCATCGTTGCCCCCTTAACAGAGCTGACCTCTAAGAGGCAGCCCAGGAAAGTGATCTGGACTGAGTCCTGCCAGAAAGCTTTTGATGCCCTGAAGGCAGCCATGTGCACGGCGCCCGTGCTCAAGGCACCTGACTTCTCCAAGGAATTCGTCGTGCAGACTGACGCTTCAGAGCATGGTGTGGGAGCGGTGCTCTCACAACTGAACGAAGAGGGCCTGGATCAGCCTGTAGTCTTCCTTAGCAGGAGACTACTTCCCAGGGAACAGAGGTGGAGTGCCATAGAAAGGGAAGCTTTTGCTGTGGTCTGGGCGCTGAAGAAGTTGAGACCATACCTGTTTGGGACTCACTTCCGGGTTCAGACAGACCACAGGCCCCTCAGATGGTTGATGCAAATGAGGGGTGAGAATCCAAAACTGCTGAGGTGGTCCATCTCCCTACAGGGAATGGACTTTACGGTGGAACACCGTCCTGGTACAGAACACGCCAACGCAGATGGTCTGTCCAGGTTCTTCCGCCTTAGTGAAGAGAACTCCAATGGGGTTGGGTAGTTCTCCCTACTTTCAGCTGGAGGGGACATGTGTTAGACTTGGCATCTTTTGGCGTGTTTCCCCTGACTTTTTGCTTTCTGACCCACCGGTTTTGACTCTGTTTTTGCTGGTGTAATGATTCTGCGCACTTTCCTCACTGCTGTCCAGTAGGAAAGTGCAAGTGCTCCTGTATAAAATGTGTTACGGATTGGCGTTTCCATGATTGGCCTATTTGGTTTATGTGTCAGTCCCTTGTAAAGTGCACTGCGAGTGCCAGGGCCTATAGACCAAATGCTGTTGGTGGGCTGCAGCACTGGATTGTGCCACCCAGGCAAACAGCCCGCAAAGTGTAACTCGGGCCTGCCATCGCAGAGCCTGTGCGCAGCCTGGGGCTGCCATGTCAACTTGGCAAGTGCGCACACTTGCAAGTCCCTAAACCTTCCCTTGTCTACATGTTAGTCACCCCTAAGGTAGGCCCAAGGTACCCCTGTGGGCAGGGTGCGTTGTATACGAAAGGTAGGACATGCCCTGGTGTGTGTGGCATGTCCTGATAGTGAATTACAGCCTAGTTCGTTTTCCACTATTGCAAGGCTACCTGTTCCCCATAGGCCAGAACGGGCAGTTTTGATTATTACAGCTTATAATCCTAACTGACCCCGGGAACATGGTAGAAATTCGAGTTTAGTATGCCTGGACTCAGAATGATAAAACGCATCTTTTAGTGAAGTTGGTTTTAACATTCTGTGTTTGAAAATACCCCTTTTAGAAAGTGGGTATTTTCTTGTCTAACCATCCAAGCCTGCCTCTGCGAGGTTGTGTATTCCTTGTCTGGAGTGTGAGTGACAGGGGCTGGGGGATGCCAGGAGACAGGGTGAGTCAGCACAGGGCTGAATAGCAAGATCTACATGTAGATGGGTGGGAGGAGTTGCACCGGGGCCCTGAATAGGACAGTGCCTTCCCTCCACAATGCTGGCTCCATCTCCTGTGGTGCGTCTGATGTCCCTGGCCTACTCACTGAAAGAAGGGACGGAGACTTGTCAACAAAGTGCTCCAGAACTGGTTTGGACTAGGCAAAGGCCTCTCTGCCTTCAGAGAACAAAGGAATTTGGGATATAAATATTGGGGCCCTGACCCCATGAATTTAGATCTCGCTGGAATCAAGGAACCTGCCAAGACGAAGAGCTGGAAGAACTGCCAGGAGGAGTACTGCCCCTTTGCTGTGTTGTTGCTTTGTTGGGTTGGCCTGCAGCTGCTGCTTCTGCCTTGGGCAGGGAAAGGACTAGACTGAACTTTCAACAAACTTGTGCTGAGTATCTCCAAGGGCCTGGAACCGAGCTGGCCTCCTGTTAAGAAGTCTCAGGGACTGCAAAGACTTCACAAGCCTCTGGGTACCGCTTCTGGAACGCTGTTTCAGTTGCCACAGAGGAAGGGAACTGCAACCGACTCCGTCAACCGAATCCATCCCTGACCGGTGACCTGTTTGCACCGCAGACCGCATCGCCCCGCTTCGCACCGCAACACTGGTCTCATCGTAGGCGACGTCCGACGCCGTCAACACCGAGCCGCTGCTTGCACCGTGACCTGTGGGCACCGCAGTTCGCATCGCATCGCTTCACTGAACCAGCCGGACCCGACCGACGCGGACGCTGCAACTGGCTCAAGAGTCGTGACCGCATCGCATTTGGGGCACCGCTCGCACGTCGGCGACGCACCGCTCCGACTCGCACCGCTGTCCGACGCCAGCTCCCGCACGCCGGCCTGGTCGCCTGCATCGCAACCTGTCAGCACCGCATCGAGCATCGTCTCACCCTGCATTGCACGCCTTGGACTCACCGACTCCGTCTGCACGACGCTCATCGAGCCGCTGCCTGCACCGCATCGAAGGACACCGCACCTTGCATCGCTCCGTCTTGCACCGCAACCGCGACGAACGCCGACCGGCTCGTACACTCCGTACCAGCCACAACGAGAAAGGTACTGTGACCGAGTCTGTTCACGACTCTGCTGGCCCGTATCGACGCGGTCGGCTGGAACTGTGGTTTTCAGCATCGCGGTAGGCTCGGACGGAGCTACCGGCTCGTACGAACTTTGTTTTTGAACTATTCCTGCAAAGAAGAAGTTACCTTATCAAGTATTCATTTTTAAAGTATAGTATTGTGGATTTTTGTCGTAATTGGTCTTGTCTTGAGTATATAAAAATTGGTTATTTTTCTAAACTGGTGTGGTGTCCGTTTGTAGTGCTTACACTGTATTACTGTTGGTTATGTGCAAATGCTTTACACACTGGGTCTGAATTAAGCCTGACTGCTGAGGGTGAGCAGGGGTTACTTCACGAGTGTAACACCCTTACCCTGACTAGGAAGAAGGGTCCCTACTTGGACAAAGGTGTAAGCCCTTGCCAACTAGAGATCCCATTTCTATCAATCGCCCTATTCAGATGGATGAGGTAATCGCTGCAATCGCCCATCTCAAAACAGCCAAGTCACCTGGCCCAGACGGCTTCACGCCTTTATTCTATAAGAAATTTTGACAGATTCTCGCTCCCATAATAACTCAGCTTTTTAACTCTTTTCTTGATACTGGGGCTCTGCTCGACTCCTTCACAGAAGCTTCAATTTCGGTAATCTTAAAGCCTATGAAGGACACCCTAGAATGCGCGTCATACCGCCCGATCTGGCTGCTCTATGTGGACACAAAAATATTCACTGGTGTACTGGCAGGACGCATTAACCCATACATGGCGGGGCTCATCGCCCCGGACCAAGCCGGGTTTATTCCAACTAGGCAATGTGGGGACAACACGAAACGCCTCATACACCTGACAGATCTCATTGCCCGCTCCAGACGGGAGGCCCTCCTGCTGTCTGTACGCACATAGAAAGCCTTTGATAGGGTCCATTGGCCATTCCTGATGGAGACGCTCTTTCGCTTCGGCTTTGGGGAACGGTTTCTTGGCTGGATGGGATGCATCTACAACATGCCTAGGGCATCGGTCAGGGTTAACGGTTACTCCTCTAGGTTTTTTCCAGTGCGCGGGGAACACAACAGGGGTGCCCGCTCTCCCCCCTGTTGTTTGCCCTGTACATGGAGCCAATGGCCCAGAGGATCAAAGATAATCCAGAGATCACTGGGATCTGTCTTGGGGCAGACACACACACGATCAGCTTATAAGCTGATGATGTAATCCTATCTCTGACAAACCCGACAGCCTCCCTAACCGCTCTAGTCGACGAGTTCTCCTGCTTTAGTGAGGTATCCGGATTCAAGGTTAATCTTCACAAATCGCAAATACTAAATTTATCCAGGTCCCCGGCCACTGAGGAAGCACTGGTCAGACAATTCCCATTCTCCTGGGCTAGCGATCATATACCGTATCTAGGGATTCTCCTGGCACGTACACTGGCCAAGACTCTAAAAGCCAATTATGGTCCTCTCTTGGAACAGACTAACAAAGCTCTAGCAATGTGGGCGCGGTCTGGTCTCTCATGGGCTTGCCACATTGCTGCAGTTAAGATGACGATTATGCCACGCATTCTCTACATCTTTCAAACTATTCCTCTTGCCCCCCCATCCAACCACTCTGCAGAGCCTTCAACGTGCCATAAATCGCTTTATTTGGGGTGGGAGGCAACCAAGACTCGGTTTCTCCCAAATGGCGAGGACTAAACCCGAGGGAGGGATGGGGGTCCCGGTGGTGTTACAATACTTTCAAGCTTCCCAGCAACGCTTTATTTAAGAGTGGAATCGTCCTCTCTCAGAGAAACACTGGACGTTCATGGATCAAACGATAGCGGGAATAAATCTCTGGCGCGAAATCTGGCTTCCGCGTAAACATAGGGCTTGGGGACTGTACTCCTCCCCTGTCACGGCGACGACCCTAAGGGTTTGGGACGCAAGGGCAATTCGGCATTGGCTTACCTCCTTTCCCTCCCCTATGACTCCGCTGGTTGACAATCCGGACTTTCTGCCCGGGTGTAAGTCGGAGCCTTTTCAGCGATGGCGTGAGAAGGGCTGTAAAAGGGTAGGCTCCCTCTTTGACCAGAACGGAATTATTCCTTTCGATCAACTTCAGAAAGACTCCACAATTCCCGCCTCGGACTACTACTCATATCATCAAGCATGTCATTGGGTCACCTCTCCTGAGATAAGACCAGGGGCCTCACGACGGTTAACACAGTTCGAAAAGTGGCTTGTCACTAAAGAAGACGACAAACGCCTCATATCAGAACTATACACTTTCCTCTCTACAGACACTTCGCCCGCGAAGACTAAAGGACAGATCAGATGGGAGGAAGAAATAGGCAGACCTCTTACAAACAAAGAGTGGCAAGACATTTTTTTATAAAGTGCACCATACAGCTCACGACATTTCAGGCGCAGAGGCTGCTTACAAGGTAGCTGCATACTGGTATCTAACGCCGGCCCGACTCAGTCATTGGAACAAAGACCGTTCAGCCTATTGCTGGCGAGGATGCGGACAGACCGGCTCACTAGTGCACTTGCTCTGGCACTGCCCCAAGTTAGAGAGATACTGGGACCTAATATTACAAGCCATAAATGGACATCCCACGCTTCCGTGCATACATTCTGCTAGGCCTTCCCAACCGCGTGACTTTTCCCTTACGATCCATGAGAGGGAGACAGATAGCTATAGCCCTGAATGCCGTCCGACTGGAGTTGCTGGCTCACTGGGAGTCCGAGAAAGTCCCATATCACTCTGCTTGGCTAAGGCGGTTGTGGGCAGTACTGGGAATGGAGAGACTATCCTTAGTAGCAGACGGCAAAGCAGACGTTTACCTAGAACTATGGGCCCCTTTTATAACTATCCTCAGCAAGGAGTTCAGAGAAGTGACTTGCCCCAAGCTTTTACAAATCTTACGACTCACTGACGCGGACCAACATTCTAAATTACACTAGACTGGATGAGGGCTGAATAGGAGCCCTCACGGGAACCTCCGTACAGGAATAATACGGAATGCGGAGGAGACTGGTGGGGGCAGGGGGGCACTACTCTCTAATGAACTCTTTCTGTATCCTTTTCTCCCTTCTCCTTTTTCTCTCCCCTTCTACATTTTCCTATGGCTTTCTGCCATCTTACAAGTACAGTTAAATGTTGTATAGTTGCCCTTGCATTGCATGAGGCGGGGCTCCAGAGAACCGAGATAATATAGCAAATATCTAGACAAGTAGCTTACTGTAGCTGACTGCTTTCGCTGCCTGCCCCTGAGTTGTTGGCGTTTTGCTGTGTCGGTCTTAAGGGGCCATTACCTCTCATGTCGGCAACTGTCTAATTATCTTCTGAAAGCTCTCCTACTATGCTTCTGTTAACACAAATAAAAAGAGTTCTTCCATAAATATTGTGTATTCACATTCTCTTACATTTCCATATTGTAATTTTAAATCTCTTTACATCCAACAGGAAACCAGCCTTGAATGCACAACTGATTGTGAATAATGACAGTAATCATGCAAACCAAAAAAAGCGGTTAGAAAATATGAGCTCCAATATTCAGGAAAAGATCTGCACAGTCAGAGACTGAGGAACCTGAACATAAACTGATAGATCCTGGAAGAAGCAGTCAAGAGCAATTCAGTGGATGTAAGAGTCTGAGCTGTGCACCTCCACGCAACAGGATAAAGAATGACTTCTAGAAAATTAAGGCAACTACACTGACAAACGACCTCCTGTATAAACAAGCCTCCACCACCAGCTTTGATCATGTGTTTGGTATGAGGTGGATACAGCATTGCTGTGCTTCCTGTAATGATGGCAGACCACCATTCAGTGAGCTAGGTGTATTGTAAATTCTTTCTGGACAAACCAGAGCAACCAGAGAAAAGAACAACGGAGTGGAGCCAGGCAACTGAAGGGTAAAGTAAAGAGGAGTTCTGCTGTCTAAAATACAAACTGATGTCTCAGTTTTGATCTTTATCCGTAACAGTGAAAATCCTCATCCAGTTTAGAGACCCTATCACCCACAAAGAAGCATTACACACATTATGAATGTGACAGGTATTTGGGGACCAGTGTACTTTATTGTTAAACTGGGAAGAAAACCTGCAAAATACCACATAAAATACAGGTTATGTGGGAATAAGACAAGTGTTTAATCGGCCATAATGGCCCATCAGGAAGCACAGTCATGGGATGTGGACAAATATTTATCCTACTCAAAGACACTAACCAAGGGAGAAGTATCAGACACATGCAGCAAGAGCTTCAGTTTGTCTTCAGAACTAAAGCACCCTCAGCAAACGCACATAGGGGAAAAACCATTCAAGTGCAGTGATTGTGTAAAGAGCTTTAGTCAGTTATCACACCCTCAAGTTCATCAACGAACACACACAGGGGGAAAACCATACCGTTGCAATGAATGTGTAATGAGCTTTAGTCGGTTATCACTCCTCCAAGTTCATCAGCGAACACACACTGGGGAAAAGCCATTCAAGTGCAGTGAATGTGTGAAGAGCTTTAGTCAGTTACCACACCTCCAAATACATCAGCGTACACACACAGGGGAAAAACCATACCATTGCAATGAATGTCTGAAGAGATTTAGTCAGTTATCAAATCTTAAAAGCCATCAGCGAACACACACAGGGGAAAAACCATATTGTTGCAATGAATGTGTAAAGAGCTTTAGTCGGTTATCACACCTCCAAGTTCATCAACGAGCACACACAGGGGAAAAACCATACAGTTGCAAGGAATGTGTAAAGAGCTTTAGTCAGTTATCACACCTCCAAATACATCAGCGTACACACACAGGGGACAAGCCATACCATTGCAGTGAATGTGTGAAGAGCTTTAGTCGGTTATTAGACCTCCAAGTACATAAACGAATACACACTGGGGAAAAACCATACCATTGCAATGAATGTGTGAAGAGATTCAGTCTTTTATCAAATCTTCAAAGACATCAGCGAACACACACAGGAGAAAAGCCATACGATTGCAGTGAATGTGTGAAGAGCTTCAGTCGGTTATTAGACCTCCAAGTACATAAACGAATACACACTGGGGAAAAACTATACCATTGCAATGAATGTGGAAGTAGTTTTAGTCAATCCTCAAATCTCAAGATTCATCAGCGAACACACACAGGGGAAAAACCATACCATTGCACTGAATGTGTGAAGAGGTTCAGTCAGTTATCACAACTCCAAAAACATCAGCGAACACATACTGGGGGAAAACCATAAAATTTCAATGAATGTCTGAAGAGATTCAGTCAGTTATCAATTCTTCAAAGACATCAGCAAACACACACAGGAGAAAAACCATACCATTGCAGTGAATTTGTGAAGAGTTTCAGTTGGTTATTGGACCTACAAAAACATAAACGAACATACCACTCACCCACACTTCGCCGGTACTCAACACAGAAAATGCTAACAGCCCTCTCACACACACCTAAAATCAGTTATGCCAGTCGGCCTGAACACCCATACAACAAGTAGTAATGCTGTTGGTTGCTGCCAGGGGGGATGGGGTGGTTTCATTTTTTCCTGGTTATGGTCTATGATTACTATAAAAAATTTAAAGTGCATTATGTGAGTGGAGGATGCAGTACATTGTCATGTGGAAAAATGAATACGAAAGAAGGATTGCCGCAATGTAATATATATACGACAAATGTTCATGATGTGATATGATGCACTGTTACAAATAAAAACAAGTTTTAAAAAAAACGAACACACACTGGGGAAAACCATACCATTGCAATGAATGTGGAAGTAGTTTTAGTGATTCCTCAAATCTCAGGAGTCATCAGCGAACACACACAGGGGAAAAGCCATTCCAATGCAGTGAATGTGTAAAGAGCTTTAGAGGGTCATCAGACCTACAAAAACATATTTGAACACACACTGGGGAAAACCCATACCATTGCAATGAGTGTGGAAGTAGTTTTACTCATTCCTCAAATCTCAGGAGTCATCAGCGAACACACACAGGGGAAAAGCCATTCCAGTGCAGTGAATGTATGAAGAGGTTCAATAAGTTATCAAGCCTACGGTGCCACCAGCGAACACACACAGGGAAAAAACCATATGATTGCAATGAATGTGGAAATAGTTTTAGTCATTACTCAACATTAAGGAATCATCAGCGAACACACACAGGGGAACAAACATTCAAGTGCAGTGAGTGTGTGAAGAGCTTTAGTCATTTATCACACCTACAAAGACATCAAAAAACACACACTGGGGAAAACCCATACCATTGCAATGAATGTGGAAGTAGTTTTAGTGATTCCTCAAATCTCAGGATTCATCAGCGAACACACACAGGGCAAAACCATTCAAGTGAAGTGAATGTGCAAAGTGCTTTAGTTGGTTATCAAAGCTACAACGTTATCAGCGAACACACACAGGGGAAAAGCCATGTAAGTGCAGTGAATGTGTGAAGAGCTTTACTCGATTAGAAAACCTACAAAGACGTCAGCAAACAAATAATGGGGAAAACCAATATAATTGCATTGAATGTGGAAGTAGTTTTAGTGACCCTTCAAAATTAAGGAATTATCAGCTAACACACTTAGGGTAAAAGCCATTCAAGTGTACTAAATGTGAGAAGAGCTTTAGTCGATTATCAATTCTATGAAGACATCGGAAAACACAAATAGGGGAGAAACCATACCATTGCAGTGGATTTGGAAGTAGTTGTGGGAAGGATTTTCTGCTAACTACACGGATTAGTGATAAAACCTATAAACACAACACACTTAAATATGTTTAACAAGCACAGACTGGAGAATATTTGTAGCTGATTTTGGCGTTTAGTCATTTTGTGCAACAACCGGTTCAATGACAGCTGCTAGAGAACAATGTCCAAAGGCACAAGAAGTCAAAGTAAGAAAATGTGACCTGTAACTGTGAGAGATAATGCTTGCAGTGCACAACATTTACCTCCAAAGCCCTGACACAGGAGAAATGATGCTCATTTCAATCATCACATGCATCTGTAAATGCACCCACCATAGTGGCACTTCCGAAGAGGTATCCAATATCAAGCTGGACCCTTGGGAAATTTGCTGGCTCACCACTGACTATGTAAATGATTCACGGTCAGTTTAATTGTATGTGAATATATTTTAGACGTTCCTTATTTACAGAGAATCAACCAACCAACTCCTGACTGGTGAAAGAACAGAATCAGTGCATGATGGCAAAATTCTTGATCAGAGAGAGAGCTGTTGAAAAGTTTAGTTCTTAATAGGTTTCTGAAAGCTAGACGGTTAGAATTGAGCGGTAAAGATTGAATCTTGAGCAGTGAAGAATTCCAGCTCTTAGAGTTCAGAACTATCGACTCCCCGCTTTACATTTCTTGAACCTCGGCACTGGAAAATAAATCTGGATTCAGAAGTAAAGGTACACACAAGATACTGAGTTTTGGCACAAATGATATTCAGGTTTGTGTTTACAAGCAAAAAGAAACCCTAGATTTATAAACTGCAGGTGAATGAATGGACATATAAAGTGCTGCCTCGTGAGCAAAGAGTGAAACTTTGTGATGCAGTTGGGACGTCCTCAGACCACAAATAAGATAGATCGTAGCATTCTGAATCATCTGTAATGTGCTTTTGTGTTGCTGGAGCTGCCAAATATGCAGTGTTTTCATAGCCCAACCTTGCTTAAAGGAAGGAGTTCACCGATATAATATGCATATCAGAAGAAAGGATACATCTTCAGTAGCCAAAGATAGTAGAAACTAATGCTTTCCACCGAGTTCATTTTAACAAAGTGCTGAGTCCCGGAAGTTCTTCCTGCTGCCGACCATCATCATCATCACCACACCACCACACAGCCAGTCAGGAACAGGAACGAGACTGCTCTTCATCACACCCATCCTTATACATAACACACTACAGGGGTTTGCTCCAGGGTCAAACTCACTTTACTTTCACGTCAACAGGAACGAGTTCTAAACTGGACAATTTATATTTAGGAACAAGTGGTTTGTACGGCCACTAGTGGCATAATAAATTTGAAACCCAATACTTTATAGATCTGTATTAATGATACATAACCAAAGATCCAAACACCACCTATGTATGGACATCCAAAAGCCTTTAAAAACCACACTACAGAGGTGTTTACCAGAATCAAACTCAATTTACTTTAACATTAACATGAACTAAATTATGATACAGCAAGAACAATCATGATGCTATGAAATGTACACAATGATGACTAGATTTTACATATTAATATGAAATGTATGTTTTTTGATATGTAATAAAACAACAAATTTATTTGAATTCATGGTATTTGACTGCTGATTGTATAGAAGGAGATCTTAAATGTGATGTATTCCCTAAACTATAAAGATAATTTGTGATGTCTGCAAGGAGCCTAGTTTATTTGGCAATACAGGGGTCAAATCTCGATAGCATGACTGCTTTCAGCAGGGAGTCTGGCACAGATGGTATTAGAGGGGACTATTCTCCCCAGTGTGCCTTCTCTTAGAGTCAGAGGCGGTTTTTTGCTTGAGATGGTACTACGTCTCCTTCTGTGTTAATGAAGAGAGAACTGCTACCTGTAATACTGAGATCTGGGCTTCACTCCTGTTTTTGGAACTTAATTAAGTCATTTTTACCCAATCAATACCTGATGTATTTAGGAAAGCTTAAAATATGTCTGTATCCTAGCACTCCTCTTGTTAATAATTCATTAAAAAAACATAGAATGTTAAGTTCTTGAAAGAAGTGTGCCATACAAGGGATTTAAACATGAATTTGTCAAATACAAAACTGACTTTTTTTTTTTTTAGGTTCTTATATAGCACTTCTTTATCTAATGATGTCTGATGGGTTTTCTTCGAGAGCCCTTTCTCCTTCGGAAGAAGTTTTCCATCGACAGACCCAATGGGATTTCCTATGAAAGGCTGACAATCCGTCCAACTCTAAACAGGGCTGGTGGAAGGACCGTTGGTTTGTCTGGTATAACGCTTTGTTGCATTTTTGATAGAGTGCCCTGAATCCAGCCCGTCTTTCAGTAGTGATTTTTCTATTTTGAGTTACATTTGAAGACTGTCCCGCTCATTTATAGTTTGACAGGTAGCTCAGGGTCTGCCAGAGGAACAGGCGTAACAACTTCCACTACCCTGTTGGACTACCGTCCACCATATTTAGCGATCTCCACCAACCTGGCTATCCCCGTGTCTTCAGAGGAGCAACAGGAGCTCCTCTAAAAGCATCTAAAGTTTGCTGAGTGGCTGCCATGTTTCACATGGTTGCCCAACAGACTTTTTTTGTTTTACTCCTAATGTGAGAGTTTGCTTTTTGTAAAACCAACAAATAATGTACTAGATACACAGAGCTTTCCACAAGGGAGTCTGGGTCATTTTTTCCTGGTTGTTTTCTGTTTGAGACAGCCAGTCTTTTCATAGTGTTCCTGGAGAGAAACAAGTAGGTCAGAATGCCTACCATTAGTAGGGCGGACGGTCTGATGTACTTACACCAACAGCCCCAGGTATGTCGGTCATTGTTGTGAGGGTTCCTGAGGTTCTGACCTCTGTTCAAACAGAGGGGAATAGTGATAGATTGTGTAAAACCAGTGTGCTGTTCTCTAAGGCTGTGCTGTTGCATCAAATGATGTGTAAAAGCAGTGTGCCACCCTCCGAGGCTGTGCTTCGGCTGCATAAAGACTTATGTAAAACCATTGTGTCTCCAAACACTTGCTGCCGACTGCGGCATCATAGTGTCAACCTTCTACCTGGGATCCTATTGGTTTGCTGCCGACTGTGGCGGCATAGTGTTCACCTTCTACCTGTGAACATATCTGTTTGCTGTCGACTGCGATGACATAGTCTCCACCTGCACTGCGGCCTCACCTGGGATCCTATCTGTTTGCTGCCGACTGCGGCGTCATAGTGTCCACCTTCTACCTGGGATCCTATCTGTTTGCTGCCGACTGTGGCATCATAGTGCCTACCTTCTACCTGGGATCAATCAATCAATCAGGGGTTTATAAAGCGCGCTACTCACCCGTGAGGGTCTCAAGGCGCTGGGGGGATTGGGGGGATGCAGCTCCGGATCAGTCGAAGAGCCAGGTCTTGAGGCTTTTCCTGAACGTGTTCAGAGTGGGGGAGCATCTGATGCTGACTGGGAGCTCGTTCCAGGTCTTAACTGCGAGGTAAGAGAAGGCTCTTCCGCCTGCTCTGGTTCTGCGGATGCGTGGGGTCTCTGCCAGGGCGAGTTCGGCGGAGCGGAGGTTCCTTTTGGGTACGTGGAAGGAGACTTTCATTGAGGTATTTGGGTCCGATGTTGTGGAAAGATTTGGAGGCGTGGGTTAGCAGCTTGAAAGTTATTCTCTTCTCGATGGGGAGCCAGTGGAGGTCTCGTAGGTGCTGGGTCATGTGCTCGTGTCGTGGGGTTCCGAGGACGAGTCTGGCTGCGGTGTTCTGGATGGTCTGGAGCTTGTGTAGCAGAGTTTTGTTGATTCCGGCGTAGATCGCGTTTCCGTAGTCCAATCTTCTGGTTATGAGTGCGTGGGTGACTGTCTTTCTGCAGTCGGGGGGGATCCACTTGAAGGTCTTGCGGAGGATGCAGAGGGAGTTGAAGCAGGAGGAGGTGACTGCATTGATCTGGCGGGTCATCGTGAGGGAGGAGTCTAGAATGATGCCGAGGTTCCGGGCGTGGTCTGTCGGGGTGGGTGGGTTTCCGAGGGCAGGGGGCCACCAGGAGCTGTCCCACGCAGAGGGGGAGGGTCCGAGGATGAGGACCTCTGTCTTCTCTGAGTTCAGTTTTAGGCAGCGGTCTCTCATCCAGGCTGCCACATCTTTCATTCCTTCTTGGAAGTTGAGTCTGGTGCCTTCGGGGTTCTTTGTGAGAGAGAGGGTGAGCTGGGTGTCGTTGGCGTAAGATACTATACTGAGCCCGTGCTGTCTGACAATGGCGGCCTATCTATTTGCTTCCAACTGTGGCCTCATAGTGTCCGCCTTCTACCTGGGATCCTATCTGTTTATCGCCATCATTATGAGACGCAGGAGCTGCAGAAAGAAGGGCATGAGGATTTATTAATAATGTGTTGTTATTAAAATGTTACAGATCACAATGACAAGTTGCAATTCAGTCAAACTGACACTTAAATGCTGTGGCTCTGTCACTATTGTGGCAAATATCTCAAGCTACCTAGCTTCTTCATCTAAGTCTTACAGAATGGTGAACACACGTAGATCAACCATTGTATACACCACGCTTTGTTGATGGGAAACCTGTGGGGGAGCATCCAGTAATTTGACTATTAAAAAGGAATAAGGATAAGTAGACCTCCTTTGCCGAAATATCAAATGTTATGATATGGTAACGTAGTCTTTATTGTGTTAAATGCCTGGCTTGAAAATCCCGATCTCTTTCTGATAGGTCTATCAGCTAAATTGACCATAAGTTTGCGTTTCAGACAGCAATCCTATGGATGTTTTGGCTAGGCAGTGTTCTTCTGGAATTCTGTTCTCAATTTCCAGCTCTACAAAACATTTTTAACACCAGTGGATTATCCTGCCTTTCCTGAGCGACCAAATCTCTGTGTAGCTTGATGTCTTAAAGAGTAGGAACCTGGAACATCGGGTTTCAGAATGCTTGATTCTCAAATCCTTATTTACTTTAGGAACCTTCATTGTCCTGTATCCTCTGCTAATCTTTCCAGACGGGTTACGTGGTCCATGTGTCATGTCTTTTAGGATAGTTTAATCATGTATACCCCATTTTACATACATTATCCCATCCATACGACTATAACAATTCTAAACAGGTGACCTTCTACCTAATAGCTTGCTCCTGTCTCTTCGACACCAGGCTCTTAGTCTTCTATCAGAATACCGGTACCTGACGTACATAAACATGTCCCCAGGCAAGGCAGATTTATTCTGTATATGGGGCATGACTTTTTTTCCATCCCCGGCCAACAGCTAGCTGTGCATGATCGCACTTGTTTAGAAAAGCATTGGTGGTTGTTTTCAAAACATTTATGATTGTTTTCAAAACACCCATAATTGTTTTAGAAACATATCGATTCTAGAAAAAACCCTGGAGTGATCACTTTAGTATAAAAGACCCTCACTCCCCCCTACAAATCAGAGGAGAATTCCTTCCAAGCTGACACGGGTCCTGCTTGCTGAATCTTCGCACGCAGTGGTCTGACATCCCTTGCGGGCTGTCATCCTCGGAGCAGAGACGGGTCCTTCATTCTCAACCATCAGGTGAGGGGCTGGTTCATCCCTAGGGGTTTCTTGGCTACAGATACACTTAGAGATATGCATATACACCTACACATCCAGGCTCAGCTAGGTACACTTAGGCAAACTACTTAGGGCGCACATTTTAGAAATATGCAAGTGCTACTATTTTTATCTGTACTGCTTATGTTAATCTTATTAGCACTATGGTGGAAATGTATCTACTATTTACTATATTGGTACTAGCAATCTCTCGTATGCTTCTGCCTCCTGATTGTTGCAGCACATATGTTTTACAGAAGGCTGATGCTGGACCAATAAATTCTTATTGAAACTTCCTAATCGCCATCCTGTGTATTTTCTGAGTGAAAACAAGCATGAGTGTCTGAGCGAAACGTACTGTACTGTTTTCCGCGATCCCTGAGTAATCAGGGTTGTCATGTTCAGTGGTTGCCAGAGACTACATACACCACTGTAGAATACAGGGGGGTGGTAGTGGCACTGTAGAGCTAGCTCGTCTAACGGCTGACATATCCTGTGGGGGAGTTTGAAAGCGGTTGGGACACCAAGCCCTCAGTTTAGGTCATCCAAAACGCGCAGGTCCTGGGGATTCCTAGGAACTACACAACATGGCGCTGCCAACATTGGTTTGGTCCTTATATTAACTGTATAAATCTGAGTAGTTCAGTCGGCCCTACTCACACTTTTCAGAGACGTCTGAAGTGAGGAGGGAATCCACCTCAGCTGAGCAGATATACTATGTGTATTGGCTGAAGGTTTAAACCAGCATGTCAGAATAAACGGTTCCCACATTGTGCAAAACCGTCCCTCTTAACTTATTCCTTCTCTTAAAAAATGACTGAACCCGCGAGTAGCTCGGGGAAAGATGAATTTGCAAACGCTGTTAACATCACAGAAAACTGCAGACATGCAGTAACTATAAAATTGTTAGAACACGGCGTACCTGCAACAGGTGTCTATGTTACCTTCGTGAGTGAGGCACACGGGGTATTCGGATCAGAGGTATTCTATTCTTGGGTTTGGTTCCCACCAGCAGATCCACAAACTAGATTGTTCCACACATACATTGTAGTTGAACCACTGGAAGAATGCATTCCATACGAAGACATTGAAGTCCCATTAACGTACCAGCATCACAAAAACTGGTTTAAAGGCGCCCTCCCACACACAACATCTGTCGTGAGACTCGGTCCGCTCAGCATAGACGGAGCGACCTGGCCTGTCTTAGCGACATATACTCCACATCCTGAGATAGATACACTACCAGTGGATAAAGTCCGTACAATATGCAAAGATATAGTCAGGCTATACAGACACATTGTCCAGTTCGTTATGCGAACATTAACAGTCCAACCTGCAAGAAATGCTCCAGTTGGTCCACATCAGACCACACCTACAATTAACCCACAAACACTGAAATCAGTAATAGGGACAATTCCTTCCAAACAGGAGCAAATTCCGTTCTGGATAGCACAAAACATTGCACAGCTGGAGGCAGTATTTCCCCATACGGGTCACAGGAAAAACATAGAATGCTAACCATTTGGTTGCCAATGGGGATGGTTCCATCGATCGAGGATTGTACCACTTGGGGAAAAATCTTTGCGGCCGTTTATGTCAGAGTACACGGTACCCCTTCGTTAATGGTTGATCCTAATGTATTGAAACAGATACAGAACGCGTACGGGGCAGGACCTGCCCTGGACTTGGGAATGAAACTGATGGGTAATTTTGCCCAAGTCTCTGCAATTATGCTGAGCAACATAAAGGGGGAGGCAGCAGCAGTGGCCATACACAGCTGCCTAAGAGAAACAGCACCTATCAATAGCGAGCGAGAATTACCAAAAATTATCGAAGAAACTTATGCTGCATTAGGTAGAGATAATTTGGGAACCAAAGCAGGGAAGCCACAAATGGCAGGTAGTCCCGACAAGGACAACTCGAAGCAAGCACCCGCTTCTTCTAAAAATAATTCAGAAAAGAATTCTCGCTCAAGGGGTGGTTCTCCCCAATGGGAGTCCTCTGAAAAGAGGTACAACCTTACGAATCGTGATAACATTAGGAAACCTGATAGGTATCAGGCCACTGATACACGTTCCTTTCTTTCCTTTCAGGGTTCATCAAATAACTCGGAGAGGGAAGGGCGATCAGAACAAAAGCAAGAAGATCGACCAAAAACTAAAAGGGAAACACATCACACTTCAAATTACATTATTAAACAGGAAGAGCACCTAAAGCAAAGCCTCAATTCAAAAAGAAGAAAGTAGCTGGCTTAAAAATTAGACATGCCCAGGTTAGTAAGAACTCAGCTTCTGAACGGGGAATGGGCTCTGACGATGCTAGACAGCGCGGCAGAAGTAACAATAGCTCTCCGGAAGCTGAAGGATTTTCTGGTGACAGCAGTATTGAATGAATACATCACGGTGGAAACACCTGATTCAAGAGTTAGGGTCCCACATTGATTACACGAAATTACGCAACAAATAGAGGGGGACAGCTCAAGAAAAGTAAAAGGTCTCTTTTGGGAGAACCTAACATTTGGATATGAAGTACTGCTAGCAGAACAAGATTGGCCGCCAGAATTTGTGATGGAGTGCACAAGAGGGGAAATCGTCATTTTGCCTGCTTTCTCCTACCTCGTTCCAGAATCTCTAAAACATTCATACACACAGGAGTGGACGCTAGCGCTAGCACCGGCATTATAACGCAACCATGTAGCGTGGGACGTGGAGTCTACTCACCACGAAATCCCATTAAAATCAATTCCAAATCCACAGAGGCAGTACCCTATTATAAATTATGCAAAAAGACAGGTGAAAAAAATCTTAGACCAACTTGAATACCAAGGAGTGATTAAGACTTGCACCTCCCCGATGAATAATCCTTTGTTTCCAGTAATGAAACATGACAATTCATATCGTCTGGTTTTAGATTACCGGCATTTAAACACATGCACGAGAACATTTGCAGTTCAGAATGCACATAGTGCCGCACTAATGAATAACATTGTGCGAAAAAAATACAAAACAACATTAGATATCTTGAATGGATTCTCCTGCCAAAATATAGTTCCAGACAGCAGATAGTTGACAGCATTTTCTGCCCTCAGCACTCAGCGTCACTTTCGTCATTTGCCTCAAGGGTATAAGAACAGCCCCGTGCTATTCTCGACAATAGTGTCAGAAATATTACAAACATGCGACGAAGAGGCTGTGTCCTATGTAGATGACATCTATCTGATGGATGATGAATTACTTGAACACTTCAGCAGGATGAACAACATAATTGTGGGATTCGCCAATTTGGGCAACAAATTAAATTTTAAGAAATCTAAAATTGCCTATCTCAGTGTCCTGTTTTTGGGATATGAGCTCTCAAGTGAAGGCAAGAGCCTGGCAGCCAACTTTTTAGAATAGTGCGCGCTGCTCCAAACTACAAAGAATCTCAAAGGTTTGCAATCCATATTAGGATTTCTACATTTTGGCAGAACATACATTTTAGATTATGCAGAAAGAGTAAAACCTTTCTATGACTTAATCAGACCGGATTTCACACCACATCAGTGGACACAGCAACACACAGATACTTTACGTTCAGTTCAGGCTGACATGATAGCATCTAAACACTTGCACACACGTGTAAATTGTACAAACTTGGTGATCCGGGTCCTCCCCGGTTTATCAGGATATACTTACATCACTTTCAATTAAGTTGAGACAGTTCCAATTGCATACAAATCACATTTGTACCCAAATGCTGAAATTCGATTTGCAGCAACTGAAAAAATACTGACAGCAGTACAGACTGCTGTAGTGAGAGAAAGAGCACTAGCACAGGAGAAATGCATTATTGTTGTAACCCCGGTACCAACTTTAAAAGCTGTTACCAAAGCAAGCACTCCAAATGCAAAAGCACTACATCCACGATGGATACAATGGGCTAATTCTCTCACTGCAACGGATTTAGATTACAGATACGATTCTACATTAAAAACACAAGCATTCCTGCAGTACAAACTGCTCTGCCATGGAAAACAACTTTGCTGAACCGCGAGACTGACGGAAGCACACATTCGCACGTTGCATGCCGCAAACATCGGAATAATACTAGCGATGGTCGACACCTATGGAGATCGCTTGGGAGACTCATAGTCGTCTACACGTCGTCTGTTTCTCGGGAACCCCATTTTAAATCATAAAGAGAGAATACCAACCCATTCATGTCCTGGTAATTCCTGAAGACTCAGTTGCCAACCGCCAGCAAACAACATTAATAAGCAGCCTTAACACAAGTGAATTTTTAAATCCTAAATAAGGTTTCATATTACACATGGCTACCTGATGAAGGCACAAAGCCGAAACGCGTGTAGGATTACATCCTTAGCCATGACATATATGAATGTCCCTGTTTGTATCTATGTATTTTCGAAACCAACAAAAAAGAATAATCAGGTCTGAAATAAGTGACACTGTCTGTATAGAATAGTGAACACATTGTATTCAAATTACTGATTCAACTGACAATTGATTTCATTTGATTGACTACACATTTATATCAATTCAAATTGAAGAGTCACTATCTGAGTAAGACTAGCATCATTAGACAGACTAGTGTATTTGTAACAGCATGTCGAAAATGCCTAGAACATTTTTATAATCATGTAATGCATATATCATTGCTGGTTGTCTTTTTATAAAATATATGAAAAAATAAGAAGAAAAAAACTTTTATACTAAAAAATGATGAATGAACAAAGTAAAAAAATAAAAAAATCAATAAATCTATAGTTGTTGATATCAAATAACTTTTGGGAGGTTGCATAATTGCTTATGTTAACCCCTTCGCTGCTAGGCCTTTTCCCCCCCTGTGCTAAGCCTTTTTTTGGCTATTTGGGGTAGTTCGCGCTTAGGCGCCTGTAACTTTTTGACCACATAAGGTATCCATGCCAAATTTGCGTCCTTTTCTTCCAACATCATGGGGATTCTAAAGGTACCCAGGGTTTGTAGATTCCCCTGGAGGGGACCCAGAAATTAGCCAAAATACAGCTAAATTTAGTTTTTTGGGGGAAAAATGGGAAAAAAGTGCTGCAAATGAAAGCGTCTGGGTTTTTCCCTGCAAATGGTATCAAAAAGGGTTTGTGGGGCTGAAATCACCATTTTCCCAGCTTTTAGGGAATGACAGACTTTTGTCAGAAAACCAATTTTTTTTACAGTTTTGGCATTTTTCTGGGACATAGCCTATTTTTGTGCTTTCAACCTCCTCCTTCCAGTTAATGGTAGAAATGGGTATGAAATCAATAATGGATCCTGGAAAGCTATACATTTTAGTAAAGTTGACAAAAATCTGAATTCAGCAAGGGGTCATTTGTGTAGATCCTTCAAGGTTTCTTTATAGAAACTAACCGTTAAATATAGGAAAAATTGAAAATTAGTTGAAAAAAACAGCCTTTTGTGTTAACGTTTTCACCTGTAACTTCTTCTAATTATGACAGCTCTGTGAAAGCAATATACTGTTACATCCGCGGGACCTTACTGGTTGTGGGGATATGTAGGACTTGTAGGTTCACCAAGAAGCCGACGAACCCAGAGCCAAAAACTGAGCAGCGACTTGCAATGGTTTTTTATTATGTACCGGGTATATAGCAATTATTCTGGGAAAATGTATACATGGAAAAATCGATATGAAAGACACCTATGTATTTCTGAAATGGGAACAAAATATAGAGTTTAGAAACAGTAGATATTTGCACATTTCCGAAATTGGGAATACTCATACAAGCATGAGAATTATCGGTCATTTTTCAAAATGACTTCTTTTTTACATATTGTCTTTCATTTGGAAGGCAGAAATGCATTGAAAGTCAATAGGTAATAACAGTTGCTTTACAAATCTGAATTACCCTAAGTCTCCAGATAAAAATGGTACCTCACTTGTGTGGGTAGGCATAGTGCCCACGACAGGAAACGGCTCAAAACACAACGTGAACACACCACATTTTCACAATGAAAAATTACCCTTTTTTTGCAAAGTGCCTAGCTGTAGTTTTTTAACCCTAGCTCTGTCGGCACCTAGGGAAACCTAGCAAACCTATACATTTTTTAAAACTAGACACCCAGGGGAATCCAGGATGGGGTGACTTGACTGCCTCTCACCAGGTTCTGTTACCCAGAATCCCTTGCAAACCTAAAAAAATGTCAAAAAAACCCACATTTTCCTCACATTTCTGTGGTGGAAAGTTCTGGAATCTGTGTGGATCCACAAATTTCCACACACCCCGCGTTCCCCAAAGTCTACCGAGAAAAATGGTACCTCACTTGCATGGGTAGGCCTAGTGCACGCGACAGAAAACGGCGCAAAATGCAACGTGGACACACCACAATTTCACAGTGAAAAATGACCCTTTTTTTGACAAAGTGCCTAGCTGTAGTTTTTGAACCCTAGCTCTGCCGGCACCTGGGGAAACCTAGCAAACCTATACATTTTTGAAAACTAGACACCCAGGGGAATCCAGGATGGGGTGACTTGACTGCCTCTCACCAGGTTCTGTTACCCAGAATCCCTTGCAAACCTAAAAAATTGACCAAAAAAACACATTTTCCTCACATTACTGTGGTGGAAAGTTGTGGAATCTGCGTGGATCCACAAATTTCCACCCACCCCGCGTTCCCCAAAGTCTTCCGAGAAAAATGGTACCTCACTTGTGTGGGTAGGCCTAGTGCCCGCAACAGGAAACGGTGCAAAACGCAACGTGGACACACCACAATTTCACATTGAAAAATGACCCTTTTTTGGCAAAGTGCCTAGCTGTAGTTTTTGAACCCTAGCTCTGCCGGCACCTAGGGAAACCTATACATTTTTGAAAACTAGACACCCGGGGGATTCCAGGGAGATATGGCTTGCGTGGATCCCCCAACGTTTCCTTACCCAGAATCCCCTGCAAACCTCAAATTTAGCTGAGAAAAATCACTTTTTTCACACATTTTTGTGTGGGAAAGTTGTGGCATCACCGGGCTGACACACATTTCCTACCACCCAGCGTTTCCCCAGGTCTCCCAATAAAAATGGTGCCTCACTCGTGTGGGAGGCCCAAGTACCCGCGACAGGCAAGGGCCCAAAACGTAGTGAGGCAACATCAAAATTGCCTATCTCAAAACAACCTGGTTTTGCAAGGGGGGTCAACTGGGTTTTTGGCCCCGTGCTCGGCAGCCATCTAGGGAAACCTACCAAACCCACACATTTCTGAAAACTAGACACCCGGAGGATTCCAGGGAGGTATGGCTTGCGTGGATCCCCCAACGTTTCCTTACCCAGAATCCCCTGCAAACCTCAAATTTAGCTGAAAAAATCACTGTTTTCACACATTTTTGTGTGGGAAAGTTGTGGAATCACCGGGCTGACACAAATTTCCTACCACCTAGCGTTCCCCGGGTCTCCCGATAAAAATGGTGCCTCACTCGTGTGGGAGGCCCAGTACCGCGACAGGCAAGGGCCCAAAACATATTGAGGTAACATCAAAATTGCCTATCTCAAAACAACCTGGTTTTGCAAGGGGTCACCTGTGTTTTTGGCCCCGTGCTCGGCGACCATCTAGGGAAACCTACCAAACCCACACATTTCTGAAAACTAGACACCCGGGGATTCCAGGGAGGTAGGGCTTGCGTGGATCCTCAACGTTTCCTTACCAGAATCCCTGCAAACCTCAAATTTAGCTTTAAAAAATCACTTTTTTCACACATTTTTGTGTGGGAAAGTTGTGGCATCACCGGACTGACACAAATTTCCTACCACCCAGCGTTCCCCCGGGTCTCCCGATAAAAATGGTACCTAACTCGTGTGGGAGGCCCAAGTACCCGCGACAGGCAAGGGCCCAAAACATTTTATGATAGGCAATTTTGATGTTGCCTCAATACGTTTTGGGCCCTTGCCTGTCGCAGGTACCATTTTTATCGGGAGACCCGGGGGAACGCTGGGTGGTAGGAAATTTGTGTCAGCCCGGTGATGTCACAACTTTCCCACACAAAAATGTGCAAATAAAGTGATTTTTTTCAGCAAAATTTGAGGTTTGCAGGGGATTCTGGGTAAGGAAACGTTGGGGGATCCACGCAAGCCATCCCTCCCTAGAATCCCCCGGGTGTCTAGTTTTCAGAAATGTGTGGATTTGGTAGGTTTCCCTAGCTGGCCGCCGAGCACAGGGCCAAAAACCCAGGTGACCCCACTTGCAAAACCAGGTTGTTTTGTGATAGGCAATTTTGATGTCGCCTCACTACATTTTGGGCCCTTGCCTGTCGCGGGTACTTGGGCCTCCCATGCGAGTGAGGTACCATTTCTATTGGAATACTTGGAGAAAGGCGGGGGATAGGAAAGTTGTTTCTTTCTGCAGCGTGAAAATTTTGGCACAATAATGCAAGGAAAATGTGACAGACATTTTGAGGTTTGCAGGACATTGTGGGTAAGATAACGTGTTGATATCCACAAGAGAGACATCACCATGTACTCCCATGGGTGTTTAGTTTACGACAATATCTACAGTTAGTAGGTTATTCTTAGATGGAATGTACACCTTGGCAGAGAGACTAAAAAGACAAAGATTACTGCACAGCCATCTATTCCTCAAGCACACACACATACTGGTTGGATTTGGCACGAGGGCGAGTGATGGTTCAGTATATAAAATTTTATTAACAAGAGATTTCACAAAAATGAAATGCACTGTCAATAATTAAAAGGACAAAAACTGAACCAGTGACTCGCAGCTCGTGAGCTGTAAAGCCACGGCAAGGCACCAACCGCTTTACACACAAGACCATTCACACCACCAGGCACAAAACCAACACATTACAACACTCACTAAAAGGGACAAGGTATACCCTGCTTGAGAAAGACAGAAAAGACAAAAATTTCTGCACAACCACCTATTCTTCAAGCACACAGACATACTGGTTGGATTTGGCACGAGGGTGAGTGATGGTTCAGTATATACAGTTGTATTAACCAGAGATTTCACAAAAATGAAATGCACTGTTAATAATTGAAAGGACGAGAAACTGAACCATTGACTCACAGCTTGTGAGCTGTAAAGCCACGATAAGGCACCAACCGCTTTACAGGCCATTCATACACCTTTCATATGTGTGACACATACAAAACCATTCACACCGCCAGCCGCGGGCCCAGCACATTACAACACTCACACCAGCAGACAGCACCATTCAAGGGCCCATCACTTTCACACGCCCACATTCCTGACACAGCAACCACACCAGCTCATGGATTGCGTGGAGTGGCGTTTAGCTAGCAGTGTGTGTAGTGACCAGCAGCAAGTCACTACTCACACACCGCCAGCCAAGCGCCCGTCCACACACACCGCCACCCAAGCGCCAATCCACGCACACTGCCAGCCAAGCGCCAGTTCACTCACCGCCAGCCAAGCACCAGTCCACGCACACCGCCAGCCAAGCATCAATCCACACACACCGCTAGCCAAGCACCAATCCCCACACACTGCCAGCCAAGCGCCAATCCCCACACACCGCCAGCCAAGCGCCAATCCACGCACACTGCCAGCCAAGCGCCAGTCCACTCACCGCCAGCCAAGCACCAGTCCACACACACCGCCAGCCAAGCGCCAATCCACGCACACCGCCAGCCAAGCATCAATTCACACACACCGCCAGCCAAGCGCCAATCCACACACACCGCCGGCCAAGCGCCAATCCACGCACACCGCCAGCCAAGCGCCAGTCCACTCACCGCCAGCCAAGCTCCAGTCCACTCACCGCCAGCCAAGCGCCAGTCCACGCACACCGTCATAAATGTTTTTTAAACAAGAAAGAAAACACAAACAAATTGCAACTAAATACAAAACTATAACTACAAAAACAACAGCAGTACCTGAATACATCATTCTATTGCCAAACGTTAAACTGAACTATATAAAACCATACAGACCAGGCAGTACACTATTAGACTCATGGTTGCTCCCAAAAACTCTTTTGAGTGTGATACAATCTGAAACATGTGGGCACACACAGCCCAGGATTAGAAGGACAATCGGCACAGTGCATACGACTCTCCTTCCGCACACCTCTTCGCAAGCAGACTCTACATCTCTTACAGGGATTGGTTTTTTTGGGCGTGGGAGGAATTAAATCAGGAAAGTGGCGATCTTTCAATCTAGCCACATCCTCCACCACTCCAACTCTAGAAACACTTGCCTGTTCCACAACATCAAGGCTGCCTATCACAGACTCCTGAAACTGAACAAAAGTCAACTTTGACGCAGGAGAACACTCCTTGAACACAACAAAAGCATTGAAAGTTGCTAAATTGAAGAGATGGATGGCCAACTTCTTATACCAAATGTAAGCCTTACGAATAGCAGTGTAAGGTTCCAACCTCTGATCTACTCTATCAACACCACCCATGTGCTTATTGTAGTCTAAAATGCACACAGGTTTGCGCACTTCAGCAATATGACCCCAAACAGCCACAGCTGAAGTACTCTCATCATGGATGGTAGTCTGCATGTACACATCCCTCCTGTCCACAAATTTCACAGCTAGTAGTTCATCACTACGCAAGGAACTGCATTGTCCCCTCTGAAGTTTTTTGCAAACAAGCTCTTTTGGATAACCTTTACGGTTAGAGCGGATTGTGCCACAAGCAAAAGTGTCCACTTTGAACAATTCCTTAAACAATTGCACAGCAGTGTAGAAGTTATCAAGGTACAAATGGTGGCCTCTGTTAAACAGTCCTCTAGCAAGATCCCACACAATTTTCTCTGAAACTCCAAAAGTGGACGGACAACCAGGGGGTCAATAGTGGAATCCCTACCAGTGTACACATGGAAATTAAAAACATATCCTGTCCTACTCTCAGACAACATATACAGCTTAATTCCATAACGTGCCCTCTTGCTAGGAATGTACTGCCTAAAACCAAACGGCCCTTGAACAGGACCAAAGACTCATCAATAGATATTTCTTTCCCTGGAGTATAGATCTCTGAAAATCGATCTACAAAGTGATCAAGAACAGGCCGAATCTTAAAAAGACGGTCACAGTCAGGGTGATCTTGTGGCAACGCCAAAGCATTATCAACAAAATGCAGCATCCAAAGCAAAGCTTTTCGCACTAAAAACCAACCTGAACGGTCCTTTGGAGTAGAATAGTCACTCAAAAACATATTTTCGAGTTGATTTAGCTGCTTCTAGAGAATAGAATCTGCTCGAGAAGCAGCAGCGGGCACTTGCCAGCATCATAAAAGTGGCACCGGAAGGCTTCGTGGCGAGCGGGAGCCGCACCAGCATACAGCAAATCTCATTGCACTTGCCAGCGCACTCTAACACAAGTCTTGTGCATGCAAACAGAATTATAATTCTGCTACTTGCTGGATGGTGGAATTTACTGGGAACTCCATGTTACATGCGTAGCGCAGAGTTTCTGATTCCCGCTAACTCTGCAAGTGGAATTATAATTTCTCCCGGGCCTACTCCTATCCCCAGTGTCGACTGAGGAATGGAGCGCTCCCCAACACATCTAGAGGAGCACTGACAGACTTAGAGAGTTGCGGAGTAACTCTTCGAGAGATGTTCATACAGTGCTTTGTAAGGGAGATACAGAGAAGATAAGAAGAAAAAGTAGGAAGGCCGTCCAGGAACACAGCCAGAGGAGAATGCAGTGAGACCTGTGCATTCCACATCTCCAATGTGCTGTGTCAAGTTGTCTGTGATGCAACAAAGGAAGAATGAGGCATACCTCTGTTTCTGGAGCTCAGTGTGTCAGAGTCAGTCAGCCTGCTTAAGTGCATAATGTAACAAACCTGCCTCTGACTGACGTGTGCCTCTCAGCTCCATTGCTGCTGTAAGGAGGTGTGTTATGACTTGTATCCTCATTATGCACCCTTTACTTTAGTTACCTGTTCCCTGCTGCATATCAGTATGGATGTGGTGTGTGTGGAATGTTGCAATGCTTGATGAGGTAGTGGAATGCTTGAGTGCCTGGTGTGGGTGACAGAGAGACAGTTGGAGTGTGTGGGCTGAGCAGCAAGGATGCTGCTCCTGGTGGGGCTGAACTTCTTATCTTACTTACCATCTTGATTATCCTGCAACTAAGCCTAATAAACCATCTACTTATAACCTACTTCATGGCTACATTTGGACTTCTTTTGGATTGTAACAATGGCGATGAGCGTAAAAGGACCTACTGTGAGCAAAACGTCACTTCTGATACTTAAGAGGAGTCATGTTTGCTGCAACAGGGGAGGAGAGACATTAGGAGTACTTTTAAGAGAACCTATTTTAAGCCTGCTGAGAGGAATTGTGCCTGGGAGCCCCACCAGTGTCAGTCTCCATCAGATGGCCTCAGCCCTGGGCATTTGAACAAGCACTGCAGAGGTAACGTAACTTTGGAACCAACTAGAACTTTTTCTGGCTGTACTGATGCGGAGTGAGCCAACGGTTCCTTGCTGCGAGTACTTCAAAAGTGAAGGCGATCCAGGAATGATGTCAAATGTTTAGGGAGAACAGACCACAAGCTTCCGGCAGCTCTCCATTGGCTTGGATGTGTAGTGCTTTAACATACATTTACAACCCTCCATTGAATTGAATTGGCAGTTTATTTGAAATTGTACACCAGCATTTTATGGGATTGAACCGTCCTTTTTGTGCCAGTGGTGAGTTTGCAATGGACCTGCTGTCACTGGATTTTGTTTTTCTGCACTTCAATTTGACTGCCGGTAACCTGAAGAGTTGTTATTAACAAGCATTGGCATAGCCAATAGGTCTCGCTTTTGGGACCTTATAAGTGCTTAGCCATGCAACAGTTGATGTTGTTGTACCAAGGATATTGTGCTGCATAACTAAACACTTATAAGGTCCCAAAGGCGAGACCTATTGGCTATGCCAATGCTTTTTTTTTTCTTAAAGGACAAGCAGTGCTATCAGGCTCCGGCTGCCACTTAGTCCACCGCAGGGTAGAAGAGGGATAGAAGAGGGGTAGAAGAGGGGTAGAGGGGTAGAAGAGGGGTAGAAGAGGGGTAGAGGGGTAGAAGAGGGGTAGAAGGGTGGTAGAAGAGGGGTAGAGGGGTGGTAGAGGGGTAGAGGGGTGGTAGAGGGGTAGAAGAGGATAGAGGGTTAGAAGAGGGGTAGAGGGGTAGTAGAGGGGTTGAAGAGGGGTTGAAGAGGGGTTGAGGGGTAGAAGAGGGGTAGAAGGGTAGAAGAGGGGTAGAGGGGTAGAAGAGGGGTAGAGGGGTAGAAGGGGGGTAGAAGAGGTGTAGAGGGGTGGTAGAGGGGTAGAAGAGGGATAGAGGGGTAGAAGAGGGGTAGTAGAGGGGTTGAAGAGGGGTAGAGGGGTTGAAGAGGGGTAGAGCGGTTGAGGGGTAGAAGAGGGGTTGAGGGGTAGAAGGGTAGAAGAGGGGTAGAGGGGTAGAAGAGGGGTAGAGGGTAGTAGAGCGGTAGAGGGGTAGTAGAGGGGTAGAAAAGGGGTAGAAGAGGGGTAGAAGAGGGGTAGAGGGGTAGTAGAGGGGTATAAAAGGGGTAGAGTGGTAGAAGAGGGGTGGAGGGGTAGAAGAGGGGTAGAGGGGTAGTAGAGGGGTGGTAGAGGGGTAGAAGAGGGGTAGACGGGTAGTAGAGGGGTAGAGGGGTAGATGGGTAGAAGAGGGGTAGTAGAGGGGTGGTAGAGGGGTAGTAAAGGGGAAGTAGAGGGGTAGAAGAGGGGTAAAAGAGGGGTAGAGGGGTAGAAGAGGGGTAGAGGTGTAGAAGAGGGGTAGAGGTGTAGAAGAGGGGTAGAGGGGTAGAAAAGGGGTAGAGTGTAGAAGAGAGGTAGAGGGGTAGTAGAGGGGTAGAGGGTTAGAAGAGGGGTAGGGGGGTAGAAGAGGGGTAGAGGGGTAGTAGAGGGGTAGAAGGGTAGAGGGGTGGTAGAGGGGTAGAAGGGTAGAAGAGGGGTTGAGGGGTAGAGGGGTATAAGAGGGGTAGAGGGGTAGTAGTGGGATAGAGGGGTAGTAGAGGGGTAGAAGAGGGGTAGGGGGAGGAAGAGGGGTAGAGGGGTGGTAGATGGGTAGTAGAGGGGTAGAAGAGGGGTAGAAGAGGGGTAGAAGAGGGATTGAGGGGTAGTAGAGGGGTACAGGGGTAGTAGAGGGCTAGAGGGGTAGAAGAGGGGTAGAGGGGTAGTAGAGGGGTAGTAGAGGGGTAGAAGATGGGTAGAGGGGTAGTAGAGGGGTAGAAGAGGGTTAGAAGAGTGTTAGAAAAGGGGAAGAGTGGTAGAAGAGGGATGGAGGGGTAGAGGGGTAGAGGGGTAGAGGGGTAGAAGAGGGGTAGAGGGGTAGAAGAGGGGTTGAGGGGTAGTAGAGGGGTAGTAGAGGGGTAGAGGGGTTGAGGGGTAGAAGAGGGGTTGAGGGGTAGAAGAGGGGTAGAGGGGTAGAAGAGGGGTAGAAGAGGGGTAGAGGGGTAGTAAAGTGATAGAGGGGTAGTAGAGGGGTAGAAGAGGGGTAGAAGAGGGGTAGAGGGGTAGTAGAGGGGTATAAAAGGGGTAGAAGAGGGGTAGAGGGGTAGAAGAGGGGTAGTAGAGGGCTAGAAGAGGGGTAGAGGGGAAGAAGAGGGGTAGAAGAGGGGTAAAAAAGGGGTAGAAGAGGGGTAGAGTGGTAGAAGAGGAGTAGAGGGGTTGAGGGGTAGTTGAGGGGTTGTAGAGGGGTAGTAGAGGGGTAGAAGAGGGGTAGAGGGGTAAAAGAGGGGTAGAGGGGTAGAAGAGGGTTAGGAGAGGGGTAGAGTGGTAGAAGAGGGGTAGAGGGGTAGTAGAGGGGTAGTAGAGGGGTAGAGGGGTAAAAGCGGGGTAGAAGAGGGGTAGAAGAGGGTTAGAAGAGGGGTAGAGGGGTAGTAGAGGGGAAGTAGAGGGGTAGAGGGGTAGAAGAGGGGTAGAAGAAGGTTAGAGGGGTAGAAGAGGGGTAGAGTGGTAGAAGAGGGGTGGAGGGGTAGAGGGGTAGAAGAGGGGTAGGTGAGGGATAGTAGAGGGGTAGTAAAGGGGTGGTAGAGGGGTAGTAGAGGGGTAGAAGAGGGGTAGAAGAGGGGTAGAAGAGGGGTAGTAGAGGGGTAGTAGAGGGGTAGAAGAGGGGTAGAGTGGTAGAAGAGGGGTGGAGGGGTAGAGGGGTAGAAGAGGGGTAGAGGGGTAGTAGAGGGGTGGTAGAGGGGTAGTAGAGGAGTAGAAGAGGGGTAGAGGGGTAGAAGAGGGGTAGACGGGTAGTAGAGGGGTAGAAGAGGGGTAGCAGAGGGGTGGTAGAGGGGTAGTAAAGGGGAAGGAGAGGGGTAGAAGAGGGGTAAAAGAGGGGAAGAGGGGTAGAGGAGGGGTAGAGGTGTAGAAGAGGGGTAGAGGTGTAGAAGAGGGGTAGAGTGTAGAAGAGAGGTAGAGGGGTAGTAGAGGGGAAGAGGGTTAGAAGAGGGGTAGGGGGGTAGAAGAGGGGTAGAGGGGTAGTAGAGGGGTAGAAGGGTAGAGGGGTGGTAGAGGGGTAGAAGGGTAGAAGAGGGGTTGAGGGGTAGAAGAGGGGTAGAGGGGTATAAGAGGGGTAGAGGGGTAGTAGAGGGATAGAGGGGTAGTAGAGGGGTAGAAGAGGGGTAGGGGGAGGAAGAGGGGTAGTAGAGGGGTAGAAGAGGGGTAGAGGGGTTGAAGAGGGGTAGAAGAGGGGTAGAGGGGTAGAAGAGGGATTGAGGGGTAGTAGAAAGGGTACAGGGGTAGTAGAGGGCTAGGGGGGTAGAGGGGTAGTAGAGGGGTAGAGGGGTAGAGGGGTAGTAGAGGGGTAGAAGAGGGGTAGAGGGGTAGTAGAGGGGTAGAAGAGGGTTAGAAAAGGGGAAGAGTGGTAGAAGAGGGATGGAGGGGTAGAGGGGTGGAGGGGTAGATGGGTAGAAGAGGGGTAGAAGAGGGGTTGAGGGGTAGTAGAGGGGTAGAGGGGTAGAAGAGGGGTAGAGGGGTAGTAGAGGGGTAGAAGAGGGGTAGAAGAGGGGTAAAGGGGTAGAAGAGGGGTAGAAGGGTAGAAAAGGGGTAGAAGAGGGGTAGAGGGGTAGAAGAGGCGTAGAAGGGGGTAGAAGAGGGGTAGTAGAGGGGTAGAGGGGTAGAAGAGGGGTAGAGGGGTAGCGGGGTAGAGGGGTAGAAGAGGAGTAGAGGGGTAGTAGAGGGGTAGAAGGGTAGTAGAGGGGTAGAAGGGTAGAAGAGGGGTAGAGGGGTAGAAGAGGGGTAGAGGGGTAGAAGAGGGGTGGTAGATGGGTAGTAGAGGGCTGGTAGAGGGGTAGTAGAGGGGTAGAGGGGTAGAAAAGGGGAAGAGGGGTAGAAGAGGGGTAGAGGGGTAGAAGAGGGGTAGAGGGGTAGAAGAGAGGTAGAGGTGTAGAAGAGGGGTAGAGGGGTAGAAGAGGGGTAGAGGGGTAGAAGAGAGGTAGAGGGGTAGAAGAGGGGTAGGGGGTAGAAGGGGGGTAGTAGAGGGGTAGTAGAGGGGTAGAAGGGTAGAGGTGTGGTAGAGGTGTAGAGGGGTGGTAGAGGGGTAGAAGAGGGGAAGAGGGGTAGAAGAGGGGTAGAGGGGTAGTAGAGGGATAGAAGGGTAGAAGGGTAGAAGAGGGGTAGTAGAGGGGTAGAAGAGGAGTAGAGGGGTGGTAGAGGGGTAGAGGAGGGGTAGAGGGGTAGAAGAGGAGTAGAAGAGGGGTAGAAGAGGGGTAGTAGAGGGGTAGAGGGGTATAAGGGTAGAGGGGTAGAGGGGTAGAAGGGTAGAAAAGGGGTAGAAGAGGGGTAGAGGGTTAGAAGAGGGGTAGTGCAGTGGTGCTATATATTTATCACAGCGGCAATACACTGTGAATGTCCTGCGAGGTTTTTATTTAATATGAAAATACATCACTTTAGTAATGTCTCAGAATATATAAATATATGCAAAGTAAGAATGAAAGTCAAAAAGTAACCAACCTTGCCAATAGGTCTGGTCTTGATACATTTGTACAGGTTCTATTGTCATGTGGTTTGTGGCCTCATGGCCTGCCCTGCTAAGTTGGCTGCGGCCTGGCAGCCATGATGCCTTTACTGCACACGTTACTTTGTGACTTTGTTTTTCAAGCCTCTGCTTGTGCCCGGCTGTATTAGGACTGTCTGCATTTCTGCCTTTCACCTTTTCTCTTGTCCCCTGTGGGTTGTTTCTGCAAGGTCGAAAAACAACGTCCCTTGTTCTTGCTGATCTGGCCTGTCCCTCGCACCTAGACATAACACTATGTGCAGCTGCACTGGAGAAATTCGTGTGCTTTTAATATGGTGATTACGCTGTTAGAGGCACTTGGAGAAAAACCTTTCCAGAGAGAAGAGCTGTTTTTGTCTACTGATGTAAAACCTGCATCTAGAGATTGAGGTATGAGGGTCCGCCTAACAATGCCAGAGGTTTTCTGTTTATATAATAAACTAGCTAATAGCACGGGGAGGGTGGTATAGTCATTTAGCCCTATATCCACTGCTTTATGAAATGCTTTCCCGTTTGTATTCTATGGAATTGTAACTATGCTGATTATATTATCTTTATGCATTATGCTGATAGTACTGACACGTGTACTGTATCTTAGAGCACGTTAGTTGAAATAAACATTTTAAACTATACAGTGTCTCTTCTTACGCGCGTTGTGGACAGGTATGACTGAGTTATGAAAGGGTGTTCTTGCTCCTGCGAGTCCTGAGAGAGAGAGACCGTGTTCTGGGTTATCTAATCATTGGTAGTATTTTTGCTAATGAGACGCTACAGCTAGTCGGGTTGGGGTTTTAGGTGCTAAGGTTTATGGTTGGCTCACCACTATATTCCGAGGTCCTATTATCCTGTGCATAGCTCTGTGTATGTGCAGAATCCCTACAACATGGCGCAACCAACGAGTGGGCTGCTTATCTGCGAGATGCTTGAGTAGTATTTTATGCTTGTCCACAACTCCCCTCGCAGACGCTTCCGGAAGCGTGTGTGACGGTGATACCTCCTATATTGACGTTTTTATAGGTTCTTTCAAGCTTGAAGTTGTTAAAAGGTTTTTTAGATCATACCCTATATTGTGCTGCCTTACATTAGGTTGTCGAAAACGTTTAGCCTAGAATGGCTATTCAAATAGCGGCACATAGCCGTGCAGCGCTCCGGGCTCACTTAACAGTGTATGGAGTGCCTGACACGGGTGTCGATCTGATCTTTGTGGTACAAGCAGATCCAGCTTACCACTTTGAGGTGTTTTACTCTTGGGTCACCTTTCCGGCGGTGGATGCGAACGATAATTTGTTCCATGAATATGAAGCCACCGTAGTTCCTAATCACTATAGACCGTATAGGAACCTTGAAGTACCGCTCACGGCTTGGCAACACCGTGTTTGGTTTGATGGCGCCCTCCCCAACCGACTACCACGGTTCGTTTAGGCCCCTTATCTATTGATGGGGCCACTTGGCCTGTTTTGGCCGGGTATACCCCACATCCGCGATATATGATGGTAGCAGTCGCTGAATTGCGTGATATGCATTCGTCTTTGATACGAGTGCATCGAGCTTTAGTACAGTATGTTACAGGCAACATCCAGGGAGCCCCTCCTGGAGTTGAGGCCCATCCAGCTGGTGCAGGCGGTGTGACCATAAGTCCTGTCATGGTTAATTCGGTGATGGGCAAGCGCCCACAAAATAAGGATGATTTTCCTTATTGGCTTGCAGAAAAATTTGACCAAGTGGAGGCAGTTTTTCCTAACACCTCTCCCGTGGATAAACACAGGATTTTAACGATTAGTTTGCCAAAAGACTTAGTCCCCGAGTTGGCAGAATGCAACAACTGGGGTAGGGTATTCGCAGCAGTATATGCGAAGTGTTTCGGCACTCCTTCCATGACGGTTCTCCCCTCTGTAATTAAGCGTGTACAGGATGAACATGGCCCTGAAGCGGCTGCGGAATTAGGGATGAGACTGGTGGGAGTGTTGGACGTAGTAGCTGATTTGATCCTTGCGAATGTCAAGGGCGATGCAGTGAACTTTCAAGTAGCTAATACTTTGGCCCCAGATCCGGACAAGCCGCGCGAATTACCAAAAATTATTGCCCAGGCTTACAAAACAATTGGCCGAAATAGCCTGGGAGTTAAGCCTTTTGCTAAATCGCAGACACAATCGCAACAACAACAACCAAAAACTCAATCTGAGAAAGATGAGAAACCAGTCTTTACTAAAAAGAGCTGGAGGTTGAAAAAACAGGGTAAGCAACAAAAGAAACCGGGGTCGCGAGGCGCATCCCCGGTTTCCGTCTCTTCTGAAAGCACTTATGATTTGCGAGATAGGGCGAGAATTAAATCACCAGATAGGTTTCAGGTCCCTGATACGCATTCTCCTCGTTCTTCACAGGCACCGACAACTTCGCAGGCCAGGGGAGGAGATCGTCAGGATAGAGGAAGGGTTCGAGAGGCTCCCCCGGGACGAGACCAACCTCGACAACAAGTCAGAGGGAAAGCAGAAGAATTTCCGCGTTCTCGCCCACAATTTCAGAAGAAGAAAGTTGCCGCTGTTACAGCGAGATATGCCACAGACGGTGAGAACGAGACTCCTGAATTGGACGTGGGCAGTGACACTCCTAGACAGCGCCGCGGAAGTTACCATAGTGCAGGAGGCGCTACGTCCTCATGTGGAGGCGACAGCAACTGATACATTCATTACTGTTGAGACAGCAGACACCCGAGTGGCACCCCCTGACAGATTATATAATGTAATTCAGATCGAAGGTGATATACAGCGTGTTATAAAAGGGATTTTTTGGGAAAATCTGACCTCTTCGTACGACATTTTGTTAGCAGAGGCGGATTGGCCGCCCCCATTCGTACTTGCTGCGCGTAAAGGGGAGGAGGTAATCCTTCCGAGCTTTCTCGTCATGTCCCAAAGGACAAAGCGGAGGCTCTAGCAGCTGAGTGGGCTGTGTCCCTGGCTCCAGTGTTATACCGCAACCACGTGGGATGGGATGAGGATTCTCCCCCATGAAATACCCTTGCGGTCGCTGCCACAGCCACAACCCCAAAATCCCATCAAACGGGAAGCTAAAGGTCCCGTTTCCGAAATTCTGACTCAGTTAGAATATCAGGGAGTGATTGAAACCTGCGTGTCACCTATGAACAATCCCCTTTTCGCGGTTTCTAAACCCGATGGATCGTACCGCTTAGTTTTGGATTACCGACATTTGAACTCTCACTGTCGGACCTTTGCGGTGCAAAACACACACAGTTCTGCGCTTGTAGACAGTCTTGTTCGTAAAAAATATAAAACGACCCTTGACCTGTCCAATGGATTCTACTCGCACAACTTAGCCCCGGAGAGTAGCCAATGGAGCGCTTTTACCTCCGGTGGTAAATTATTCAAATTCCGGCGATTACCTATGGGCTACAAGAACAGTCCAGGCGTATTCGCTGCCCGTGTTGTCTCTTTGTTAGACAGCATAGACCCAGATGCATGTTCGTACGTCGATGAAATTTATCTGACAGACGACGAATTATTCCTGCATCTTTCCCGAGTGGACCGCATTATTCTAGAATTTGCGGTTTTAGGTTATAAGTTTAACTTTGCCAAATCTCACATTGCTGAATTTACCGTTTTGTTCTTGGGCTATGAGCTCAACAATGAAGGTAAGGGCTTAGCCCCCCATTTCCTAGAGAAATGTGCACTTTTGTGCCCTCCTACTACTCTGAAGAAACTTCAATCTTTACTGGGTTTTCTGAACTTCGGGCGTACTTACATTCCCGAATATGCCCAGTGTATCAAGCCACTGTATGCCTTGATACAACCTAACTTTTCGAAGTCATGCTAGCTGTGAGAAGTTGGCCTGGTATATGCTGTCCACTAATTATAGTGGGCACCTTGCACCAGTCCAAACAACCCCTTATTGGAGATAGGTTAAAGACAACCTTATTGAAAGCTATCCTAGTGGTAGCTATGGAGAGCAGCCTTCAGGCTAAGTCTTGAAGGAATGTAAAGCAGCTTGTTTTACCAGTCTATAATCTCTTGAGTGATCAAATGAAAGAGCACCACACCAGGTATATATTCAAAATATATGTATTTATTGCTAAACACACCCCTCTAGTCTCTTTATGAGGCTAGAGTTCGAAGTACATAAGTTAGAAGTTATTTAAACACAGTAATAGCACAAATACACGTTTGGGCCCTAGGGGCGTACCAAACCATATACCAATAAAGTGGTATGCGAACCACGACTGAACTAGACACTAGGCCTAGAGCCTCTAGAAGTGCTTGGACCACAAGGAACCACCCAAGGTAGTGACACAGGGGACCCACGGGAGACGCGTGCAGTGTAAATACACAACCGCGATACGCCGTTGACTTCTATGGAGAAAGTCGTGATCGGGAAATTAGAGAAAAGGGACACTTAAAAGAGGACTTGGACCAAACCCTTTGAGATCTAGGACTTTGAAGAGTCTCTACCCACGGGAGCACCGGAGTACTCGTGTTACCTCACCCAGGGAAGCCGGGTGCATAGGTGCCTTTCGGGGTCGGGTTTACATCGTCGATTTGAATGGCGATCTGCTGCAAAGTGCTGCTGGCGACCAAGTGAAAAGTGTCCGGGTGGATCCAAGAGTGGATCGGAGTTCTGAAGAACCTGAAAGCAGAGGGGACAGAGTCTGGGTCACTAGCCAGTGACCAGGAAGGCGATGGACAGATGCCCACCGATGTCGAGTGCTTCAGGTGCGTTGACGGTCGTCTTGACTCTTCAGCCACGAGGTCCAGGAGGCGTTGTCGGTGACCAGGAGCAGGATTCGAGCTGGTACACAATGTCTGTCGAGTGCTGAGGTGTCGGCGACCGGATTGGACCCAACAAGCCTTGGCAACGGCAAGTCTTGATGCAGAGGAAGATCGTCGATGGTGCAGACCAGCAAGGTCTGGGGAACTCACCCAGCGAGGGTAAGTGAGGGCAGGCCTGGAGCAACCAGGATGCCAAGTTAGGAAAAGATTGGCCTTCGTTAAGGGCTACTAGCCAATGGGCTAGCGACCGCGAAGGAGCCTCGTGACGCCGCACGTGGATCTGGCTTACAGGACACTCGTGGAGTGGGGGCCAGTGATCTTCGGTGCAGGTGGTGCTGGAGGCTAGGGCTACTCGGAGCCCAAAGCACGACTTCTTGGGAGACCCAGAAGAGGATGCACTTGCAAATGTGCTCGGTGTCCAGGGGTCATGGTCTCAAGTCACCCACGATAGCCACGGGCCTCAGCTTTGCTGGGGACTCAGGGTAGCCTCGGGGAAGTCTGAGAATCCACCTCTGGTGATGCGATGACTTCGGCGTCCGACGGGAGCTTCAGAAATGCGAACCGGACAGATGCTTCTTTGGTGCCTGCCAAGCAGGGGAGTCACTCCTTGACCCCAAGGGAGATTCTTCTGTCCTCTAATCGTGAGTAGAGCGTCGAAGGTCCAGGATTCAGTTTCAGAGTTTCGTCCAGGGATAATCTAAAGTCCTAAGGACTGGGTTCCTATACTTATACTAAGGATAGGGGTTGGACTACTCTGTGGCCCCACCTATGGGTGGGTCAGGGCAGAGGGGTGGCTACACCCCTTTCCCTTTGTCCAGTTCGCGCCAAAGCAGGGGCTGGAAGCCCCTGATCCGGTTTGAACTGGGGTATGCACAGGGACACCAAATGTGCACCCAGTGCAGGACTTCAAAGCACACAGATGGTGCTCCCGCCCAGCCCCAATACACATTATCCTGTCTGGGGAGGTGGTCACACCTCCCTGGGACAGGAAACCTATTGTCCAGGCCTCCCCTGCCGGAGTTTCGTCCAGCAGCAGGAGGCCAGACTCGTGTCTGTGGCAGCAGCATCCATTTTGTGATGCCAGGGCTTTGGAAAGAAGTTACCGGGTTAGTCAGAGTTAACATGTCTTTCCCTCTAGAAGGGTGGAATGCTACCCCCGCCGCCAGAATTGGCGGGGGGTAGTATTCCAAGATGTTTGACACCAAACACGACATGTTTAGGTGCAGCCATTCCAAAGTTAGCATTTTACCGCGAGGTTATAATGCGCTTAAGAGTATATGGTCAGGCTGCACTACAAACAGCATCAGAGATGGTCTCCGAACGCTGCAGAGGGGCCCTGCTCATGCAGGGGCACCCTCTCACATAGGAACCATGCACTCTGCCTTTAGGATTGATAAGGCCTGCCTTAGGAGTGACTTATAGGTTTATATGTGTGTATGTATTTAGTGATATAGGTAACCTATATCACAGTAAGGGGTGCATGCACCACCTTACCCAGGCTGCAGTAGCAGACCTGTGGTGTCAGTTTGGATGGCCTTCCAGGGGTGGCATAATACATGCTGCAGCCCCTGGCAGGCCTCTGAGGTACCTATGCCCTTGGTACATAGTATACCATATACTAGGGACTTATAAGGGCACTCCAGATTCCAATCAGAGATGTGCCTAAGGCACATGGAAACCTTTTACAGAGAAAGCAGATAGACTGGGGCCCTGAATAGCAGGATCCCAGTCCAACTAAGTCATAAACCAGCAAAACACCATAAAAAAAGTGGGGGCAACCATATAGTCAGATTCCACCTTCCTACATAACCCCCCCAAACGAA
This sequence comes from Calotriton arnoldi, assembly GCA_963921515.1. Taxonomy (NCBI): domain Eukaryota; kingdom Metazoa; phylum Chordata; class Amphibia; order Caudata; family Salamandridae; genus Calotriton; species Calotriton arnoldi. The sequence continues at coordinate 2,740,739 of CAWUFW010001561.1, forward strand.
AGGAGATAAGGCTAACCTTGGCCAGTTGAGCCTTCATTGACTAAGTGGTCATATAAGGAAGCACCTGCACTAGCATGGTTGCCCCCTGTCTTATGGTCCACTAAGCAATCCCTCACCCTAAGGGTATAAGAGGGTCTCCACCATGGGGAATCACTACCTGTGGTGTGCTTAGGTAAAGTACAAGGCTGGTGAGGTGTCTGAGTAGGGAAGTGAGGCCCTAGGAATGTTGGCCTCAGTTTCCTCAGATCACTGGTCACCATGTATGCCTGTCTTTCCATGACTGAGTTGCACTTTGCTCTAAGGGTCAACCTTTGGCTGCCTACAGCTGGGGGTTGGGTCCCTTTGGATGGACTACTGGAGGGACAGGGCAGGTTTGGAACCTTCAGGTCCCAGGTTTGCCCTTGCCTACCAGAGTCCTTCTGGGGGAGGTCCCTACATAAAGGCATGGGGGATCCCTCAGTGTGTAGAGGAGTTTTCACCTGGCTAGGGCTACTAGACTGGGTGCCCCTAATCTGCTGATGGGGGGTTCCTCTGGACAGGGGGCCCTGGGGGTCCACTGACCTCCCTGACCTCTGCAGCCCTGGGCTGGCTGAGGCAGGGTAGAGAGGGGCAGGTTACCTGCTCCAGACTGGGTACCACCTTGGAAGGGTCCTCTGCCATCAGGGGTGTGGCCAGGCCAGGCCTGACTACCTCTGGGGCAGTTCCTTCACTAGGGGTAGGGTCAGTTCCCTGAGGAGGCTGACCCTTACCTACTGTCTGGAGGGAAGAAGACTTTTCTTCAACCCTTGTGCTCTCTTTTGGGGGAGAGTGGGCCATTCTTTCAGGCTCCATCTTTCCAAATTCTTGGGCTGGGGCTGTGGCCATTACAGCCCCACTAACCTTTACAGGGACGCCCAGCATCCTGAGATGGGTTTGGTGTTCAACTTCAGCCCAGGCTGAAATTTCCAGATCATTGCCCATCAGGCAATCTACAGGTAGGGTTGGGGACACTGCCACTCTTTTTGGGCCTGTGACCCCCTCCCAGCTGAGATTGACTATGGCCATGGGGTGATCTGTTCTGACACCATCAATGTTGGTCACCTGGTATTTAAACTCAGGTAAAAGCTGGTGAGGGGGGACTAGTTTCCCTGCCACCATGGTGACACTAGCCCCTGTGTCCCTAAATGCCACAGCTTTCTGACCATTAATTATTGGCTCCAATCTGTACCTGCCCAATGCTATGGGACCCATGGTAAAGGTGGCAAATCCTATACCACCATCAGAGTCAGAGGAGTCTGTTGAGGGGTCCCTGTCTAAACTAGGGCCCACCTCTGTTCCTCTTGCAAAAGCACCTAACTTTTTGGGTGCACTACTCCCAACTGGAGGATTACTACTGGTAGTACCAGGAGGGGTGGTAGTAGTTGCTGGGAGGAACATTTTCTTTATTGCCAATCCTGGGGCAACTGGGATCAGTTTTCCAGTGCCCAGGCTTTTTACAGACATGGCAATATGGTTTCTTTTCAGGAGAGGAAGGAGTTTGGGACCCACCCCCAGAAGAGGAATTTTGGGGCCCTGTAGGGGACTTATCCTTAGATTTATCCCCACCTTTCTCTTGGGACTTAGTAGAATCTTTCTTCTGGTCACCACCCTGATTTCTAGTTTTTACTCTGGTTCTGACCCATTTGTCTGCCTTCTTTCCCAATTCTTGGGGAGAGGTCAGATCAGAGTCCACCAGATACTGGTGCAAAAGCTGGTTTTGACAATTATTAAGGATCTGCTCCCTCATAATCAAATTGTACAATCCTAAAAAGTCATGCACTTTGTTGCCATGTATCCAACCTTCCAGAGCCTTTGTAGCACAATCTACAAAATCAACCCAGTCTTGAGTCTGAGCTTTTTGGGTGTCTCTGAACTTCAACCTATACTGTTCAGTGGTTAGGCCAAACCCATCTATCAGAGCACTCTTCAAGACTGTGTAATTGTCAGCATCCTCTTCTCTTACAGTGAGGAGCTTGTCTCTACCTTTGTCTGCAAAGGAGAGCCACAAGATTGCTGCCCACTGCCTCTGGGGGACCTTCTGAACTTTACAGGCCCTCTCCAGTGCAGTTATCCATTTGTGGATGTCATCCCCACTCTGGTAGGGAGGGACAATCTTGTTTAGGTTTCTATGGTCATAAGACCTGTCCCTATCTCTAGGGATATTGCTGCCACCATGGGACTCTAGTCCCAACTTTCTTCTCTCTCTAAAGAGATCTAGGGACTCCCTGTCTATGGCTAGTTGCTTCTTTTTGAGTTCAAGCTGAGCTTCCTCATATAGAACCAGCCTCTTTCTTCTCTCATGAGAGGATTCCCTCCTATGAGATGAGACAGAGCTCCCTATTGAGGTGCCAGAGTGGTTAGACTCCTGAGAAGAAGATCTAGACCTTCTGGGCACACTCACAATCCTTCCTGGGGGGACAAAGGGGGCATCATTCTGATCCTCCTCTTCATCTTCCTCAGGAGGGGTTGGATTATCCAGGTCAGGGCCATTGTCGCCCTCCTGGCCAGTTTCAGAGGGGGGCTGGGGGTACTGGTACCCCTGGTCCCATCCTCATCATCTGCCCCACCCTCAGCTCCTACCCCTTCAGTCCCCAAGGGCTTACTAAGGTCATAAGCCACCAACAACTCCTTGAGGTGTTGGGTGGTGGGGCTTTGGCCTGTCCTTAATTTTCTCAAGTTGCATAAAGCTCTCAATTCCAAGAATGGGAGTGTATCATACTTGGAGGGTGGAAGCTCAGTGGCTTCCTGCAAGGATTCTTTAGATCCTACCCTTAAAGACATTACTAGTGTGGTGTGGTGTATGCACTACCTACTCTAGTGTGGCCTACTAAACTCTCTTGAGTTGTAGAAAGGGTTGTGCTATCCCTTAACACACAACTCTAAGTTCAGTAGAACTTACTGTATTCTAAGCTTAAATTATATGTACCTTAGGTACCTTTAGTGGTTTTCAGTTGATCAATTCAATTGAGATTATCTGGTAAAACAATAGCAAGCTGGAATCCCACACGCTGCACACCAATGTGAGAAGTTGGCCTGGCATATGCTGTCCACTAATTATAGTGGGCACCTTGCACCAGTCCAAACAACCCCTTATTGGAGATAGGTTAAAGACAACCTTATTGAAAGCTATCCTAGTGGTAGCTATGGAGAGCAGCCTTCAGGCTAAGTCTTGAAGGAATGTAAAGCAGCTTGTTTTACCAGTCTATAATCTCTTGAGTGATCAAATGAAAGAGCACCACACCAGGTATATATTCAAAATATATGTATTTATTGCTAAACACACCCCTCTAGTCTCTTTATGAGGCTAGAGTTCGAAGTACATAAGTTAGAAGTTATTTAAACACAGTAATAGCACAAATACACGTTTGGGCCCTAGGGGCGTACCAAACCATATACCAATAAAGTGGTATGCGAACCACGACTGAACTAGACACTAGGCCTAGAGCCTCTAGAAGTGCTTGGACCACAAGGAACCACCCAAGGTAGTGACACAGGGGACCCACGGGAGACGCGTGCAGTGTAAATACACAACCGCGATACGCCGTTGACTTCTATGGAGAAAGTCGTGATCGGGAAATTAGAGAAAAGGGACACTTAAAAGAGGACTTGGACCAAACCCTTTGAGATCTAGGACTTTGAAGAGTCTCTACCCACGGGAGCACCGGAGTACTCGTGTTACCTCACCCAGGGAAGCCGGGTGCATAGGTGCCTTTCGGGGTCGGGTTTCGTCGTCGATTTGAATGGCGATCTGCTGCAAAGTGCTGCTGGCGACCAAGTGAAAAGTGTCCGGGTGGATCCAAGAGTGGATCGGAGTTCTGAAGAACCTGAAAGCAGAGGGGACAGAGTCTGGGTCACTAGCCAGTGACCAGGAAGGCGATGGACAGATGCCCACCGATGTCGAGTGCTTCAGGTGCGTTGACGGTCGTCTTGACTCTTCAGCCACGAGGTCCAGGAGGCGTTGTCGGCGACCAGGAGCAGGATTCGGGCTGGTACACGATGTCTGTCGAGTGCTGAGGTGTCGGCGACCGGATTGGACCCAACAAGCCTTGGCAACGGCAAGTCTCGATGCAGAGGAAGATCGTCGATGGTGCAGACCAGCAAGGTCTGGGGAACTCACCCAGCAAGGGTAAGTGAGGGCAGGCCTGGAGCAACCAGGATGCCAAGTTAGGAAAAGATTGGCCTTCGTTAAGGGCTACTAGCCAACGGGCTAGCGACCGCGAAGGAGCCTCGTGACGCCGCACGTGGATCTGGCTTACAGGACACTCGTGGAGTGGGGGCCAGTGATCTTCGGTGCAGGTGGTGCTGGAGGCTAGGGCTACTCGGAGCCCAAAGCACGACTTCTTGGGAGACCCAGAAGAGGATGCACTTGCAAATGTGCTCGGTGTCCAGGGGTCACGGTCTCAAGTCACCCACGATAGCCACGGGCCTCAGCTTTGCTGGGGACTCAGGGTAGCCTCGGGGAAGTCTGAGAATCCACCTCTGGTGATGCGATGACTTCGGCGTCCGACGGGAGCTTCAGAAATGCGAACCGGACAGATGCTTCTTTGGTGCCTGCCAAGCAGGGGAGTCACTCCTTGACCCCAAGGGAGATTCTTCTGTCCTCTAATCGTGAGTAGAGCGTCGAAGGTCCAGGATTCAGTTTCAAAGTTTCGTCCAGTGATAATCTAAAGTCCTAAGGACTGGGTTCCTATACTTATACTAAGGATAGGGGTTGGACTACTCTGTGGCCCCACCTATGGGTGGGTCAGGGCAGAGGGGTGGCTACACCCCTTTCCCTTTGTCCAGTTCGCGCCAAAGAAGTGGCTGGAAGCCCCTGATCCGGTTTGAACTGGGGTATGCACAGGGACACCAAATGTGCCCCCAGTGCAGGACTTCAAAGCACACAGATGGTGCTCCTGCCCAGCCCCAATACACATTATCCTGTCTGGGGAGGTGGTCACACCTCCCTGGGACAGGAAACCTATTGTCCAGGCCTCCCCTGCCGGAGTTTCGTCCAGCAGCAGGAGGCCAGACTCGTGTCTGTGGCAGCAGCATCCATTTTGTGATGCCAGGGCTTTGGAAAGAAGTTACCGGGTTAGTCAGAGTTAACATGTCTTTCCCTCTAGAAGGGTGGAATGCTACCCCCGCCGCCAGAATTGGCGGGGGGTAGTATTCCAAGATGTTTGACACCAAACACGACATGTTTAGGTGCAGCCATTCCAAAGTTAGCATTTTACCGCGAGGTTATAATGCGCTTAAGAGTATATGGTCAGGCTGCACTACAAACAGCATCAGAGATGGTCTCCGAACGCTGCAGAGGGGCCCTGCTCATGCAGGGGCACCCTCTCACATAGGAACCATGCACTCTGCCTTTAGGATTGATAAGGCCTGCCTTAGGAGTGACTTATAGGTTTATATGTGTGTATGTATTTAGTGATATAGGTAACCTATATCACAGTAAGGGGTGCATGCACCACCTTACCCAGGCTGCAGTAGCAGACCTGTGGTGTCAGTTTGGATGGCCTTCCAGGGGTGGCATAATACATGCTGCAGCCCCTGGCAGGCCTCTGAGGTACCTATGCCCTTGGTACATAGTATACCATATACTAGGGACTTATAAGGGCACTCCAGATTCCAATCAGAGATGTGCCTAAGGCACATGGAAACCTTTTTACAGAGAAAGCAGATAGACTGGGGCCCTGAATAGCAGGATCCCAGTCCAACTAAGTCATAAACCAGCAAAACACCATAAAAAAAGTGGGGGCAACCATATAGTCAGATTCCACCTTCCTACACTGGCTTCCGGAGCATTCCTCCATTCTGCAGTCTTTGCAGACAGACCT